>CM037887.1:28823513-29159344 GCA_021292165.1 Shinisaurus crocodilurus
TGAAGCTGTTGCCTCAGGCGGCAGATGCTGGGAGGTGGCAGCAAAGTGTTGGAGGCACCTGTGTGCCACTTGGCCTGCTCAGCGCCTCCTAAGTTAGCCTGCTGCCTTTGGTTGCAGTGGAGGATACTGTCTCCCTGCCAGTGTTGAAGACAGATTCATCCATCAGTCTAGTCAGCTTTTGTACATGAAATGGAAGCAAGGCACCTTATTGTCCTTCACCTCAGGCAGCAAAATGTCCAGCCCCTACAGGTTAGGACCAACTAAAAACCACAATGCAGTGAGATAGCTTTTGAGTTCCACAAAACATTTGCATTTCATAGTTTCTCAGATCCAGTGTTAAACAATAACAACAAAAGAAAAGGGTAATAGATGATTTACAGCCTGCTCTATTGGTACAACATGTGATCTTTTGCACTGGACACAACTTAACCTGATTACGACATCCTGAACCAGTATCTTAAAAGATGCTAAGATTGACTGACTTTCATCCTCCCCTCCTTTTTTAAAATCAAACATCAAATCTGAAGAAGAACTCTGTGAAAGTTGGAAGCCAGCAATCCTGCTGAGTGCCCTTTAGTTAGTTTGGATTAATCCTTATGAGAGTTGCTTGGGAGCAAATATAACTGAAATATAATTGAAATCAAGTCTCATTGATTGCCTCAGAACCTACCATGTAAATGTACTTAGAAACAACATGGTTGTTGTTGCATTATTATTACATCCAAGTCCTATGGACATTTACTTGTAGGTGAGAAACCCGCATAGATAGATATGTTTATTTTACTGTCTACCGACCAAAACCAATGTATAAATACAAAATAAATACACCAAAACTCGTTATAATTCATCCAGAATAAAATGCATACAAAAGATAAAAACAGAATCAAACAAGCATAGATGGTCTAATCAGAATAGCGACATTCAGGAATTTTGCAACTTCCTTAGTAATTAAACTATTTGAGCCCATCAAGCAAAATAGTCAAAAGAGACTCTAAGGATCATCCAGGGAATGACTGTGTTATCGGGTGTATTAAAGTTTCTCTAGCCCCTTGATAAAAGCTGCAGTTAAGAAGAACATGCAGAACAGATTCCACCTCTTCATTATTGCAGGGGCAGCATCTATTATTCACTGGAATTTTACTGTATCTACCATCCAAAATTTTGGAGGGTAGAGCACTGAATCGAGCAGGGGAAAATGCTTTCCTGTATTTAGGAATAGATAACCAATCTAAATAAAGCATCCCATTTTTAGGACAGACCCAATGACAGGGGAGAAACCGACATAGGATTGGGCTGTAAGAACAACACGGCGATTACACAGTCATTTCTGAGTACACTTATATCAGGAGTGGACCACTTGAGGCCCGAGGGCTGCATGCAGCCCTCAGCCTCATTTCAAAAGCCCTCTGCATGCAGTCAGTTCAGACCTCTGGGAAAAGAAATCTGTCCCTTCCACGTAGGGATCTATGATGAGTTCGTTTCAGTTCATTTTTGGTCAGGATTTACCCAGTTCACACCTTTCAGACCAAACATGGACTTGGACACAATCTGCAGTCAAAGTCCATATATTTCTGAGCTTGCAATTTGATTTGTGGTGGGGTGGGGGATGAGATGAGTTCAACAGCGTGCATGCATTTGAAAAATGCGCATTAAAAATGTGTACTTTTGAAAAATGCACACAAATACGCTTTAATCGATGGGAGAAGAATGCAAACGTTTCAAAGATACACACAATTGATGCATACTGTGGAGAAAAAGCGTCAGAGTTTCCTGCACCATACACACACACACACACACACACACACACACACCCCTCCTCACGTGTAAACAAGTATAATCCCAGCTGGGGGCTGGGAAATGCAAAATGTACATAGTTTCTCTGATGGCTCCTGATGCCGCAGAGTCTCCCATGTCTTTGATAGCCGGTGCCACAGCTATTTGCGCGGATAAAGGGGGAAATGAAGAGACGAGACAACAGTTATGGTATAAAATCAGGGCCACATTTATTGAATCGAAGGTCTGCGAAGGGAGAAGTGCGGGATTAACTAAGGCCAGCCAAAAGGCCAGTGGAGCATGTCTGGGTGAAAGCATCCCAAACTCGAGGGTGGCGCGGTGACCCGCCACCCTCGAATTCTGCACACGGG
This sequence comes from Shinisaurus crocodilurus, assembly GCA_021292165.1. Lineage (NCBI taxonomy): Eukaryota > Metazoa > Chordata > Lepidosauria > Squamata > Shinisauridae > Shinisaurus > Shinisaurus crocodilurus. Next base: position 28,825,658 of record CM037887.1, read on the forward strand.
TTGCTGGGGGATCTACCCAGGATCACCGTCCCCTGGCGCAACGGGACAACCGAGGAGGGTGAGATGGGTAGACCCCAAAGGCGACCCTACCTCTCACAAATGGAGCCACAAGGCATCAACATTTGTGAGGCTCGGGTTCTCGCCAGTCACCTTAAAAGGTGCCATGGGATGCACACCGAACCCTAACCCCCGCTGCCTATTCACCGCACTTACCGCCTAACCTAAGGCCAATGTGACCGAATTAACAGGTAACCCAAAACAATAAACCCACCCCCGATTCCACAGTATGGGGTAGGCGAAACTCGCACATTGCCCTGAGCCAATAAGGACAATGAGCCAAAATTCCTACTCGGCCCCGTAAAAGGCGACCGGAGGAGCCCACACTGCTTCATCGGGAGTGGCGGGAGGGAGCTGCAAAGAAAGAGGCTTGGGGTGGGGTCTCCTGTGCTTAAATACAGCCTCAGTGCCCCACCCCTTGTGCCTGACCCCATCGGGTGACCAATTCGCCCATGCCCTGTTTAGAGGTGAAATCACCTCATCCTGGCCTTCGCTCTCCACTCCCCCCCCGCGCAAAACTCTCCCCCCCCCACAGGAGCGTGGGGTGTGAAGTGAATTGCATGCAAATGCGGCAAAGAGCCACCCCTCCCCTGCCTGGCCCAGATGAAGTTCATCCTGATTGGCTAAAGACACCTGGGCTACTGAAAGGAGGGGTTGGGGGAAGAATCTGTACTGCTGCTGTGGCTTCTGGTTTGGGTTGTTGTTGTCTGCACACTTTCACGGGAGTAGGGCTCTTTTGCTGAGGCAAGCCCTGGGAAGAGGACCAACCCCCAGACAAAGGGAGTGCTGTGGGTATTTATATAGTAAAGAACTAGTTTTGTTGTTTTATAGCTCTACTTGTATGTACCAAAGTGTGTCCCCACCTTTCTTCCTCTTCCCTCATTCCCCACCTTTTATTGTAATCTGTTTACCTTAAATAAACTTTCCTGGTTTTACCCCACACGGCGTGTGTGGTTCCTCTGTGGTTCAGTGCTAAATCCAGTGTACAGACAGGGGCAAGGCCCTGAGAGAATCCGTGTCAAGACGGCAGAGCTAAGGCTGGCAGTTTTGCACCTTTGATCTCTGGTCTTGAGAAAAGGACCGGCTGGCAGTCCTTCACACATACATTTTGAAAAATACGCACAAAAGTACTACACACGGATTTTCATGCGGAAAGAAGAAGAAAAACAAAGCTTGCAATCTGATACGGACTTGTGTCAGAATGAGATTCAAGATGGAATTCAGAGAACGTTGGTGAGCTCGAGTTTTGCTGATTTGTGCATCCCTATTCCTGGAAACCCACTGCATGGGAAGGAAGAGGGAGTGAGAGAGAGGATGGCAGAAAGAGAGAAAAGAAAGTGGAAGGAAGAGAAAGAAAAAAAGGTGTCCACCCACTTTTTCATCTGGCCCTGCCCACAGCTGGCTTCAGCCCTGCTCACCACTGAAATGTGTCACATTATAGATTACCCATGAAGAAATGTGCCCCTCAGCAGAAGGACAGGTTGTCCACCCAGATGTACATGGAAGGAAGTTCTGTGGAAATCAGTAAAACTTGTATAGGAGAAAAGCCTGCTTCATTCACTGAGCATAGTCTTCTGAGAAGGAGTGTCTATACTTGTGAGCTCCATCTGATCAGGTTCCCCCAGTTGCACAGGGTTCGCAGTCACGTGAGGTGTCTGCATATGAGCCACTGAACGTGTGGATGTCTGGGGCAGGGCAGGGGTAGAATCAGGACGCACAGGGGTGGAGCCCCACCGCCATTCATCACATGGAACCCCATCATATATGTAATGCAGCCTTTCCCAGCCTAGTACTCTCCAGATATTTTGGCCACTGGACATGCTGGCTGGGGCTGATGGAAGATGTAATTGAAACTTCTGGGGGATGCAAGGTTGGAGAAGACTGGTGTAATGTGTGAAAGGGGCTTTGTGGTTTGAACTGTGCTACGCATTTCTTGAAGTGCATTGTTACCTAGTTCGGGATTCTTCCACCCTCAGACTCAACCATAAACTTACCTGGGCTTGTTCTGTTTCCTTCCACATAACTGCCAGAGTCAAAGAAAAGCTAAATTGTGAAACAGATATGAAAGAAGAATATTGCTTAGACTTCCTTACATTGTCTAGGTATGATTGTTTGAGTGAAATCCTAAGCACACTTACCTGAGGTTAAGCCCCATTAAACAAAATGGGGCTTACTTCAGAGTAGACATACATAGGATTGTGTTCTTACTTGTTCATGTGAGAATGCTATTTTCATGGCGCTCCAGGCATCTGGCTCCTCCAGGAAATGCATGCAAAAATACCGCCCAGAGTGACCAACTGAGAGAAGCCAATGAATAATCTGTCATCACTTACTGATTTAGCACTGACATCGATGCCGATTTTGGCGCCCATCTCTGCCATCTCAAGATCGCTGTGCTTCACTGCCCAGTGGAGAGCCATCTAGGAATTAAAGAGCAGATTGTCGATTCGTTGAGGTTGGAACACACACACACCCTCGCAAACTTTTAGCATGTCTATCAGTTGACGATAATCAAGCTTCTCAGAAATATTCCTCATATGAGCTGGCTGAGAGAGCCATTGTCTGTGTATAAGAATTGTGTTCAGGTCAACAATTCTTTCCTTGTGCCAGCATCTCTATCAAACTAGGATCACTAATTTCATCCTAGAAGAAATAATAAAAATATATCATGTGTTATATGTGCCTAAGCTGTATCTCAGTGGTAGAGGCCATGCTTTGCATGCAAAACATTGCAGGTTCAATCCTTGGCATCTCCAGGCAGGGCTGGGAAAGACTCCTGTATGAAACCCCGGCCCGGACAGGTCTTGCCAGATGGAGTAGCCAATACAGAGCTAGATGGACCAACATTTGGGATTCGGTGTAAGACAGCTTCCTATGTTCCATTGAAGTTAGTGACATCTAGTATACTGCCATCGTAGGGATGGGTAAGGATTTTGTTGCAGTTCATTTTTGAAAAGAATTTACCCCCCAAAATCACAAATGTCTTCATATTTCTAACAAAAAGAACTTGACATGTTCTCAGTGAATGTGGAAGAAACTGAAGCTGAAGCCAGTGTGGCGTAGTGGTGAGATTGTTGGACTGGGACTCGGGAGATCCGGGTTCTAGTCCCCGCTCGGCCATAAAACTCACTGGGTGACTTTGGGCCAGTCATTGAAGTAAGCTCAAAATGGGGCTTACTTCAGAGTAGACATACATAGGATTGTGTTCTTACTTGTTCATGTGAGAACTTCTACCTCACAGGGTTGTTGTGAGGATAAAATGGAGAGGAGGAGGAGGATTATGTAAGCCGCCTTGGGTTCCTTGCAAGAAAAAAAGGTGGGGTATAAATATAATAAATAAATAAATAAATGTCCATCTGGGCCATGGACTTTGAGTGCTTTACTCTTAAAGATCTGGGTTTGAATCCTGGAATATTCCACCATGTTTGGTTATTCTGAGGATAAAAGTGGGGGAGGGTAAGAACTATATCTACCATCCTGCAATCCTTGGAGAAAAGGCAGTATATATATATATATCAGTCAAGTCAGACTGATTGACTGACTGACTGACTCATCAACGCCCAGCTCAAACTGTTTAATCTAGGAACGTGAAATTTTGAATGAACATTGCTTTTATGACGTAGACACCCACTAAGGAAGGATTTTTGGAAATTCCATCCCTAAGGGAGTGAAAAAAGGGGGCAAAATCACCCCACTCTCATATCTCCTATGGGCAAAACAACAGGGGAGCAGTTCTGCAAGTCGGCCTCACCTCATAATTGCTGCAGGAGCCAGTAGGAGCAGTTATGCAAATAGCCCATACAACACTTAGAATGTTCGTATGAATTCCTGCAGGGGCCAATAGGTGGGATATGCAAATCTCCCCTAGGCCATTTAGAATGTTCTCTGAGGGGGTGAAAAGGGAGGGAAACTTTTTAAATGACTGAATGACTGTTGTGTGGGGGGCAGTCGTCGCATAGGCTCCATCACATTTTGATGGATCTACCCCAAAGTTGGCACAGTCACTCTTCATCACCTATAGACTCTCAGGATTAACCTGATTTTTCTTTCAGATCAGATATTTCTGTCAGAAAAGTTTTCTGCTGCTAGCACCCAGCCTAAATGTTACACTTTCAGTCAGAGAATGACTGTTGTGTGGGGCGCCCCAAATCCTGTGTGTCTGTGTGTCCGTGTGTCTGTGTGTATGGGCATTTGCATGCGTCGCATAGGCTCCTACACGGTTGGACGGATCCGCCCCAAACCTGGCATGCATACTGTCCACCACCCAAGGACAAAGAGTCGTCGGTTCAAATCTCCGAAAAAGCCATCACTGTGCCTGTACGGCCCAAAATAGATGAGAGCCAATGGCGTCATTTGGAATGTTCGCAGGGGCCATTCAGGAATGGTTATGCAAATCACTCCAACAACATTTAGAATGTTCATATGAACTGCCGCCACAGGGGCCCAATCAGGAGCGAATATGCAAATCTCTCCTACGTCAAAACAGAATGTACTGCAGCCGGGGCCTACGTGGGGGGGGGGGAGCTGGATTTTCATTGTTGTGTAGTTCCGGGGGGACAAGCTGGGATTTCCTTGTGTGGTCCCAGGGGAGCAGGGATCACATTTACATTCTACCTTTTTTCCTTTTGCAAGGAACCCAAGGTGACTTACATGGTCCTCCTCCTCTCCATTTTATCCTCATAACAACTCTGTGAGGTAGGTTAAGCTGAGAATCAGTGACTGGCCCAAAGTCACCCAGTGAGCTTTGTGGCTGAGTGGGGACTAGAACCCAGATCTCCCAAGTCCCAGTCCAACACTCTAACCACTACACCACACTGATTCAACATTAGTTGAAGAATATGAATAGTTGTTGCTACAATTTCATAGTTGGTACTGAAAGTTTTGTGTTCATCCTACTGGTATTTCATATTTGTACTTTAAAAAAAATGTAAACCACCTTGAGGGGGCTCTCTGGCTGGAAAGGTGGTATATAAATATATCAAATAAATCCAATAAATAAACTGAACTGAACGTTGCCTGCTATGGCTCCCCCATCCACACACACCCCAAATGCTGGAAATTGGAGTTCGGTAAGGTGGTGAGAGAACTCTATTGATACCCCAAACCCCCTTCCCTGAGAAGAGGGAATGACTAGTAAACCAGTGTTAACTGGTGTGTGGGAAAAAAAGGGAAATTTGGACCCTGGACTTAAGGATCTTATGGGGAGCCACCTTTCTATGGTCATGTGTATTAATTCAGTTGTGAATCACACAACTAGCATTTCTCTCCTCTCCACTACCCAGCACTGTCCTATGCTTTATAACTGCTTCTATATTCCCAATCCCAACGTGTTGGGGCAAAAAAAAAAAAAGCAACAACTGATAACAAAGAAAAGAAATGAACACCTTGAGCACCTGCAGTTTCACATTTTAAGCTCTTTAAATCGTGGCACCATCATGACTACAGGACTAACACGAAATTTGCTGCTGCTGCCCTGATGATAAACACATTTACTTGGGAATAAACACTGTGTGTGTGTGTGTGTGTGTGTGTGTGTGTGCAGTGCAGCTGGCCATGTACATGGTCAGAGGTGCAACTTCTTTAAACCTTGGCACACAGTGTCAAATGCAGATTCAAATCAAATGGTAGAGAACGCGCATCTTTCCTGTCTCGTTGGCAAGCAGATGTGATTCTCCACCACCACCACCACCATCTTCCTTCATGGCTCCTTGGACTTCCTTGAAAGGGGCTCAACTGCAAAATCCTCATCTTAATAATTTTGCCCCTCGTTTTGCCCCTCTCTGAGCCATTTCCCCACAGACACAACTCCTCCTCATCGCTCTCCCAATCTCCCCGTTGACACTCTGCTCTTCTCCTGATCTCTGTGGCAAAATGTGCACCGCGAACACAGTTTGACATTTCCTGACATTTCATGAACTAATTACACTACAAATAATTAAGCATGTTCACATCTGTAACAAACGAAGGCAAAATGGTTGTCAGCAGCTGTGATGGATGACCTCCCAGAGACTTTATCTGATGAGTTTCCTCTTCAGCCTCCCACCCATGCCCTCCCCAATAGCTCCCTCCCAACTCTACACACAAAACTTGGAAGCCACTGTGTTCAGCCCTTGTCATCAGATCAAACCAATGAGAAGCTCCAAAGAAAGAAAAAAGAAATGAACAGCTGCAATGATATATTGGCCATTTCTTTTCTTTCTTTCTTTTTTTCCTGAGCTGGGGAGAAACTTGAACAAGGTATATGGTCACAGGGGTGGAGGGGAAATTAGTTCGGTCCATATTTTAATGTGAAGCTACCTAATACCTGATGGAACGCCTCTCCCAACCACAATCTACCCGTACACTACATTCAACATCTGGGGCCTTCCTCCGAACGCCACCTCCACGTGAGGCTCGGAGGGCAATGACAAGGGCCTTTTCTGTGGTAGCCCCCCAACTGTGGAACAAGCTCCCCCCTGAGGCTCGCCTGGCGCCAACTCTATTATCTTTTCGGCACCAGGTTAAGACTGCCCTCTATGTTGAGGCTTTTAATAATTAAATGGTATATGGTGGGGTGGTAAATTGGTTTTAGCAGTCATGTTTTCATTAACTTGTTTTTTTTTTAAAAAAAATTAATTGGTTTGAAAAAAATTCATGTTTTAATTATATTTTTAACTGTATTTTATTGTTTGTTTTTAATTATTATTGTACACCACCCAGAGAGCTTCGGCTATTGGGCAGTATAGAAAATGAATGAATGAATGAATAAATAAATAAATAAATTGCACTTCCTTGACTGATATGCCAAGGGTGCAGAACCTCAGTCTCTCAGGCCAAAGCTGGCCCACCTCAGATCCCAATACAGTCCTCTGGAGTTCTTCAGATGGTCTTGCCCCCTTCCTCAGGACCCACCATGTCCCTAGACATGACTATTTGGTGGTTTCCTGGCTTTTGTGCAACTTTCTCCCCCATTGTAAAAGGTTGAAGTACCTCTCCTGAGGCTCAGTTACTGGAAGGAAGAGCTTTCAGCTAAAATATGCTGGCATTTGCGTGTGTTTTTGGCCCCACCCCTTCAGCCCACCCACCACTGGAATGCGGCCCCCAAGAGCTTCTCCCTAATGGAATTCAGTCCTTGTGCTGAAAGAAGCTCAACACCCCTCAACACCCAAAACACAATTATCCTTCAGTATTTGCACCTCTCCAAATTCTGCAATGCAGTTCTCTGATCTCACAGATTTGCTTCAGATGTCCATAGAAGCAGCCTGTTACCTCTTGTCAGATATAGATGTGATGGCTACTTATAGAGTGTCGATGTTTGCATTATCAGCAAAAAATCAGAGCAAATTTTGCTATTATGTTGGGGGGACTGGGAGCCACTGTGCTGTCCATATTTCTGCCCCCCCCCCCCCTTTACAGATATCTTTGAATGTATGCTTCTTTGCCATGGCTGTTGGCTTCTCCAATAATTGTGAAACTTGAAACTCTGATTAAAAATACCAGTTGCTTGGGAACAAGAGCTATTATCCTAATGTCCTACTTCTGGACTTTGTATTGGCATCTCGTTGGACTTTGTATGGGTATCTGGTTGGCCACTGTGGGAACAAATGGTATTTTAGTTTGATCCAGGAATGCTTTTATTGTTTTATTATTATGATGGTTTTTATATCTCACCTTTTTTTCCTCTTGCAAGGAACCCAAGGCAGCTTACATAATCCTCTTCCTCCTCCTCCTTTCCATTTTATCCTCACAACAACCCTGTGAGGTAGGTTAGGCTGAGAGTCAATGACTGTCCCAAAGTCACCTAGTCAGCTTCATGGTTGAGTGGGGACTAGAACCCAGATCTCCCAAGTCCTAGTGCAACACTCTAACCACGCACCGGCTCCCATTGGCATCCCTATTGCACCTGAGGGGAACAGACTAGCTTAGGGGGCACAGGGCAGACCACATGGCACACAGAGATCTGTCCTCCGACGCCTTTCTGCTACTCCCCACCCCTCAGCATCTGCAGCCTGAGGTGTACCCCTCATATAATAGGCTGTCCCTGCCTATTGGTGTGAAGGAACCATTAAAGCTCACATTAAAACAGGGCTTTTCCAAGGTTATAGTAGAGTCACCTTGATAATATTTATCTCTGATAGCTTACATTGCAGCTCCTCAAAGCATTCCACAGCCATTATCTTGTGTTGGTCCTTCTATTAGGAGCCTTGAAAGGTAGGCCAGTATTCCTGTCATCCCCTCATTCTTGAAAGGGAAGACAACAAGAGGAAGCTGCTGAGTGAAGTCAGTCTCTGTCTCCATGAAACTGAATTGAGTATGTAGATGTCAGTCATTAAAAATAACTATTTATTCATATGCAGACCTGTGCAGATTTAATAGCTTGATTAAACAATTCAAACTCATGCAGTGAAATTCCATGCATGCAGCCCAGTTCTAGGCATGTTGACTCAAAAGTGAATCCTTCTCAGAGCAATGGGTCTCACTTCCAATTAAGTGTGCACAGGATTGCAGCTAGGGACGGGCGTATCGGTCAGTTTCAGCTTCTCCTGTGTTCAGATTTATTGTATGTATTTATTGTATTATTTTAATTGTACATCGCCCAGCGTGGCCGGGTGACCGGCCAGATGGGCGAGTAATAAATATAATAATAAATAAATAAATACATTCAGATTGTTTGAGTCTCAAGTTCTTTCTCTCCCAGATCAGAAGAACTTTGTGGATTTTGGTAAATTCTTACCAAAACCGAAAGGAAACAAGATCCTCACCTATCAGGATTGGCCAAATTCAATAGGTACAGCTATTCCCAGCCTGGAGAGGATCATGATGTACCTGCCTGCCAGATAGCTGTTGAAGATGAGGAGCCTGTCGGGGGGGGGGGGGAGAGGTGGCCACCATAATTCTGCCCTCACAAGGCTGAACACATAGACATTCAAATCAAACTTTTAAGAGCAGTGCACTCAAAGCTCTGGGTCTGGATGGGGGGAAAAATCTGTCCGTTTCTTTTTGTCCTGGATACGGAGAACTTTGCAAATTTTGGTAAATTCTTAGCAAAACTGAAATGAAACAAACTCCTCACTCATCCATAATTGCATGTCAATTCGGATGTAACCTCTGCTGAGTTCAATTGGGCTCACTCTCTCAGGTAAGTGTATATAGGATTGCAGTCTTAATTAGTTCTAGAAAGCCTATACTTGTGAAAGGGTAAATTAGCTTTTGAGCATATATTTGTGTTAGCCATTGAACTCTTGAACCGTTTGAAAGCTTTTCAAAGAATGAATAAAACAAAGTGTTGTTCGGTGAGCATCAGATTTCTTCTTTCTATGCAGGGCAGAGCCAGGAAAGGGAAATGGAGCCATTCTTTAACGCTAACCTTTCCTTCCTCGTGACAAGAGTTACCCTAAGTCCCAGAGGATCTAATAGGGAAATCATTTGTCTTAAAGGCCTAGAAAACATGTCACGTCTGATTAGCCAGCAATGTATTCCTTTAAAAATATCTTCTTATTATGCCTTGTGTTGATATGCAAGCTGTATCTTTGTTAAGGCATACATACCCTGGGATGGGAGAGCTACCTTAGAAACTAATTATTTGTACTGAATTGCTGAGAAAATTCATTCTTGATGGGCACCAGCATTGCAATGGCTAGCTTTGTCTCTGCGTTGGCCAGCCTCTGTTGCAAGCATGCCACAAGTCAATCCTCCAATATGAGATAGGGCTCATTTCATAATATACACAAAATAAAAATACAATAAAGGCATAGTCCTCTGCAAGTTTAGACAGAAAAAAAGCCTACAGTTCCCAGCATGCCCCAGCTAGTATAGCTGGCTGGGGCATGCTGGGAGTTGTAGGCCTTTTTTGCATGGGATTGTGCCCTAAGTGGATAACCGTCTTGTTGACTATCTCCTCTCCCCCAATTCAAACACTCTTGCATTCTATCAACCATTTCAAATTTCAAAGACAAAGGGATGGATCCAGATTGAGTCATATTTAGAGCAGAGCCATCAAATCAATGGGTTGGATCCAATTGCATCATTCCGCTAGCACAAACAACATTGCAGTAGCGGAAACCAAGTTCCAAACTCTGTGCAAGAGGAAAATCCAACTAAACTTACACTTGTGCAACCGCTTCCCGATCTTGGGTTTACAAAATGGTCCACTAGCACTTGTGCAACCACTTGCAGAGCAGGGAAAGGCAAGGGAGGTCCAGTAGCACAGCAGTTTCTTCAGCTAACGGTACATTGGATTGAGGCCACTGGGTCTTAAGTTAGCCACGACTAACTTTAGTCCTGTTGATTTCAATGGAACTACTCTAAGGATGTCTACATCTGGATTCAACTCAGACTCTGTGGTCAACTCTCTTACATTGTCAGATTATTTGGATGAGGGTGAATTTTTAGCTCCCTTCTAACCCCCCCCCCAATGGTTTAAGTTATAGCACTCGGTGATTAAAAGTGCAAGGCCATCTTTTCCCAAATGGCGGCTTCCTCTCTTTGCTAATGTTCCACTACTGTAGCTTGCTTGTTGGCAATAAATCGGTATCTCGGTGACCTTCATCCCTCAACTTGACTTCAATTTCTGCTAATTCTTTTTCACAAAATAAATTGCATCAACCGGGACCTGCATTTAGTCAACTGTAGTTCAAATTGTTTCTGTTCCCACTCCGAAGTTCCTTCTTCAGATTAAATGCTGATGCACCAAACGAACCACTCTTGGCTGGAATGGGCAAGGCCTAATTTGATTACTATGGATTTTGGAATTGGGTAAGTACTGTATCAGTATCCTCCCTAGAAAATAGGTGACATGTCACGGGATATTAAGAATGGCCATTTAATGTAAAAACTTTGGTAACACATGAGTTAAATGGAGAAAATGAGAGAATGCTTTTAAGCATCCTCCCAAGACAGACTGCAGAATAATATTAAGGTACGTGCAAGTGCTGGTGATTGACGCAGGCACGGCTATAAAATCATTACAGTAAAAAGCATTTCAGAGCTGCAGAGTGATAGGACCAACATATAATGAATTATCAATAAAGGACAGGTGATCTGGTTACATTACCTAGGAACAGAAAGCGTTCCTTTCTATATTGTTTTTAATTGGCTTTTCAGATTACTGGAATGTTCAGTGTCTTCTCCAAGTGTAAGAAACTTCCTTTCATTTTACACACACACACACACACACACACCCCAGACTGAGTGACTCAGGGTGTAATCCTATAATGCATGTTTAGACAGGGGGGGAAATTCATACAACTCCCAGCATCCCCCAGCTAGCATGACTGGCTGGGGCATGCTGGGAGTTGTAGGACATTTATCTGTCTAAACATGCATAGGATTGCACCCTTACATGGTATCAAAATTGTTAGATACTGACTGGACAAATTATCATTTCTGTAAAGTAAAAAGAGCAGTCACCCTTTTCCATAACTGATCCAGTCATGGTTTGGTAACTGTTATCAGGGTGTAGGGTATCTTTCTGGATACAAAGATATTCCCTTTAAATCATTCCTAATCTCATCCACTTCCCTTAGTCCAGTGATGGCGAACCTATGGCACACGTGCCACAGCTGGCACGTGGGGACTGCTCTGCTGGCACACGAGCCATAGGTCGCCAGGGGCACAGAGCTCAAACAGAGCTCGAGAGCAGGGGGGCGAAGCGGCCGCTCCTGCCTGCCGCGTGTCGCCCGGCATCCCACAGGCCGCCTCCTCTGCCGGGGAAGGGCCAAGAAGGTCCTCCCGGGGCGGGGTCGCCGGGAGGCGTGAGGCAGAGTCACGCCACGCGCACGTGCTCCCTCCCAATGAGGCGCTGGTGCTGTTTGTTTGCAGACAGCAAAGGAGGAGGAAGAAGAGAAGGGAGGAACCGCAGCCCAGCCGGAGCGGACCCGAGGCAGACAGGCAGGCCGGGAGTACTTTCTGCAGGAGGGGGAGGAGGAGGGGAAGCAGGAGAAGGGAGCCCTTCCCGGCGGCGGGACACGATCCGGGGCTCCTACGCGCGCCACCAAAGCCTGGGGGGCCTCCGTGAGAGTCGCTCCCGGCGGCGTGAGGCCAGCCTGGAGTTCTTTCTGCAGGAGGGGGAGGAGGAGAAGGGAGGCATTTCACCTCCATAGGCTTCCTTTCTTCTCTCTTGGCGACCCCCACATTCTCCCTGGCTTCATCACGATCCCCCCCACTCTTTCCCCCTCTCTTTCCACCAAACGCTTGAGGTCTTCTCCTTTCCCCTCCAGTTTCCTTCCCTCCCCCCCATATTTTGTATCTTGATATTGCTTCCCTTCTCTTCCCGTGCTTCCCCCCTCATTTCTCCCCGTTTGTGTTTGCATCGTCTTCATAATTACCTGCCTTAACAGTCGCTTCTCCCCCTCCCCCCCTCACTGCTTCCTATCAGCCTCCCCTTCTCGATATTGCTTCCCTTCCCTTCTCTTGCTCCTCCCCCTCCCTCATTTCTCCCCATTTGCATCGTCTTCATAATTAATTTTCCCCCATAGCGCTTTCTCCTCTTCCCTCCCTTGCCCCCCCACCCTTAGTTCTCTGTAACTAAGTTCTCTTAGTTCCCTCCTAGCCAGCGCCTTCGCCTCAGTTGCCTTTTCCCTCTGCTTGCCACACAAATTCTTGCTTTTATTTCACTGCAGCAGGCTTCCCTTTTCGATATTGCTTCCCTTCTCTTCTCTTTTCTCCTCCCCCCTCCCTCATTTCTCCCCATTTGCATCATCTTAATAATTACTTTCTGGCTCCCCGCTCCGCACCCCAGTAGTTTCTTCTTCCTCTCAGGACTGGCCAATGTGATCATATTATGCCAGTACTTTCCCATCTACGCTGGCATAATATGAATATGATCACATTGGCCAGTCCTGTTAACAATCTTAGAGCCTGCAAGGAACCCAAGGTGGCTTACATAATCCTCCTCCTCTCCATTTTATCCTCACAACATCCATCCTAACCTACCTCACAGGGTTGTTATGAGGATAAAGTGGAGAGGAGGAGGATTATGTAAGCCGCCTTGGGTTCCTTGCAGGTGCTTTATCTGTCTTTTTAAATAAATTTTGTTTTTTTGTAGACTCCAAGACTTGAACAAAAAAAACAACAACAAAAACATGAGTTCAGCTCTTTTCAGCTTTGAATTATATCAATCTGATACCAGAAACAGATTAACAGATGAGCTGAGTGCTGCATGTGTTGGTCTCAAACTGAGTATGAGCCAAAGTTTGACAAATTATCAGCATGCATGCAAAAGCAAAAATTGCATTAATCATATTACAAGTTGAGAATCCCTTATCCAAAAATACATGCGCCTAATTATTTAAAATTTTTATCTAAATTACCTTCCGGCTACAATGTAGTACTATTAAAAAAAAATTGAGTTGATTTTTTTTCAATAAAGAACAGTTTGTATTATTGAAAGCCCTGTTGTTGTGTTTTTCTTTTAAGACAAAAGATGTTAATTAGTTTGGACAACTGTATGAGTTGTTTTTACTAAACTAAAACCCCGGTATTCAGATTTAATTACAGTGTTGGCACTTTGAAATAAATAAGTTGGTTTTGTGTTGCAGTTTGGGCACTCGGGCTCAAAAAGGTTTGCCATCACTGCCTTAGTCCCATGCAAGACAGAGAAGTGGTGAAATTGACTGGACCCAATATGACAGGAAGTACGGTAGCTTCTGGTCCAATCAATTTCACTACTAAGGGAAATAATTCATTAATTCATTCTTGGGGTGGGCATGCCATTAACTGTTGCTGTTGTTGCATTAAAGAAAAGTAGTCTTGAAATGGTGGGAGATTGCTGTATGGTAGGCATAGGGATGGGTGGGAGTTTCATTCCATTCTTCTTTTTAAAAATAACTTACCAAAAATCACGAATTCCTTCATAAAAAGGACAGAAAGAACTTGAGATTGTGTGTGTGTTGTTGTTGTTGGTTTTTTGTTGTTGTTGTTTACAAAAATAGATTAGGAAGAAACGGAAACTGACATCCAGGGCCAGGATCTGAGTGCTTTGCTCTTAAAAGTTTGATTTGAATGTCTATGTGTTCAAAGTCTGGGTTTAAATTCCTGCGTATTCAGAAATGTTTGTGATGAATTAGGGTTGCTGCCTCCTTTCTTTCTTTCTTTCTTCCTTTCTTTCTTTCTTCTTTCTTTCTGGCAGGCTCCTCATCTTTAACACCTATGAAGCTGGTAGGGACAACATGGTCCTCTACAGCATTGTTCCCACTATGTTCAATGGGGCTTACTCCCAGGTAAGTAGATGTATGATTTGTAGCCTTTAAAAAGAAAAAAGAAAAGAAAAGTACCCTTCCTGCCCATAGATATTAGATTGTAAGGAAGAAGACTGGGATGTTTCTCCTTGAAATGATGAAGTTTTCTATGTGCAAGTGTTTTTTTTAAAGAAAAGAAAATGAAAATAAAGGAAAACATTCATATATGCACACACACACACACACACACACTGTAGTCTGAAATGGTACAGTCCAACAAGAGGTATATCATCTGATTTCACTGATTACGCAGCTTGGCGTTGAAAAAACTGAGGGAAAACTAAGAGGATGTTTCAACATGAGTATATGAGTAGAGGATATAATGCCAAGAACTGATGAATTCTAATTGTACCTTTTGTTGCCTTGAGCAACTTACTCAATATCCTTCTTTTAAAAAAATTTTTTTAAAAAATTCCCTCATCATTAAAATGTAGATAATACCTACTTATTAAACTGCAAAAATGCTATGAAGATTAATTAGCAAAATGTTTATGGGGTGCATCAAAGACAAAAAGTGCTTTAGAGGTGCTATTTATTAACGATGGTTAATTAATACATCTTAGCTGCCAACATTCCTTTTCACCATATATTTCCCCATTCACAAAGACCTTAGCCAAGTGCGATAAGAAAAGGCTGAGTAATTCATTTTATTTAAATTAATGCTTGGTGTGTGTGTGTGTGTGTGTGTGTATGTGTGTGTACACACCCCACAGATGGTGTTTAGACAGAGGAACCACACACACACACACACACACACACACACAGATTTGTGGGTATTGCCCAAGTATTACATCACTTGAAGCCTCACAGCATATGATTAAATGTAATGGAATCCACCATTAACAAAGGGGAAAGTGAGTGCTGATGGATGTTAAATGCATGTTACCTCTTTGTTAACAGGAGATTTCGGGAATCCGTAGCTGGCAACATGCTGGGCAAATTTGGTACAGTACAAGAGCTGTCAAGTAATAATTTAAGTAGTCCAAGGTTTACAGTGTATCAGTTACGGTGAACAAGGAATGCAGACTTTGTGGGTTACTGGGTTATTTTAAGGCATTGTACCAAAATAAAAGAAAGAAGGAAGGAAGGAAGGAAGCTTCCTTGCTTTTTTGGAAATACATCATAACTTGGACTAGATAGTCCTTCTAATAGAGGATGCCTTGAAGTAGAGGACAGCCCGTTGTAAAAGAGGAGACATGGCCACCCTAGGGGGGCTAGTGAAGGAAGGAAGAAGTCCTATTGAAGGCCTACAAAGGAAGAAGGCCTACTGGAGGAAGACTCCTACAAAGAGGATAATTAAGGTATACTGAGCAACAGTAGAAGACAATGTAGGGTTTTATAGCATTCATTTACTGCAGAAGCATTTTGTTTCCTTTGTTTATTGTAAGCAGCTTTGAGTCGCTGTGATAAAAATGGCCCAAAATGTTCTTTAAAAAAAAATAATCAATGCATTATGTAAAAGAAGGAAAATGTGGGATGGAATGTTGATATTGCTCCTTCCTTACCAGGAAAGAGGCTGCGGCTCAGTGCTAGAGCACCTGCTTTGCATGCAGAAGGTCCCAGGTTCAATCCCCGGCATCTCCAGGTAGGGTGGGGTGGGGAAAGACCCATTTCTGAAAGCCCAGACTGCTGCTGCCCGTCAATGTAGACAATACTGAGCAAAGATGCCCTCTATGCTCTTGGAGGGGAGATATCAGGGAATACCATTTCATGATCGTCTCTGTCCCTGTAAGAATGGGGAAGTTGAAACTGTGGGTCATGTACTTTTATACTGCCCCTTCTACCGGGATCTTCGTAAAGATCTTATTTTACCTATTTTATATAACTGCCTGGGCAGAACTGAAATTTTTTACATTTCCTTGCTACTCTCTGATAAGGTTCCACAGATTACTAATAAAGTGGCTAAATTTTGTGCATATGCTATAACTTGCCGCATCTTCTTAGCCTCTGACTGATATAGTTTTGATGTAAAATAATGAACCCTATACGCTTCAGATGTATGTTGGTGTACAGCAGTTATGTGTGTAGCATGGATTGTTTTTCTGTTAGAATGTCTTTTTGCTGGTTCTGGTCAATGACCGTAATAAACATTCATTCATTCATACGGAGCAAAGATGGACCATCGGCATCTTCCTATGTTCACCAATAACAGCTGCCCCCAGGAAGCTGTTTCAAAAGTGGTATATGATATGGCATAGTAGAGTCTGTGTTGAATGAAAAAAAATAATTCCACTGGATGCATGCAAGGAACGGAACAGGACACACCTACAGTAGTTCTTTGGGTCCAGGGCCAACTACAACATTCCAAGTCCTCTAATTCACTTTGATTTATTTGGATGTTTATTCAACCTGCTGTCTTTGTGCAGGACAGAGAGTTGGAATGGAAAACAAGAGAGGAGATGGTCGGTGGGGGTCAAAAACCTTAAACATATGGACTAGCATCTTGAAGCTGATACAGAAATAAAAAGGGAGCCAGTTTGTACATGTTCATGGGAAGAAAGGGAGAGGAACAGGATGTTAGCAGAGCACTACAATTTTAGTCGACGCAGAGCTTCAAGGAAGGATGGAGGGATTTACTTTTGAGATGATAGACCTATCCTAGATAGAGGAATCCAGAAGGAAGGAAGGAAGGAAGGAGGGAAAGAAGGGGGAGAGAGCTGAGGGGGGTCACCTTGGAACACGAACTGCAGGGCTACAGCTGGAACCTCATCACAGCAGACAGCTGGCAAAGGCTAACAGCAAATAACGACAGGGACCAGCTGTCAGGACAGTCAGTCCCTGTCCTGACAGTCAGTCCCTTCTCCACTGAACTGGAGAAGAGAGTGCCCTGGCACCTGAAGCCATGGAACTCCTGGACATGCTAAGCCAAATCTCCTTTGCATCTGTTAGGAATTGCTGACTGGCATCACCATGTGGAATGGAGCCAGAGGCTGCAGATGGGCAGGCAGAAAGTTGTATTAAGTCAACTGGACATCATTCTATAGCAAGAGAAGAAGGTGCTGAAAACTTCCGAAGAACTCCAGAGCCTATACTTCCAAAGTCACCTGATTCTAGTGGGAAGAAAACTCCATTTGAATCAATATACTCAGAAAGTGAAGGATCAACGTTCAAGTCACCTGCATTTTCTTGTCTTACTGGCCTTACCACAAAATCACCTGGATTTAATTTCTTTGGTTCTCCTACATTTGGAGCTGAAATGTCAGTGGACCAGTCAGGTGATAGCTGTTCTGCGGGAAATTTAAATCCTATTTCCCCATACAAAGATATCGCCCTGCTGAAAGGCCGCCCTCCTGAAGGCTCCTCCTCCCTCAGCTGCCACCACCACCACCATTCCAGCAGGCTGTGCAGAGGGAGAAGAGAGGGAGCACACAGGGCCACTCCACCAGCCCTGCCAGGAGTATTGATTAATATTCCCCCTTCTTTCCTCCCCATTCCTTTTTCCTTGTGTGTCGTGTCTTTTTAGATTGTAAGCCTGCGGGCAGGGACTGTCTTGTTAATTGCTGTGAACCGGCCAGAGAGCTTCGGCTATTGGATGGTATAAAAATGAAATGAAATAAATAAATAAGGAAAAGTGGAAGTGGAATCACTAATTAGAACATACGGTTCACATATATTAAAAATGTATTGTTTTGGCTACCTCTTGAATTAGGCTAATCCTAAGATTTCTAAGAATGTCCTGTGAATTCTTGATACATTGAATAACTTATTCCAGCTTTTCTCTAAATAGCGCATATATATATATATATATATATATATATAATGAAGTCATTGCAAGGAGATGAAGGGAGGGAAACTTGGCTGTTTAATTTGGAAGATTGCTGAAAATGACCCTTTGCATTTTTATTTTTTTCCCCCTGAGCAATGAGTTCTTTCTCCAGTTCACAATGTCCAAGATCCCTTTGCGCTGTTGAAAAAACCCAATCTTAGTAGCCAATGTAGTAATTTGACATAGTATCCCATTTGAATGTCTGATGTGGCTAGAGATGCAAACAATACCGCCAAACCATCTCTCTCTCTCTCTCTCTCTCTCTCTCTCTCTCTCTCACACACACACACACACACACACACAGACCCAATGTTTAATCAAAAGAACATCAGAGAGCATTAACAAACCTAGAGATGCAGCACAGAAACATAGCCTTGGCAGGGTATTATTGTTTGGCTGGCCACAGTGTGCCGCAGGTGCATTCCACTCCATAGAGCAAAAAGGCCAAGTTCATTAAGGATCATGAAATCTATGCTAAATCCCAGGCTATTGAGCAGATAAATTAAAAATCATTGGGACCTTCCAATCGAGTCTGCAAGGACCTCAGACGGGCTCTCAAAAGTTACATTTAATTAAGGAAGTAATATATTTCACTTTCAGGCAATACCTTGTTAGATTCCAGTCGCCTTCCATGAGAAGTGGTTTAGTAACCAGCACCAGAGAAGCCAACGTGCCCAGGAGGTTGGCTGGTATAATGGATTTTTTTTCCCCTTTCACTGGGCTGACAAGCTTTTAATGGATTATATTTTAGGGGGTGGGGAAAAAAGTCTGCTTTTGTCTAACACAGTCACAGCCCTTCTGCACAACAATCTCCTAATTCTGAGAAGCCAAAAGGAGAGACAAATCATCTCCCCCTGGGTTCTTGCTTGTCCTCACTCACCTCTGAAAAACCACCTCTCTGCACAGCGAGAGAACAAGCCAATTGGAACATTACAAAAATTAAAAAGTTGTAAAGGGCTTGTCTCCCAAAGTAGTTAGCAAGGAGCCTCTTGCCCTTGATCACATTTCATAAATGCCTTGATTAAATTTCAAATAAATTAGAAGAGCTCCTATTTGTATCACCTTGAAGCAAACTCTTGTCCTGTTGTGGTTGTGACGTACTAACGTGTAGGGATAAGCTTTCAGGAAGACGCAGAGCAAAGTTTGGCCAGCCGTGCCATGACCTATCGCTTGGTGTGTTTTTAATACTGTGTTCCGCTGAAATGTATTTCTTTATATTTAGGGGGCACTGCTAATCTCCTGGGAAGGACAGTTAGGGGTTCATTGCATCTTGTGGTCCCCCCCCCCTCTCAGAGGGAACAGGCGTGTTGGACTTCTTTCACCCCAAGGAATACATTCCATTTCAGAGAAGCCTCCGGGGCCATATTCCAGGGGAGGGCGGGGCTGAAGGCAAAAAGGGGTGGGAATAGAGGCAAAGGGGCAGAGCCAAAAATACCAGCATATGTTAGCTGAAAGCTCTTTCTTCCAGTAACTTAGTGTGCATTAGAGGAGGCATTTCAAACATTTAGCATGGTACTCCCAATGCCCCCCCCCCAAGCTAAAGGAAGTGGGATATGCACATTAAGAATTCTCTTAGACAGCATCTGGCCTTTTCTGGGATACTCTGTGTAAAGTGGAAATGGTAGCACCATTAGGGTGAATGGGCCCTCTGCTTCTCTTGGGGCCCTGGCAAATGTTGCCACCTTCTGGAGCCACGCTTGCTACCATCTTGGGGCATCTGTGAACGTCCCTGACTAAAGGACAGCCCGCTCACCACTTCACCTGCAATGTGCAGCTGCGAGGATATGTGTTGCATGTGTTTGGCGTGCACTCCCAGTTCACATGGAGTAATGGCGAAGCTTACCAAGACTGTGCCTGGGCCCCATATTGAGTCAGTGTGTACCCTCCCACCAGAAACATGTCCCCAGCATCCTCTACAACACACTGACTAAGCAGATGAGTCAATGTGAAGAAGGTACATTGAAGACAGAAAATTTGGAAACCACTGCTATATTTGATATAATAGTAGGAAAGGAAGGGTAATTGGATTTAGAGTGCCATCATCTAATGCCCCTCCCCGTCCTCCTGGCACTCAAAGGCAATTCCCCCTCTTTCTACTTTGCAGTGAAAGACACTGAACGTAGCTCATACATGGCCACATTTGAGAAATGCACATGTCGCTTTTCCCGCAGGAACACCCTACGGAACGTTCCATGGCTTCCCACCACATCTCCGCCAGCAACCACTCCAGCAGGCTGAAGCAGAGTGGGATGAGATGGGAAGCAAGGCCATTCCACCAATCCTGGTTGAAAGACTACTTGTGGTTGTTTTCCGCCCCCTCTCCCTTCCCCATCACTTTTTTCCCCCCCAGGTCTGTTTGGATTGCAAGCCTGTGGGTAGGAACTGTCTTGTTCTTGTCGAGTGTAATCCACTCCAGGAGCCTTTTTTGGCCAAGGAGCAGGGTAAAAATGCTTGAAATAAATAAATAAAATATCTACGTTCACCATACCTCAAAATGAATAAAAGATGCATAATTTCATGAATTTCTATTATGTCCCCACTTTTGATCTTCTTCTCTTCCTAAACTGAAAAGCCTCCTCTCCAAGGAAATATGCTCAGATATTAAAAACCCTTATCATTTTGGTGGTCCATTTTGGCACCTTTCCCAGTTCTACAATATCTGCTTTTTGGACAACTAAAACTGCCCAACATATTCCAAATGTGATCACACCATAGATTTGTATGAGGGCATTCTGATACTAAAACGATTAATACATTTATTATATTTATATCCTGCCTTTTTTTCTTGCAAGGAACCCAAGGCAGATTACATAATCCTTCTCCTCCTCTCCATTTTATCCTTACAACAACCCTGTGAGGTAGCTTAGGGTGAGAGTCAGTGACTGGCTCAAAGTCACCCCATGAGCTTCATGGCTGAGTGGGGACTAGAACCCGGATCTCCTGAGTCCAAAGAGGGTAAACAGAACCCTTTAGATCAGGATGCAGATCAGCAGACCCGGAGGTCAAATTTTTCTTGCTTGGGGTCCCAATTTGGCCCTCTGGGTTTCCCAGATGGCCCCAACCTCTTTCCCCCACCACAAATAATTCCCAGCATTTGCACGTGCGCGCACGCGCACACACACACACACACATGCCAATTCTCAAAGGCTGAAACAGCTCTCCTAAGGTTGAAACATAGAATCATAGAAAAGCAGAGTTGGAAGGGGCCTACAAGGCCATCGAGTCCAACCCCCTGCTCAGTGCAGGAATCCAGGTCAAAGCATCCCTGACAGATGGCCATCCAGCTTCACCTTGAATGCTTCCAGAGTGGGAGAGCTCACCACCTCCCTAGGTAGTTGATTCCATTGCCTTATTGCTCTAACAGTCAGGAAATTTTTCCTGATGTTTAGGCGGAATCTAGGTTCCTGTAACTTGAGCCCATTATTCCATGTCCTGCAAACTGGGATGATCGAGAAGAGATCCTGGCCCTCCTCTGTGTGGCAACCCTTCGTACTGGAAGAGTGCTATCATGTCTCCCCTCAGTCTCCTCTTCCGAAGGCTAAACATGCCCAGTTCTTTCAGTCTCTCTCTCCTCATAGGGCCTTGTTTCCAGTCCCTTTATCATCTTTGTTGCCCTCCTCTGAACCCTCTCCAGTTTGTCTACATCCTTCTTAAAGTGTGGTGCCCAGAACTGGACGCAGTACTCAAGATGAGGCCTAAAGCATTAAGAGCTTTCAGCTAAAATAGGCTGGTACTTTGGGAACGTTTGCCCATGTCACTGGCCCTGTCCTCTTTTGCCTTCTGCCCCATCTGCACTGGAAAAAAGCCCCAGAGAGCTTATCCTGAGTTGAATTTGGCCCTCGGGCTGAAAGAGGTTCAACCCCCCTTGCTTTAGATATGCGTGTGTGAAAAAAATATTAAGAGTTGTTTCCTGGAGGGACCTGTCCATGATAAAGAGATTCCATTTGAACAGGCTCCAGGCCTGAATCACCACTTAGGCTATTGAGAATGAAACTGAATAAAAGCCTGTCGAAATTCCATGTAGGGCTCGGTATCAAGTGTTTTATTCAATGAGGCAATCAAGATAATAAGGCAGGTGGAAGAAAAGCCCATTAATGCTCAAGGCAGACACTGAGTCAGGTTTTCCTTTATTACTAGTGTATCTGGATAATTTTCATTTATTGGGGGGTTTAATGCGAAAGAGAAAAGTGTCATGGGGAGAGACAATGTTCCTGAGGGTCACACCATACCAAAAAGTCTTCGACAAGCAGGGGCAAAGGGAAACAGAGCCTAATCGCCAGAATATTCAATTCTTTAAAAACAAAAATGAAAATCCAAGCTCTGTGGAACGTTTGAGGAGATCTTCTGACGACTAAAAATCCTCATTTAATTATATTTAGATTTATATGTCACCTTAACACAGATGTCACCAAGGTGGTGTACAACCACACAAATAAAAACAATAATACATGCCCACAGATTGGTTGCTGTGGGGAGTAGAGGTGGGGAAATCTGTTTCCATCAGCCCAGTTGCATGAACCTAAATCTGGATTGTGTCTCTCTGTACATTAAATGAATTCAGTCTATGACTGAAATGCAGGGGTGGGGAACTTTAGGTCCAGGGGCTAAATCTGGCCCTCATGTTGTTCCAATCCTTTGGGGTTCCCCAGAAGACCGTGCCCCTTCCCATGGACCCACCCCCTTTCTGCCAGCCACTGTTCATTTGGTAGTTTCCCGGCTTCTGTACAATTTTCTCCTCTCCATTTTAGTAGGTTGAAATGCCTCTCTCAACACTTAGCTACTGGCAGTAAGAGCTTTAAGTTAAAATATGCTGGCATTTATTATTATTATTATTATTTGTATTTTGACCCTATCCCCTTTGCCTTCAGCTCCGTCCACCACTGGTTTGCACCCCTCCCCAAGAGCTTCGCTGAAATGGAATTGGGCAAGAAGGGCTTTCCCATTCCTGCTCTAATGCTGCAATAGGTCCCAAACACCTTCAGATCCCAGGTCTGAACAGCTCTTAGCCCAGTGATGACAAGGATCAGACATGGTCAAGATCGTAGTCGGATGATCTTAAGCACTTGCTCCAAGCTTCCAGAAGCTGAATTTTTCCTGGGCTTCAATGCTCAGCGGCAGGCCACCCCAAGACTTCTTCTTTTTTTTGGTCATGATGAGCACCGACTTTCGTAAGTGCTACAAAGCAGCAGCAAAACACATGCGCCGCATCTTGTGTCAGTGAGATGATCCAAAGTAGTTAGTGTTATCCGGCATCTCAGCATTCGAAGGCATGCCATTAGCAAGCATTCACCAAGGCTTGCGATCTGGGAGGTGGCGCGGGGGAATTAGTCTGAGAAAGAGAGATTAGCAGCCAGGAGAGAAGGACGGAGGGAAGGGGGTGGGGGTGGGGAAGTACTTTGGCAGTGAAATGTAGGATGCTCCCAAGGAGGCCAGGTATTCTTTTAGCTTTGGCTGTGGCCATAGCTGCTGCTGAGGCTGCAAAACAGCATCCATTTCATTTGGATGAGACATTTAAAAGAAGGCCTGGAATTCTGTTAATTAAAAATAGCCCTACACGGCTTAGGACCACAATACCTGACGGAACGTCTCTCCCAACCGCTATCTACCCGGACACTACGCTCAACATCTGGGGCCCTCCTCCGATTGCCACGTCCAAGAGAGGCTCGGTTGGTGGCAACGAGGAGGAGGGCCTTCTCGGTGGTAGCCCCCCAGTTATGGAATCAGCTCCCACTGAGACCCGCCTGGCGCCAACCTTACTATCTTTTCAGCGCCAGGTTAAGACTTCCCTCTATGCCAAGGCATTTAGTTAGGAGCTTGGAATAGCACAGGAGGGGATTGTCACCTGTAGGCTCAGTTTTATTGGCTTTTGTATTGTTATTTTAAACTGTGTTTTTAAATTTGGTTTTTAATTTTTTAAACTATTTTGTATGTTTTTTATTGTTGTTTTTATGTATAGAGTGTTGTGAACCGCCCAGAGAGCTTCGGCTGTGGGGCGGTATATAAATGAAATAAATGAAATGAAATGAGTTTAGATTTGTTACAAGAGTGCCAGACTGTCCGCTAGCCATACACACTACCTTCGGATCGATGCAGAATTGGGCTTTGCAAGTGAGGGTTCCCACCACCCATCACTCCCAATAGGGGCTCATCACACTTCTGATGACACGGTCAGCAACATCCCATGAGCAAGGAGCCCTGGAGATGTAGTTCCCAGGGCACCTGATGTCCATACTAAAGACTCAGGAACCCTGGGAAATTTAACTGTCCCAGGACCCATGGAGTCTGAGACAATGCCATTACAGCACTGTAGGTGCTAAGAAGGGACAGTAAGAATGCCCAGCTGAAATTACAGTCTGACTGGAGAAGAGTCATTGAAGGGGAATGGGCCAGTGGCTCCAATGTGAGTAAGGCGGTGTATCCACTCCAGGTTCTAGCTTGAACTTTTAAGGAGCTATCCATGGTGTTGAACCCTATCCCCCAAAATAGGTTCAGCACCATGGATAGTTCCTTTGAAATTCAGACTGAACCCTTAAATGGATACACTGCCCCATTCACATTGGAGCCACCAGCCGCTGCTCAGTTCATAATGCTGCTGTACATTAAAAGCTGCCCAGGTTCATATTCTGAATCTGATATTTTCAAACCCTGAGTGCATCACTAGCGTCCAGCTCAGCTAGTGCCCATTTGCTTACTTTGCCCTCTCTTATCATCCCATAGTTTTCAGCAAAGTCAAATCCCTAAGAGCCTGTCTGGACAAAACCTACTTTAGGCCTCACCTCTGCCAGCTGTGCCATGCAGGGCTCAGCCGACCAATGTCAGTGATACGTGAGGGGACCAACCTGAGTCATGCAGTCTTCTGCATAGCTGGCCCCCTGCACTCAGTGTCCTCAAAGGTGTCCTGGAGGAGTAATATCTGGTATCTACCTCACCCCTGAGACAATCCTCTTGTCCCTAGTCCAGGAAGATAAGAAGCCACTACTTGGAGTTCTAGACAGAATGGGCACTATCCAATGCTGCCCCTGTGCCAGCAGGGCTACTGCTAGTGCAATAGGAAGGTAGCAGTTCCTAAAGCAAGGCTGTTCTACCTCAGGCCTGTGGGCCATATCCGACCCAAATGGAGTCTCAATCTGGTCCTGTGGGATTCCCTAGATGGCCACACTCCCTAGATGGCCACCATTGATAGTTCGGTGGTTTCCAGGCTTTTGTACAATTTTTTCCCCTATTCTAAAAGACCGAAGGGCCTCTCCTAAGGCTTAGGTACTAGCAATAAGTGCTTTAAGCTAATATATGCTGATTTTTTTTTTGGTATTTTGCCCCCACCCCCTTTGCCTTTGTCCTGGTCCCCTTTGACTTTGGCACTGCCCGACACTGGAATGTGGTCCCCGAGAGCTTCTTCAAAATTTAATTTGGCCCTTGGTCTGAAGGTGGTTCCCCACCCCTGACCTAAAGCAACCAGACATGAATCAAAATGTTCATTTCTGGAACAGGACACGCTAGCTCTGCTGACCATTCTGTTCCAGAAACAAGTGTTCAGCTAATTTCTGGTTGGTTTAGGACAGGGGTGGGGGACCTCTTTCAGGGCTTGCTCTAGGCTGCACTAACTTCCTGTTCTGCTAGTGGTGGGTCCCTCTGGTGCAACAGAAACAGTGGAGGTGCAGAGGCAGCACTGGATACTGGCCAATGAAATGTCATTGTGATACTAGGTTTATCGTTGTTGTTGTTGTTGTTGTTAATAATAATAATAATAATAATAATAATAATAATAATATCCTGCTTTTTTTCTCTTGCAAGGAACTCAGGGCAGTTTACATGGTCCTCCTCCTCTCCATTTTATCCTCACATCTGCCCTGTGAGGTAGGTTAGGCTGAGAGTCAATGACTGGCCCAAAGTCACCCAATGAGCTGCATGGCTGAGTGGGGACTAGAACCCGGATCTCCTGAGTCCAACACCAACCACTACACCACACTGGCTCTCTAGTTTGCTGTGTTTCTGAAGAGATGCATTACTGAGACTACCACAATATTATTGAGACTGCTACAATAGTTGTCATCATCCATGACAGCCAGCAACATTTAAAAGTCACCCCCCCTCTTACAGCTGTTGAAAACCATTTCCTTTTCCTTATGAATGGAATGGGGGTGACTATTTTTGGTCACAGCTTGATTGACATCTACAATAACTCACATACAATACTTTCCAATAGACCCACTGCACATATCCAGTGGTGATACGGTATATTTTTTATTTACTTATTTATTTATTTATTTATTAGATTTACCCCGCCTTTTTTCCTGCAAGGAACCCAAGGCGGCTTACATAATCCTCCTCCT
Organism: Shinisaurus crocodilurus; assembly: GCA_021292165.1. NCBI lineage: Eukaryota > Metazoa > Chordata > Lepidosauria > Squamata > Shinisauridae > Shinisaurus > Shinisaurus crocodilurus. The sequence continues at coordinate 28,852,027 of CM037887.1, forward strand.
CCACTCCTCCATTTTATCCTCACAACAACCCTGTGAGGTAGGTTAGGCTGAGAGTCAGTGACTGGCCCAAAGTCACCCAGTGAGTTTCATGGCCGAGCGGGGACTAGAACCCGGATCTCCCGAGTCCCAGTCCAACACTCTCACCACTATGCCACACTGGCTCTCATTGAAGTGATAAGACATTGGCTGCACTCACAGTTTGGCGTGCTCCTTTCTTCTTTCCCTGCTTCTTCCTTCTTCCCCTCACATTTGAAACTTCATCAATTACATCCTGGTTTGGTCAAACTATAGTCTGTGTTACATCCAAACCAGCAAACCATGGTTGAACTGATTCCTCCAAACGAGGATTGAAAATTGTCAAATGAAATCTTGGTGCAGGGGAAGGTCACTGAAATCATAGCTTTCCAGTTCAGACATTATAGCGAATTATGGTTTGATCAAACCACTAAGCAGTGCATTAAATCTGTGTGAGATGAGCAGAGAAGGGACAGGGCAGGAGGAGTGTTCTTGCACAGGACTCATTCCCAGTCCTCCAAACCAACCTTTTTGGCACCAGGGACCGGTTTCGTGGAAGACAATTTTTCCATGGACCGGGGTGGGGTGGAGTTGCCCACCGCTCACCACCTGCTGTGCACCTGCTGAGAGTCTCGAGGGGGCTGAAGCAAGTCAAACTTGCCCTGCTCGGCCCTCCTGAGACTCTTGGCGACTTAGCTGCTGCCGCTTGACCCAAACACGCCGGGGAAAGGACCTACGAGGTCCCCAGCGCGTCACTTCCTGGTTCTCCAGTGCTGCTCTTTTTACATAAATACCATGGTAAAGTACCTTAAAACGGTCGTGATTTGCTATTTGCGGCCATTTTAAGATACTTTACCATGGTATTTATGTAAAAAGAGCAGCACTGGAGAACCAGGAAGTGACACGATGGGTCTCCCGTCGCATCACTTCTGGTTTTCCGGAAATGCTTGCTGGGAGGCGAGCAGACGGACAAGCAGCGGGGGGATTGCTCGCCGGAGCTCGCGAGCACCCCACGAGCCAGGTTGGGTGCTCGCTTTCGGCACATTCCAGCCCGGTTCCTAACAGGCCACGGACCGGGACCAGTCCATGGCCCAGGGGGGACCCCTGCTCCAAACCATGGTGGTGGTGGTGATTTGCAACATTTATATCCTGCTGTTCCACCAAAGGGCACTCAAGGCAGCTTGGAGCCAGTTAAATAAATACAATAAAATAGAACAAAACACAATATAACGAAATATGATACTGGTGCAATCCCACGCATGTCTACTCAGAAGTAACCCCTATTAAGTTCAACAGAACTTACCCCAAAGTTAATATGTAAAGGATTGCAGGGTAAAATAACAATAAAATACAAAGTAAAACAAACAAAGAAACCAAAGCAAAAAACACCACTATTAAAGCAAAGCAAGTAAAACAACAATACAAACAGATAGCTAAAAAGAATTACAAAATTAGTAATCTTCAGGGATGGGGACTCGGACACGAGGACTCGACTCGTGAGTCGGACTGAGTCCCCCCTCTGACTCGACTCGGACTCGAGTCCCAATATTTTTAATGGGACTCGAGACTTGACTCGGGACTCGAGACCAAGGACTCGTCAACATCCCTGCTTGATGCCACCTGCAGGTGCTGCCTGGACCCAGTTGCAGTAACAATCCAAGTTTATTTTTTAAAATCATTTTCCTAATGCAACCTTTCAGACATTTTGGGTTTGGCTGCCTCTGCCTGCCTGTTTGGGGTTCCCAGCCTCCTCTGCCTGCCTGGTCTCTTCTTAACCAGTTCCACAGTTTGAATTGTCCAAGACAAATGCCTCTGCCTGCCTGCTTTGGGGTTCCCCGCCTCCTCTGCCTGCCTGGTTATTTTGGGTTTGTCTGCCTGGTCTGTTCTTGTCAAAATCAGTGGCAGAGTTTTGTGATAAAAAGGAACACTTGTGCCTAGAATTTATTTAAGCCACACATCTAAAGTAGCCTTATTTTGTTGGGGAAGAACCCCATTGATTTTAATAGGGACTCGTGGAGTCAGCTTTGGGAGTGTCTCGGGACTCTTGAGTCACCATTTTGGACCAAGGACTTGGACTCGGACTCGAGACTTGGGTCCAAAGACTCGTGACTCGACTCGTGACTCGAGACCAAGGACTCTTCAACATCCCTGGTAATCTTGTGGGCAAAGGTCTGTCTCACCCATGAATCAATGCTAAAACATATGACTGTGCTTTTTTTGTTTGGACCAAGAGGACTTTCAGAGCAAGTCCTAATTGTGCAATCGCCCTGCCTCATTCAAGGAATTTTACAGAGGGTTCCAGACATTGATGTCTTCTCTTTGTAACCCTCCTGTTTTTTTCCACTGCGACTTCAGCCTTTTTTTGACCACAGAAAATCTATGAATGAGGGCAAGCTGCAATAGCTGCACATCGAGAGCCAGTGTGGCATGGTGGTTAGAGAGTTGGACTGGGACTCAGGAGATCCAGGTTCTAGTCCCCACTCAGCCATGAAGCTCACTGGGTAATTTTGGGCCAGTCACTGATTAGCCTAACCTACCTCACAGGGTTGTTGTAACAATAAAATGGAGAGAAGGATTGTGTAACTTTCCTTTGGTTCTTTGCAGGGAAAAAAGCAAGATATAAATAAATAAATCTTTTGATGGGTAGTGCTAGGGTCTCTCCATTTGGAAGCACCACTAAAGTCCATTTAACTTAGCATTCTGATTCCAGTGGCAACTAGCCCAAAGCTCCAGGGAAATTTCCTGTTTTTTTATTCATATCACCTGGTAAACTGAGATATACTACCTCTGAATTTGGAGGTTTCTATTTTTAGCTCTGTAGCGCGCGCGCACACACACACACACACACACAGCACTGCCACTATTTGGGGAAAATGTGTCAGAATCGGAAAGTAGATTGGAATGGGGTGAAACTAAAGTGAATTATTGTTTCCCCACAATAATCAGTTGCAAGACACTTACTGATAAACTGACATCATTAAGTTCCATCACTGTGATAATGAAGAAACTTTCCCCACCTTCTTCATGGAAAAGTAGGTGAAAGATATCTGTAGCCTGCTGATATTAAAAATAATGATTTCCCTTTTCCACAATATTAGTTCTATCAGACCAAAAATGACATCATGCCTGGGATTAAGGGTATTTTAATTAAGTTTCCAACTCAGCCTGAAAAGCAACCCAGTGGTCTACAATATCTACAAATTCCATTTACCATATCTGCAAAATTAAATGGTAAGCTGATGCCACTTTCTGATTTTCTGGATAACAGTTTTATGTTTTTTCTAAGGATTTTAAGTGTCCTAGAACTCAAGAACATAACGGATTAAAAAAAAAAAAAAGGAACAGAAAGAAGTTGAAAAGAGTGGAAGACCGACAACCTGGTCTTCTGCGCGGGTTCAATGCTAAGGGGGTAGCGAGTCCTGGGGCGGGCCTTCTCCGAGGTCCCCAGCGACTATCACCCTTAGCCCAGAACCAAGGGATAACTTATAGCCACAAAAGTATCTTTTATAAAACAAGTTTATTTACAAAATTACCTTCACAAACCCAGACACACGCCAGCAATACAGCTTATCAGTACGGTACAAAGTAGCAAGCAAGAAGATCTCAAGGACACCGTGATTTCAGGGCTCTCAGCTAGTTAGTTCAGCTCGGGCTCCAGCAGAGGCCCGGTCAACCGCACGCTGCTAGCTGGGTTCCCGGCGGAGGTCCGGTCTACCCAAGCGGCTAGCTGGGTTCCCGGCGGAGGTCCGGTCTACCCAAGCGGCTTGTGAGTGATTTCAGCTTGGTTTCCCGGGGGTCTGGTCAACCCAAGCGGCCAGTGATTTCAGCTTGGTTTCCTGGGGGTCCGGTCAACCCAAGCGGCCAGTGATTTCAGCTAGCTGGAGCACGCCGGCTGCTGCTACCCGGGGTTGCCGATCCTTCGTTCCCTTACCCCAGGCATGGGGCAAGATTGCTGGTCAGGTCCAGCAACTCAGTTCCCTTGCGCAGGGTGTTTTATACCTTGGTGTCTCAGGTAGCCCCCCCCCGTAATCAGGTGGGTTGCCACCCTCCCTGAGGGGCGGCCTTTTGGGTCAGGTGGGGTGACGCCTTCCCCCCCCCCCGTGGGGTGGGGTCCCTTTGAAGCCAGTTGCTTAATGGTCCCATCCTGTGGTGTTGAGTGGTCCTTTCTTATGGGTGCCGAAGTGTCTGCTCTGGAAAGGTATTCAAGTCTTATGTAGATGGGGCTGATATACGAGAGCATTGACAAACCTGGCGATGCTTCCTGTCTTCCCCCCTGGGGTGATTCTATGCAGATGTTGTTTGTCCCCTTTGGCCTCTGTGGAGACTGGCTGTCTCCCCCCCCCCTGGGTCTCCTTCCCCCCACCTTGGTGAGTGTGTGTCAGAAAGGGGGCTTAGGTTGGCTTTCTCCACAAAAAGAAAGAAAATAAAAGAAAAAGTTACCTAGACAAGCTTGGAAGATCAGTCCATGACTGTACCAGTGACCAGTCCAGGTTTGTTGAAATGCAGCACTAAGGTTGGGGGAGAAATCAGTTTGATTTGCACTATAATGTGAGCTTGCCAAATTTTGCACTTGCAAACCAATGCACAAACTGAAACTCAGTTATCCTTCTAAATTTGCCCTTCGCCAAATTTTGCAACGGAGTTCTCCAATCAAAAAATGCACACAAAAATGCAGATATTAGTGATAACAATGTTCAAAAAATGTATTATACTAGGAAAATGTCTTGCAATAAATGGTGTCCATTAGACTAAATCATGTACAAAAATGCATGTATGGATACACATTTTTATGCAAAGTTGGGGGGGGAATCAGAATTCTCAAGGTTCAGAGTGAACTGAACATACAATTGGAGAAATGCTCAAAGTTCAGGACGACCTGAATTTAAGATTGGAAAAATGGGAAACTGAAAGAAAATGAAATTGACAGATTTGTCCATCCTGCTGCTACACAATCCTAAGCCTGCTTACTCAGAAGTAAGTCCCCTTGTGTTCAGTGGGGTTTATTTCTAAGTAACCGTGCAATCCTATACATGTCTACTCAGAAGTAAGCTCCATTGACTTACTCCCAGGTATGTGTCCCAAACTGCAGTCCCAAACCCACTTACATGGGAGTAAATCCCACTGAACACTGTTTGTGTGTGTTCTCTTTTAAATTATGCCAGATTTGTGTACAGCCTCCCCTCTTATACAAGTTTGAATAGGCCAGAGTGTGCAAGATTGGACTGTGGGACAGCAATGCAGGGATGCAAAAAGGGATATGAGAATGCAGGGAAGTCTGAAAAATTTGTCCAGTGCCTTTTGCTAGTTCTGGGGTAACACTTCAGATCTGAACCACACGACACCTTTCTGCCCATGCCTGGCATGGATTATGGAATCCAGCCCGGAGCTTTGATGGAGAAGAAGGGATGCATGCTGTGTTCTGCCCAAATGGTACAGAGTACATCCAATGGATTCCCTGGCTCCCAACTCCCTCGTTCTGTATCCATCTTTCTCAAACCAACTCTGCTCCTTCTTTATTGTTTCCTCATTTGTCTTCCCAAGTTCCTTATTATATTAAGCATGGAGAGTGTGGTTTTTTTGGGGTGGGGGGTGGGGGGTGGGAGAGAGAAGGACAGATGATGTTGGCTTCTACCATTTCCATTTCCAAACTGTATGTCGTTATCGACAGAGAAGTGAGGTATGAAAAAAATCGATGAGAATTGTGAACCATGATTTTTCTTTCAAACAAAACTTTTTCCCATGCTTTTTCAAGGAAAAAACGTTCAGAGGAAAATCAGGTATCTCTGAACCGGGGCATTGATCACTTTCTTGAATATCCTTCCAGCTTGCACAAGTGCTCTGTGTAACTCAAAACTGTATATCTTGCATTGTGAAAGGATCCTAATCAAAGTGATTGGTCTGAATAAAAGTTATCATTTGGGCCCATGTCCATATTTTAAAAGGAAGCAGTCTCCATAGTATTTCAAGCAGCTGACTTCCCCCCCCCCCTTCTGCCTTCCAATTGTGAACAAAAAGCCACAAGTTACGGTAGACATGATAGGAAAGGCATGGATGGAATCGGTGTGCATAAAGACCTTTTTTTATACTGCATTTCCACATGACAATAGAGTGGGTCAAAATCAGGTATTTGGGCTATTAGAACAAAATCTACACAATATGCAGACATGACAGAAGACTGTTGTAGTTTGGGTCCCCCCCCCCTTTCCTCTTTTCCCCAGTAATTAAACCATTAAAAGTAGCATTTTCAAGAGACAATTTCAAGAGGGACAATTGGGAGGATCAGCCGCAAACAAAAGAAACAGAGGCACATATTGAAGCAGTGTTTAAGTAACTGTTGTCCATTAGCATTTTTAATTACTGCCTCATTACCATATAGTTCAACAAGCGAGTTGAAGCTGTTGATTTCATCATTCTTGAAGCTGTTGATTTCATCATTCGTCTGTTGTAAAATAAGGTAAACTACTTTTTTCCCCTCCCCCTCCTTCTTTTATTAATTTGCACTCAATGGGAGCTTGTTGATGTTCTAGGACTCTGCACAGTTGCTTGGGTAATTCTCATAGCATTAAAAAGAAAGAAAGAAAGAAAAAATCTTTTCTTTTCTCTCTCTCTCTCTCTCCCTCTCTCTTCTTAAGCATGAAAAAAAGTTTTGTTTGAAAAAAGCATGGTCCGCGATTCTCATTGATAGGTTTCACCGAGTGTAGGATTCACTACATGCAAACACAAAGGCTGAGATTATCTCCTTCTGTTAAAGGCTTAAAATTCGACAACCAGCCTATGCCCGTTGCCAGTATCAGATTATGATAACAAGATCATGTTCAGTTATAAAAACAAGCGTCAAAACTTTTCTCATGTCACTTTCGATCCAAGTCGCCCCCATTGCTAGGGGTGAAAGGATCCATCTGAATGCAGGCCATAGCACCTCATTTTAAAGCTCCCTCTTTGAACCGGATTCATGAGGTATTTGCATAAGAAGATTTGGGTAAAGAGAAAAGAGATGGTGTTGCATCTGGCCATTAATATGCCTGCTAATGCAACACATTGTAAGCCTATTGAAGTCGTACAAAAGGCTGAGATTCAAGGACAGTTATCCTATTGCCATTCTTAACATTTGAATTCAAGTAATATGTTCGCTCTAGGAGTACAGTTGTTACAATTAGATATATTTTCTAGAACAGCATAAAGAGATAACAGTGATCAGAATGACAATAACTTCTGCTTTAAAGGAAGAAATAGTGGGGTGGGGTGGGGTAGAGAAAGACCCTTCACAGTCCAGAATGCATTTCTTTGGCACTGATTCGTTTTTTTTAAATTAATTTATATATATTTTTACATGAAATCAGAAACATCATTAATCACATGCACAGGGATAAATAAAGAGGGCCCCCCTGAGAACTTTAATGTGAATAAACAAAGCAAAAGTTGCAAAATGCTGCAAAAGGAGTTTCTGCACTGTAGGCAAGTCTCTTCTTCATGAGCATAAGGGAGGGTTATTCTAATCCCTCTGATGAACAATGCAACAGCTTTGCTTGTGCCACAAAGAGATAGCTGATACACAATTCTCTCTCTGTGTGTGTGTGTGTGTGTGTGTGTGTGTGTGAATTGTTTGGAAACCCCATATTTTCCCCATCTGAAATGCAATAACGGGCAGAGAGAGGTATCCAGCAAAAAAGCCAGCACTACAGCTCTCCAGCGGTTTCATGGCAGAAAAAGTGGGCAGCATGGGAAATAGTGCACTGTTTTTCATAGAATGCTGCTTTCAAAAGTATCATGATGATATTCTCCCCACACACACACTGCCCGGCAAGCGATGGCAACACAAAGACGACAACGGGGGAAGCAGGAAGAAAAACATAGCAAGAAAAACCCTTCCAGAACCTTGCTCTTTGTATCGAGCAGTGCTGGATCAAGCAAATTAATACGCACACCATTCTCAAGATAACAAGAAACGTTGTTTTATGCGTTGGCCCCCATGCGAAATGTATGATTTGCAGACACCAATGATCTTGTTGCGGTTTCTGTTCCCACAATAAAGGCATTGTTGTAGGACCAGTCAAAACCTCTGGATCCAAGAGTAGGGCTGTGTGGTGTGTCTTCCCCCCCCTCTCATCCCCCCCTCCCTGTTACTCTGCATCCCTCAGAGAAGACATCAAAGACCAGAGAGATATGTGCATTGTCTTGTTTGGTCTGTGATTCTCAACATGTGGTTTTGCAGGCCCGAATACCGGCACCTTTTAACCTATTCTGTTCAGCTTAGGCCTTAACTCCATTTGAACATTAGGGAAACTATAGTAACCAATAATCTGCCCCCGGCACAATAGAAACTATGTATCTTGTCACACAAGAGCCCTCCGATGATCACCATTCTAGACAAGTTTCTTTACAGAGCTTTGGCTTTCTTTTCGTGGAGGCCCAGGCGGGCTGGCTTGCTGAAAAGGTGTCAAAAACTCCCTCCCCCCTCCCTCCCCCTTGCCATGGGGGAAAGGTGGGGGGGGAAGCATGGGGTGGAAAACTGTGTTGCTAATTTCTCTTTAACTGATTGGACATCATCCCCGAGAAAAAGTATATATGTTTGATTGTCTATTACAAACGTTTTTCCAAGGCATTTTTAAATGACTGCTCTCTATAAAAAGGAAAGAAAAAGAAAGACAGACAGAAAGGAAGGAAGGAAGAAAAGGACAAAATCTACGTATATAGGGAATGGAATACAGCCAGGGGAAAGTGGGAATATATTGGCTTCCACCTCTCCCTCAATTTCTCCTTAATATAACTTTGTTTGGGTTTAATGTAAATGCAAGAAATGTTGGCAGACATGCCCTATATAATGGGATAATTCCTCTTCCAGAATATACCAGTTACCTAGATTACAAGGGACAGGTCTTACTTCACCATTTCATTGCTCCCTTGGGATCTTAGGAGGCATACTAGACCGCTGTAGATCCCCTTCATTTGGAACAATTAATTGGGCAATTCTAGTTTGCATGAGTCATAAAAAGTGACCTAGCATCTCTGGCTGTTGATTATGCCCAACATTGAAAGTACATACTCCAACCATAGCATAGCTGGCTGGGTCATGCTGGGTGTTGTAGGCCTTTTTTTCTGTCTAAACTTCCATAGGATTGTGCCTTTAGTTTCTTAAGTGGAATCTTGCACACTAAAGCCCTGTGCAGATGTTCATTTACGCTGCCATCCTATGAGGACCTGCCTGGGAGTAAGACAGATTGAACTCAATGGGACTTGCTTCTGTGTAGACATGGAAAGGGTTTCACTGTAAGGGTTGTATCCAGGTTCTACCTTCTAAAAGAGGAAAGGAACTTCTGCAAGAGGAAAGGCTCAATTCACAGAAGGTCTATACGGCCAATTTTGGAGTGTCCCGCCCCCCTTCCACCCTCCACTCATACACCACAGCTCCATCCAGTCAGTGGGATCTCTTGATTCCCTGCGTAGCGTTTGGAGGGGCTGGAGGGGCTGACATGGGAAGGTGGGACAGGGAATTCCAATTCTGTCAGTGCAGTTGATCCAGCATAAATCTGGATCCACCCCTGTGTGTACAAATGGATGTGTGAATGGAGGGATTGGGATAATGCGGTCAGCCCTGTCCCAAACCTCCATGTGTTCAAGTCTTGGTTGCACAGGATCACAATTCAACTGTTGTTGTTGTTGTTGTTATTGAAGAATTGTGCATAGGGAATCTATGCATATAGGCTCTTGTGAAAATGGAAACTTGAATGCAAGGAGATGATGATGATGATGATGATGATGATGATGATGATGATGATAATAATAATATAATTATTATTATTATTTATTTATTTATTTATTTATTTCCCACCTCTCCACTCAGATTGAGGTGGGGAACAACCACAAACACAAAATACACAACTAGTTAAAAACATAGTAAACATTATTAAAATATTCTTAAAAACCTTTAAAAGTATCCTAAAAACTCTTAAAATTCCACTGGCTAGGCCTGTCAGAAGAGGTCAGTCTTTATGGATCAGGAGTGAGTCTAGTGAGCATGGCTTCAAACCCTCTCCACATGTACATTAATTTCATTATTTATTTATTATATTTATATCTCATCTTTCCTACAAGAATTCAAAGCAGCATATGAACTTCATATATGCTTTTCTCCCCTCCTCAGCCATCTGACCCTCGCAACAACCCTGGAAGGTAGGTCAGGCTGAGATATAGTGACTGGTCTAGAGGCACCCAGAGAGCTTCACAACTGAGTGGGAATATGAACCCTCGTCTCCCCAGTCCTAGTACCACACTCTAACCACTATACCAAGCTAGCTCTTAAGGAATGTCCGCAGAGGGCTTACTAAATGCTAAACTGCAATTCGTTTGCACCTGTTCCTTCTGGCTGCTGTCATAAAGGAGACTAACAGTACTATCCTATGCATGTCTACTCAGAAGCAAGTTCTATTAAGTTCAATGGGACTTACTCCCAGGAAAGTGTGTATAGCACTGCAGTCTAAAAAGCACTTTTTGAAACTTCTGAATAATTATTATTCATTTTATTTTATTTTATTTCTGTTTTATAAAATTATTTCTATTTTATAACCTAGTGTTTTTTTCTGTTAGTGAACAGACAAAGTCTTGGAGGTTCATTATTATTATTATTTTTAATTATATTTATACCCCACCGTTTTTTCCTGCAAGGAACCCAAGGCAGCTTACATAATCCTCCTCCTCCTCTCCATTTCATCCTCACAACAACCCTGTGAGGTAGGTTAGGCTGAGAGTCAGTGACTGGCCCAAAGTCACCCAGTGAGTTTCACGGCCAAGTGGGGACTAGAACCCGGATCTCCCGAGTCCCAGTCCAACACTCTCACCACTATGCCACACTGGCTCTCTTGAACACTTATTGTTATCTTTACCACAGAGAAACAGAGAATGCAGACTTTCCTCCATCATGGGGTGTGCTGAGGGTGTGTGTGTGTGTGTGTGTGACATGGGGTGACTATTCTTGTACTAGGAAATGGTGAGTAAAAACAGTGTGCATTTATTATTCTTCACTTGCAACATCATCCACTGCTCAGGCAGTGTGCAAGGGTTGGCTTATGGAGCACACAGATAATTTGCATGTATTATAAACATGCAGAGGGCACAGTCCAATGGGGTATCCTCCAAAGGAAACCAGGAAGCTCTCTCATTAGTTTCAGTGGGGTATGTGCCGAGAACATCCCACTGGATCATGCCCAGAATGCAGGTTGGGCATGATGTGAATTGCACTGATACAGGCCTGTGGCTCATGCTGGCTCAGCTTGTCTGAGTGTGGAAAGCTAAGCAGGGTCAGGCCTGGTTATTACTTGGATGGATGACCCCTCCTCTAGTTTCCTGCTCTGAGCAGGGGGTTGGACGCGATGGCCTTGTAGGCTCCTTCCAACTCTATGATCTATGAAAGTCTATGAAAGAACACTTAAGAGCAACAACAATGTAAAGGCATCACAGATTGTGAAAGCAGCTTCTCTTTGGAAGGTTACAATAATATAATTTGCTAATTCCCTGACATTAATGCAGTTTGGTGTGACTGTGATACAATATCCTGAATCTATCACCAGTTGCCATAGATTTGTTTTATAATATCGCACTCCAAGAGAAAATCAACACCTCCTCTGGATAGTAAGATTTGAATGTGCAGCCCAGATTCATTTAATCTCATTCATGCTGACATTAACCAGCCAACACAACTACCAACCACCTATAGATTTCCTTATGATACCATCAAGGATGGTTATCTTCTTCTTCTTCTTCTTCTTCTTCTTCTTCTTCTTCTTCTTCTTCTTCTTCTTCTTCTTCTTCTTCTTCTTCTTCTTCTTCTTCTTCTTCTTCTCTCCCCCTCCTCGTCCTCCTCCTCCTCTTTCTATTATTAAAAAGACAGCAAAGTTTGGAAAACTAAAGAGCTGGTTGTATAAAGCCCTATTCAAAGTGACCCAACATCCACTGGCAACTGGCAGCCGTCTGCTTTTGGCAGCTTGGCATATTTGGTCATTTATTGGGTGCATGTGAAGATCAAATGGGTTAAGATTCTTCTCCTTAAACAGCAGGGAAAAGAACATCAAAAAGGTGTAAATTTCATTTCCCCAGTTTTGATTAAGTCAAGCATGAAATGAAATGTAATACTCTCAAGTGGCAAAGGGTTTAGACCATTGATGTTGTTACTTCTGCTTCACAAAGCCCAATCAGCCGACAGTGAGTTGAACAAGCTAAGAGAGTTTTAGGGTAGCCAGATGGAGGGTTTTTTACTATGGTTGAAAAGACGGCTTAGTGCTCGCCTCTTCAAGCCAAGTCAATGCCAACTGTGTGAAATTCTGGCCATAACACCTCCTCCCCTTCTTTTTCTCTCCCTCTCTCCCCCAGTGTTGGTAGCTAGCACCATGCAGTCCTGATAAAAACACAAAAAGAATACTCATTAGTCAAGGAACATGCCAAATGTGTCATTCTTCAGCCCAGATCATCCCTTGCCACCCACTAAAGTTCTGAAGTCAATCAAATTTTACCTGATCTTTTCAATGACGTTGCGACAATGATACCTTCAGTCAGTGTACAAGTTAACACACATAAACATATTCACTTGAAAGAACGCTACTACATCAATGCCTACAGTCCTTGCAAGGAAGCTTTCTTAGCAGCCAGGGGCCTCTTTAGAAATATTCAAAATAACAAAAATCCAATGGGTTAGATTCTAGTTTGATTCTGCCAAAGCTGATGTCATTTAGAAAGGTGGTGGTGGTGGAAATGTAATGAAAGCATTCGGTTCTGAAATGATGGTTTGATTCCATCTGAAGACCAAGCTAATTGCTTTTGAATCAAACCAGGTCAGAGTCTTGGGGGAAAAAACTTCTAGCACCGGATACACTAGTAACAGGTCTTAAATTGAGTGTGGCCGCCTTACGTTAGGAAATGTGTTCTTCTTTTTCTTTCTATCTTTCTTTTTTAATAGATGCTTCCCACCCCACCCACCCACCAGCCTTGCTTCCATTACATTCTTGAATCTGGCTACTATACAGCTTGAAGAGAATCAAGTAGCTTTGGTAAAGACTTAATAGAATCTTTAATACTTCTAACAATCCACTCCCATTGAACTGCATTAAGTCGATATTATGGAAGGACAAAGAACTAAATAGCTCAACATCAACCTCATTAGGCATGCAGGCAGGCCTCGAACCATTTTATGGGCAAGTCTATTGTTATTACACTCACCAGGTTAGCTTTAAATTGCAAATTATACCATGAAAGGGGGAATGTGGGGGGGAGTGGAAAGGTTGGGTGGGTTTTTTCGGGGTGTTTTTTTAGAATGGCCTCACAGAAAGAAAATCATTTTCAGCGATTCAAAAATGAAAGGCATTGTTAAAACGGTTCCAACCGTGGCCAATGAAATACATCATGGATTGAGAGCTGAATGCTGCACTTGAGGGTTTTTCAGGCTCTCCCGCTCCCAGCGATGGAATGTGGGTTCCATCTCGACATAAAACAGTAGAAGCCCCTAATAAGGGTACTGCAATGTAGGCCTCAGCCTCGGCAGCACTTCAGCAAATGGGGCGATGTTTCACAATTAACAGGCAGGGATTATACATGAATGAATGAATGAATGAATGAATAAATAAATAACAACCTCCGCCCACACAAACCACAAAAGCATGATCCTGTGGTGGGGCATGTAAGAAGAAACTACACATGCACATGTCTATGCTTGCGCTCGTGTTCTCAGAGAGTTAATTCATAAGTTATAGAGAAGTGTGACTATTAGGGTGGACACCCACTCACGTGTCTTACAAAAAGAGGATGTGCATCACCCAAAAAAGGGGGCAAAAGAGGACACCAATTTACATAAAAGTTGCACCTGCTAATTGACATGTACAGATGCACATTTAGAAGGAATTCCTATAACTTAAATACAAATACAGTCTAGCTCAATATAGTGGGGAAGGCTGTGACCAGGTGAGCTGTGTGTCTGCCGGCTCTGTCTGCTGGTCAGGTGCTGAATGTTCATGGGCAGCTGTTATTATAGTTCGTTATCTTTATACCAGACAACCGGGCAGCCTTTCAAATAGGGGACACCTTGAAATAGAGGACTGTCCACTGACAGCCCTTCAAACACAGGACAGTCCTCTGCAAAGTAGGACATATGGCCATCATAAAATTGCAGAAGCGTGATTCAAGCATGTTATGATTCTCTTGCAATCTGTTGCCCACCAGAGGTTTTGGACTGCAACTCCCAACTGCCCCAGCCAGCAGGGCCAATAGTTAGGGATGATGGGTATTAAAATCCAAAACATCTGGAAGGCTCCTCCAGGTTACCTACGTCTGCCTCATGCAACGCGTGAAGCACAGACTCATGGATCTTCCCCCATGGAGATTTCGGATCTCACCATGGGTTCATAGGTCACACCAAAAGGTCTCTTTGCAAGGTGCATTTCGGATGTAACATCCAAATCCTCCCAACTGCTCTGTGCACTCAGTGAGAGCATCTCTACATAGATGCTTCCCATCTTGACTGGCTTCTAAAATGCAGGAAGTCTTATCCACCAAGAGGACGCATCTGTCAAGCAACGGATACATCAGATCATGTTGCTGATGGAACGTTTCAGCTCCAACTTCGACAATGGCTAGATTTACATCAATTTATTAAGGGATAAACATGGCGGTATCAAGAAAGCTTATTAAATGTAATTGATCAGAAATCCCCTTTAGGAGAACCCTTTTCTTCAAGGCAACACCAAGTATTAAGATGTGGACATGCTGAAACATAATTGCAAGAGATTAATCAGCAAAAGTAAGGCCACAATCCAGTGGAGAGTTAAGTGCATGGAAGCCCATTGATTTCAGTTGGATTAAGAGAGTTTAAATCTTTGTTGGATTGTATCTGCTAAAGCACTGTCTTTTGGAACTTGCGAGCCACAGAACCAAAAAATAATTTAAAAAATCTCAAGATTCCTTTGTTTGTTTGTAGCAAAGCCTAAATTAAGGCTGGCTTTTATAGTGACAATGCATGAAATTCAACTCAGAAATACCTTCTTAATAATATGTCTTAGCAGTAAACTTTTTGAATTAAAAGAAGGTTGGCAGGAACAGGGTTAGGTTAAGCACTGGATTTGCAACAGCTTTGCAATCTTTGCTTTAAAAAGTGCAACTTTATCTTCAGTTCTGTTTTCTTTGCTACTGAAAGATGCTCTGTCTAATCTAGTTTTCTTAATTCACACCTTCACCCTAAACCTTTTGGGTTTGTTATGTGATCCTCATCCTCTCCTCTCACCCCCCACCCTGCAGTGAAGAAGAGGTTCCCTTCATTAATTTCTCTAAGAAGATTACCGAGTGCTTGTTTGCTGTTGTTTAAGCAACTTATTTCCCTAAGCTCTTTGTTTTTCCAACTGGTTTACACTTTAATGCCCTTGATTGAATTTCAAATGAGGGATCAACTTAACCAACTAACTCTCTTTAGTTGAGAGAGAGAGAAAGAGGGAGGGAGGGAGGCAGATGAGAAGTCTACATAAGTGTATACAAAACTGATTAAATCAGAGAGATGGTTTAAAAAAATAGATGGATTGGATCTAGGATCTGGCTTCTGGCTGCACTTGCGCTCTACCCAAGTTTTGGGGATACCGCCTCCCCATACACATTACAGCTCACTCCACTCAGTAGGGTCTTCTCACTCTCTGCGTAGCATTTTCAGAGGGTTGGAGGTGCTGCTGTGGGGGAAGTCCACTTCCACCAGTGCAGTTGCTCCAGAATAAGTCTGGATCTAATCATATATATATATATATATATCTCCAACCATTTAGACACTTTTCAAAGGGATGCAATTAGCACATCATTCAAGGCATCCGGTGCTTCCAGATGAGGCTCTTATTGAGCGAGTGCACTGCCTCATTTATGGATTTTTATGGGGGCGGGGGAAAGAGAGGATGTCATCTTCAGTTTGTAGCCTTCCCATGTTTTCCCAATGCTTCTTCTATCTTTTTTTGATCTTACCAGCAAAGGAAGAAAAGCTGGAATAGCTACACAATGCCTTTTGAGTGGTAGCGCTAGGAGCCCTCCATCTGGAAGCACTCCTAGTGTAGTTACGGGAGTGAAGGTGAGTTTTCTTTTCTTTAAGCTCAAATTCTCCAATACAATCACTGAATTGTAAAGAAAGGGGGGTGATCCATAATGATAAATCCTTAAAAGAGAACGTTTGATCGCTGCTCAATTTGTGCAAGTTTCCTGTTTGCACAAAGCAAGCAGTGATCGCAAACAGGAATTGGGCATGAGACGAGCGGTGAGACAATGTTTGGATAATCCTAGCAATATCAAAGATCACTCATTCACCCATTATGTGATCTGAGATCATCATCATCATCATCATCATCATCATCATCATCATCATCATCATCATCATCATCATCATCTTTATCTCCTGCCTTTTCCCCAATGGTGGGACTCAAGGCGGCTTTACAACATTAAAACTTGTACAATTTGAGCCAGTGCAGGTGTAGTGGTTAGAGTGTTGGACTGGGACTCAGGAGATCCGGGTTCTAGTCCCTGCTCGGCCATGAAACTCACTGGGTGACTTTGGGCCAGTCACTGACTCTCAGCCTAACCTACCTCACAGGGTTGTTGTGAGGATAAAATGGAGAGGAGGAGGACTATGTAAGCCACCTTGGGTTCCTTGCAGGAAAAAAAGGCGGGGTATAAATATAATAAATAAATAAATAGAATAGAAATATACAAAAGTTAAAAATATAATCAAACCATCTATAATATTAAAATTATATATAAAATATCACAATTAGAACAACAACAGCAATATAAACAGTATTAATCCTTCACATTCTCACAGGTCATGTGACCTTTCCTCCCAAAAAAATCTACTTTTTAGATCTCTGGGTAGGTGAAGCCATACATATATTATCTTTACCTGTCTTCACACATGCTCAGTCTGGTCTGTCTTCTTGAGCTCCAAGCTTTGGCCTAAATCCAGTGTACCATTAGCAGAAGAAATTGCTGCTCTAGTGGAGTTTTGCAGCCTTTTCCTGTTGCACAAGTGGTTGCACCACCACCAGCAAACTACTTTGTAAACTTAGGATCTGATAGTGGTTGCACCCGTGGCTGCACAAGCAGACTTTTGTTAGGTTCTCCTCTTGCGCATAATTGAGAACTTGGTTTCCACTACTGTTAAATGTCATTTGCACTAGTGGAATGACACCATTGGATTCAACCCTTTATAGTCTGTATTTGTTGCAGTTAGTATACAACAAAGTCCATGATTCAGTGTGACTGTAGCCCTCCTCTCAGTCCTCACACAAAACCCTTGTTCACTGACCATATGTGTGGGGAACAGGACTGTCCTGGCTAGCCATGTCCACAAACCAATCTGGCCATGACTCCAGCATCCACACATGCAGTTGAATCCATGAAAGGGACCTCTTCATATATACAGCTGTACACATGTAGGATGTTCCATGCAGTAAGGAACATGCAGTAAGGAACATGTAAGGTCAGGGTTCCTTGTCGCACTGGAGACACTTTCACATGCATTCAACTGAATGCACAAAGATTAGGCCATAATCAGAGGAGTGCATGGTCATCGGGGGCATGGTAAACTAATGCTAACCTGTTGCCCCCTGCCATGCATTCCATGCGGGTTTTGTGTGAACATGGTTTTTGAGTAGTCTGAGCAAACGTGAAAACAGTGCTGGCCTATAATGGAAGAAATGGCAACATGAAAGTGACTGGCCAGAACCAAGTTCAAGAGCTGTATATTTCAACAACCCCACCCCCCCCAATAAAAGTTACTCACGCTCTGACGCTCTGACTTGAGCAGAACCCTCATATAGAGATAGCAAACCTCAGTACAGATCAATAGGTGAACCAATAACGTTTCTCTCTATACCCAAGCGAGGAGCCCAGAGCCTGAACAATATAAGCCCCGATTGCAGTAGCAATTTCCCCTTCCACATGCCATGCCCTCGTGTAATTGCTGCTTTGCATTCAGCAGCTGATAAACCACGGTTAGAAGGCTCAAAGAGCTCCCAAGCATCGAAGGATGTGACCTTTTACATTGTAATGTTTATGATGCTACAGAAATGTAGGAAGCCCAGACCTTCAAGCCTTAGGAAGACAATATGAGCAGATTTAAAAGCAAAACAAAAGACGCAGCCTCTGTTGCAGTTGAAAGGTAGTGCGCGCGCACACACACACACACACATGAAAGGGGGGGAAAGATTGCTGAATTTTCAGTTCAGAGCAGTTTTATAGCCTGATGCTTCGCTTCGATTTCACCACTGGAACACCTGCTTTCTCACAGGAAGGCGGTTGAGTCATCAAGCCCTCGCTCGGCCTAGTTAGGACCTGTGTTAGCGTATTGTCCTCCCACACTGGAACATGATCCTGCCATTGCATCATTGCTAAGGGTGTGTACAGAGATAAGCGGCGATGTGGTCTCCCTCAGGTTCATCTGCCCTTGGATTGGCTGTTCTTTTTTCCACAGAGGGTGAAGATAGACCGACATTTTAAATGTGGCAGGTGTAGTTTGAAAAAGTGGATGTATAACTGAGGGCCAAACTAGAGGCGATGTTAAATGGGCCATTGCATTGAATGTGCACATTTTTTAAACAGGCAAATGGCAGCTTGGAGATCAGGATCACAGCAGACATGGAGGGGGAATTTAACCCTTTTTTCACTAGGGTGGCCACTTATGAATCACCCAAGAAGTGGAAATGCATCAGCAAAAAAGAGGACACAAGAGGACACTAATCTGCATAACACTTGCATATGTGTAGATGCAGATTTGGAAAGAATAATTGCAATGTAAATAGAAATATAATACCTCTCAGCATAGTTTGGAAGACTGTGACCAGGTGACCAGTGTACCTTGATCAGGGTGCTGCCCAGTGCCCAGGTGCCTAACTGTTGATGAACAACTTCAAGGCAACTTCCTTCTGATGATTCTTTACCTTTATATCGGATTTGGACTGGACGGCTCTTCGAAACGGAGGACTCTGCTATTTCTCCCACGCTATAGCATTGAACAAACTGCCTCTTCTGAAGCTGGTGTTTGCTTTGGAGGTGTGGGGGCGGGGCGGGAGCGATCTCCCACTGGTGCCAGTGGGGGGCTTTCTTCCCAATGGAAATTACATCTTCAAAGCAGGGGAGGAAAGGGTTAAACTCTCCCTGCCTGGTATGATCCCGAAAATGATCACCCCTGCCAGTTTCACAGCAGGTGCCAATTGAGTTTGATTTTTAAAGGTGCACACTGAATGCAAGAATGAATTTGCAGTGCAATCCTATGCATATCTACTTAAAAGCAAGACCCATTGGGTTTAATGGGACTTACCTCCCAGCAAAATGGGCACAGGATTGCAGCCTTGATGGCACATCTAGTTTAGCCCTAACAGGGCTGGTTCTGCAAGTTTCTGAATGTGGAGGGTGCATTTCAGTTAGCGCTCTGCACCGCAAACCGGCTGCTCCCGCCATTCTAAATCTCTAGAGCAGTTCTGCAACTTTGTTTAGAAAGTTTGTGGACCTTGAGGGGAGCGGCCGTAAGGTGCAGGATCAAAGCAGCTCCTGACAGTTGCTAAATGACATTATTTTGCAACATGGCCTTTCAAAGAGCTTTTTGATTCCATGCACTCAAAGACTTATGCCAAGCATCCACATTGTGTTATCATCAGTAGTGATACACATCTTTCTCAGGTCAAGTATTTCTTAATCCATACAAAATATATAGCTCACTCTCAATTATTTTTTAAGAAGATGGATGGAAAGATGCTTGGAGAGGGTTGAAGCAAAATGGAATGCAGATCCAACATTCAATTTGTATACAGATACACACACACAGAGAGAGAGAGAGAGAGAGAGAGAGAGAGAATCTCTCTCTCTCTCTCTCTCTCTCTCTCTCAGAGGACACATAGAAAGCAGCCTGAGTCAGACCGTGGTGGTTCATCTAGCCCAGTATTGTTGACACTGACTGCCACTGACTCTCCGGACTTTCAGGCAGGATTCTTTCCAGGGAGTATGGCCATCTTAGGAATGCCAGATGGCTGGATTTGGCCCACTGGCCTGAGGCTTAACACCCCTAGCCTATATGGTCCCAGCATCGTTTGAGCTCTGCAAGTGCCGCGTTTTCTCGAATGAAACATAGAGTGCTCGAGGATCGGGATATTTGTAAGAAGACCAAAACACTGGTTTATGAAGCCATTGTATTACCAACTTTATTGTATGCCTGCGAAACATGGACTATCTATAAATGTCACTTCCACCTCCTTGAAAGATTTCATCAACGTTGCTTCTGGAAAATCCTGCGAATTACTTGGGAAGATAGGCGAACAAATGTCTGTGTACTGGAAGAAGCAAAGACTACTAGCGTTGAAAAAATTATCCTTCAACGCCAACTTCAGTGGACCGGTCATGTTGTTCGAATGTCTGACTGCCGTCTCCCAAAGCAGTTACTTTATTCCCAACTCAAGGATGGAAAGCGGAATATCGGTGGTCAATATAAGAAGTTTAAAGATGTTCTTAAGGCTAATCTAAAAAAATGCAATATAAACATCGAGAACTGGGAAGCTCTGGCCCATGAACGATCTAACTGGAGGTTGGCCTTTCACAAAGGTTCCATGGACTTTGAAGAAGCCCGAGTGCAAGGTGAAAGGGAGAAACGTGCTAAGCGAAAAGCACGTCAAACGAATCCTTTACAGGACCATCTTCCATCTGGTAACCTGTGTCCTCACTGTGGGAAGCTGTGTGGATCTAGAATTGG
This sequence comes from Shinisaurus crocodilurus, assembly GCA_021292165.1. Classification (NCBI taxonomy): domain Eukaryota; kingdom Metazoa; phylum Chordata; class Lepidosauria; order Squamata; family Shinisauridae; genus Shinisaurus; species Shinisaurus crocodilurus. The sequence goes on from CM037887.1 coordinate 28,872,782, forward strand.
CCTCCACAGTCACTTACGGACCCATCGCTAGAGTCTACACAATTTTCTTTAGAATTTCCTCCTTTTAAAATCTCCTTTTTGTAAATTTTGATCCTGGAAGACAATCTTACTTGGTCACGAGTGATCGCATGATGATGATGATGATGATGATGATGATGATGATGATGATGATGATATCCTTGTTAGTGAAGACTGGGCCAGCCAGTTCCCCATTGCAGCAACCTATGTGAGACACTGTACAGATGTGGGGCCGTACTGTTGGTGTAATTTCTGCCCTCCCTTAATTGTTCCGCCCATGATTGCAACCCACTTACTTTGTCTTGTAGAATTCAATGGCAACCCATATGAGTCCCTATCCACCTAGCTCCACCCTGCCTTCTCTTTCTCTGTCACCCTAGAGTATAACAAAGAGACTGCATTATGCCTAGCAGGGCTCAACAGCACTGATCCAGCAGTCTCAGTCATGCACCAAGAGACGTCCAGAGGTTACTTAGTCTGGGTATCAATCTCTCACTTAACTTAAGACACATAAGGTACCTTAAAAATTAATTTTCCTCATGTAGCTTTCCCCTAAGAAACATCATCATGTATTACTCAAACACAGGCAGTTTTTCTCCCAACACACACACACACACACACACACACACACACACACACAGAGTAATCTCATCTCTTGCTGTCAACACCATCCATTTCAACCCGCTTCCTTCCCCTATCTCTTTTCAACATCAAACTGTGGTCCTTCCAGAATCATTATGATCAACCTGAGCAAAGTAAATGTGAAGAGGTGTCTCTAATAGGACAGTTTTTGACATCACATCTTGAACCAGAATAAGCAAACAGGCAAGTCGAATCTTCAGGGTCAAGCTCGGAAGTCAATTTTCTGACCTGGGAAATCATGTACTGTGACAACTGATGACAAATGCATGAGCACAGGCCCTGTATAAATATGTCTACGAACGTTGCGTTACAAAACATTCCCAGCCTCTGACTTACTGATGCCGAACAGGAAGGGGGAAAATGGGCAACCCTTCCCTTTAAATGTCCATGTCTCGGCAGATCCCATCTCCTTTACTGCTTTTGCTGGAAAATGGGCATTTTTAAAGGCAAGAAAACAAAGGAGGTTACTTGGGGGTTTCTGTTGTTTGCAAATGACAAATCGCCTACATACATTATAGTCCAAGATGGTTCAAAACGTACAAAGAGATTCAAGATAAGAAACACAGCACAACCTTTATTTCCCCCCCTAGACTTGTTTGCTTCAAGCACTCTCTCCTTCGGCTTCCGAGGCAGTGTGCCGAAAAAGTCACCGTTTATTGATTTCTAAATCTAACGCTCTAATTATATATTTGTAGATGACTCGACAGATTTACAAACTCACTCTATGATTTTATAATGGAACATGCTCACGTTAATCTCCATCTAGGGAGATAGCTCGAGGGGGGGGGTGACCTTTATCTCATATTTAAAACACAAGCAATAACTGAAATTCATTTTCAATTTTGTTTCCAATCATATAAAAGGAAAAGGGGGAAAGATTACTTTATTGAATCTTCTCTCTCTCTCTCTCTCTCTCTCTCCCCTCCCTCCCTCCCTCCCTCCCTCCCACTCTCTCTCTCTCTTCCTTTTGGTAGCTGGTAAAAGGTTGGCAACGCACAGACTTGATGCTTTGTAAAGTCTATAGGGAATAGCTTTAATCGAATAAACTAATCTTTGCTGTGGAGATTAACTAGATGGGCTGCCGTAGTGGTTGAAATAGCAGAATGCAAAGTATCTTTAGCCCCATCAGCTGCTGCTGAGGTGCCAAAGGCATCGGGAGATCCTCCCCATTGGGTCCACCCTACTGATCCAGCAAATCTGGTCAACTTCTTGGAAATTTAATAATGCCACAGTATTGTGTTGGCTTGCTGAGTAAACAGCCTGGTGCTTTAGGGCACAAAAGGGGTGATTTACAAGTATTTCTTTCCCCGACCCTTTCTTTTTTTTAACATGACGGTCACTGCTGTTGCTGGAGCCCGAGCCAACTTCAGCTCTGGCGGGTACATACAGTGTACATCCTGGAGGTAAACATTATTTGGAGGTTAGGATGTGGATCAAAGCAGTTCCTGACAGTTGGTAAATGGCATTATTTTGCAAGCATGTTGTTTCAAAGAGCTTTTGATTCCATGCACAAATGCACTCAAACACATGTGCAAACCCATCCACATTGTGTGAAAATTAATAGTACTACCCATCTTTCCTGGGTCAAGTATTTCATACTGGCCTTAATCCGATCCTTACAATCCATGTGAGCCACTCACTTGTGTTGGGATAATTCCATGAGAGTGTGCAACAGATATTTCTGAGTTGGGATATTTCTATGGGAGTGTGCAGCACCAACCTGATGAGAAAACACCCTGTCTTTTGCCAGGCACCAAAATCTGTTTGAGGGATTCTATGACCTGGATGACATTGGCTAAGCTATAAGGAATTTTCAGTCCGAAAGGTCACTGCAAAGATGGACACTTGATGACTTTTCTATCTTTCCCCACAATTGGGTGATCCTGGGAAGTGACTTTTAATCAGAAATCATGGTAGCCACTGAGGATTTTACGACGACATTGCCTCTAGGTTTGCATGGTAGCATCGGTTTTCTAGCTGTTGCCCCACTGGAAAATGTGTTGCCAGTTGTAGGAACAAGGGATTGTACTTGCTCACGCTGTTGATGGTCTCCTAACTCCCCTGATGGAGCAAGCATGAGCTAAGCTGGAAGATTACGTGAGCTATAGAACAGGCAACTGCATGTGTCTGGGCATTTGCCTTGGCCAATAGCTCTCCCGGCAGAGAATTCTGAATCCCACACATCTTCTGCCAGGCCTGGGGAAGTGGAATCCCCCATGGAGGCCAGAAGCTGCAATTTAGTCATGGTGACACACTTGGCTCGTTTCAGCCGACGACATGCTCCACTCCTGGGCAGGCTGAACAAAATGGATGCTGTTCTCCTACCAAAGGGCCCCAAAATGATTGACGTTGCTCTGTTTCTCCTGACTATGAAAGAGCACTCATTTTTGCAAAGCATAACACATCAATCCAAGCGGGCACATCACCAGTTTCTCAAGGCGCACTTCCAATCGCGCAGGAAACACAACATGTCCTCCAGCTGAGAGTGTTTGGTGGGCAAGGATGGGGATGATATTGTCTTTATCAGTCTGCCAACTAGGATCAAAGCTCATTCTCCCCTCCAAAACAGGGCTCTTTTCAATACTCGGTGGAATTTGGGAATGCAAATCTCCCATTGTGAAAGCGCTCAGGGAGAAAGGAACCTATGAAGTCCCAATTTTCTGATGTACTTTGGTTAAAAGAAAATTGAGACCTGAAAAAGCGAGAACATATTTATTTATTATTTATTAGCAATATGCTTAATATAGTAAAATTTCTATGCGATATACATACAGAAGAAAAATTGTGAATCCAAGAGCAATTATAGGGATGGGTGAGAATTTTGTTTGGTTCAGTTTTTTAAGAAGAATTTGCCAAAATCCACAAATGTCTTCATAAATGGGAAGGAAAGAACTTGAGATTAAAAATGAAACAACAACAAAAACAAAAACAAATTTGGAAGAAATCGGAAGTGACAGATTTGTCCATCCAGGCCAAGGGCTCTGAGCGCTTAGCTCTTCAAGGTCTGGGTTTGAATCCCTGTGTATTCAGCTTTTGTGGTGCTAAATTAGGGTTGCCACCTCTTTTTTCCTGGCATGCTCCTCAACTTGAGCAGCTATGCCCATATGTGTCAGGCAGGTGCAACGCGGTCCTCTCCGTGCTGGGAAGAGCTGTACCTAGTGGTTTTGACTGGTGCAGATGGGTGAGAATTTTGTTTGGTACATTTTTTATTATAACATACCAAAATTCGCAAATCCCTTCCTAAACCAGGCAGAAAGAACTTGAGTCTTAAACATTTCAAGTGTGAGAGAAAGTGAAACTGACAGATTCGTCCAAGTGGCCATGGCGGCTTGGAGTGCCTTTAACCAGCTTTTACTGTTCACCATCTACGGCCTCTCCTGGACAGGGATAGCTTGGCCACAGTGGTACAGGCACTAGTAACCTCAAGAATGGATTACTGCAATAATCCATTACTATGGATTACTATGTGCGGCTGCCCTTGAGGCTGGTTCAGAACCTGGAGCGAGTGCAGAATGCAGGAACTCGGCTGTTGTCGGGAGCTGCCCTTTTTCAGTGTGCAACTCCTTTGCTGAGGGAACTGCACTGGCTGCCTATTCACTGCTGGGTCAGGTTTAAGATTCTGGTACTTGTGTATAAAGCCCAAAACAACATGGGAACAGGGTACTTGAGAGAGTGCTTTCTCCCTTATCATCCTGCCTGGTCACTGAGGTCATCACATGGACCTATGGCCTGATTGGAGTCCACCCAGAGAAGAGCCATCAGTGTGGCAGCTCCCTTTCTATGGAACTACCCACCTCTGGAGGTCTGTGCTGAGTGAGGTGGGCAAGGCAGGAAATGGTGGCGAGTTGTTGGAGGGAAAAGCTGTGTGCGCTGTGCCTCCAGCCCTGCACCCTCCTAAGCTAGCTTGCTGCTTGCAGAGAAGGATGCTGTCCCGTCACCAGCATTGAAGTTCCAAATGGTAGTCCAGTCAATGTCTACACAGGCAGTCCCCATGTTACGATCGAGTTCCGTTCCTAAGCATGTCCTTAAGTTGAATTTATATGTAAGTTGGAAGACCATAGCGTTCTATGGGGGGGGGGGGAATCAGCAACTTATGCAAAATGCGTAGTATACTATGCTATGTACGCTACGAAAACGGCTTAGCGCCGGGGGACCCAGCAGTCCGTTCTTAAGTATGGGTCATCTGTAAATCAGATGTACTTATCTCGGGGACTACCTGTATATGGAATAGGAGTGGGGTCCATCTTGCCCTTCACCTCAGGCAGCAAAATGTTTGGGGCTGATCCTGACTATGGTGGCCGTCCGTGCCTTGCCAAAAAAAAAAGAGAGAGGAAATGTATCACCAAAGCAGAGGACATGGATTTGCATAAAATTTGTCTAAGCTAATGTATATGTATAGACACAAATTTAGAAATAATTACTCTGGTTTAAATAGAAATACAATACATGCCACCACCATGGGGAAGACTGTGACCTCCCCAGTTTGCTATCTCGTGCTGCCTGTTGATGGTGCTACCTTCAAGGCCCCTGCTTCTCTCCCTTCTTGTAGTTCTTTATCTTTAAACTGAACTTGGACAGGACAACCCTTCGAACACAGGACACCTTCAAAGAAAAGACTGCCCACTGTAAAATAGGACACATGGCTACCCTGAGCCTGACTGCATTGGCTGAATGCAGCTAATGCAGGGCTCTCCAACCTTGGGTCCCCAGATGTTGCTGGCCTACAGCTCCCAGCATACCCAGCCACCGTGGCAAATGGCCAGGGCTTCTGGGAGCTGTAGTCCAGCAACATCTGGGGACCCAAGGTTGGAGAGCCCTGAACTAATGGAACGCATGAGGGACACCTGAATCCATTCTTCCGGTTTTCGACGTTTTCATATTCTCCAAAGGAAAGGAGGACTTAATCCACTACAAAAACTAGAAATAGAGTAGCCATTTTTTCTTGCCTTTGGGGGGGGGCATGAGGGGGTTTTCAACAGGTATTAGTTTACGTGAGTTTTTCCCCACTATTTCCAAAAGATTGTAGCAGAAAATGGAACGTTTCAAATATGCAAGCTTTGGTTAATCCCCCAACATGCAGCCTATGGGACTTTACAGGATTATCCCTTATTATAGTATTATTAAAAGTGATACAAAATGGCAGTTTGAGATTAAAACTCTGGTATTTCTAAATATGTATGTACCTATCTTCCATTTCCTACTTTGCTGTGTGGAAATACATATCCAATATTTTTAAGAATACCACATCATGTGACCTGCGTGAGATAGGCTGGAAGAACTGATAACACTTGGACATGTTCATTTGTTTGGTCCTCATATGCATGATATGGGAACATTGGAAGCTGCCATATACCAAGTCAGACCCTTGGTCCATCTAGCCCAGTATTGTCAACACTGACTGGCAGTGGTTGTCATGGGTTTCAGGCAAGATCCTTCTCTGGCCCTACCTGGAGAAGCAGGGGATCGAACCTGGACCTTCTGCGTGCCAAGCATTTGCTCTACCACTGAGCTATGGCTCTTCCCTTGACCAAGTGATATCTGTGGTCTTGACTACTTCAAATTCTATTTATTGTGACAACTTGCTTTCTGGAGGAACTAAAAAAACAGGGGTCCCAATCCAAGTTTGAGCATGCATTACCTAAGGCTGAAAAGCTCTCACTGGCCACTGGCCAGGTTGTTGGTAGAAGTTACAAGTACAAGGAAGGAAGGAAAGTGGCAGACTAGATTATATTCTCAGATTCCCCTCCCCTCCCAATGAGTGATTGGTGCTATTACTGATGTGCGATTACGAGTGATTGGTGCTATTACTGATTACTGGTGCACAGCACTGGCTCCTGGATAGGGCTTTTCGGCCTTGGGAAACTCACATCCTAGAAGTCATTGCTGAGCATGTGTACAGGTATACTGGGATTATTAGGACTGTACTGGATTTTGGAGCACTTCACAGGAAATAAGTCCTAACACTAAGGGACACCATTTCAGTGTTCTCCACACTGAAGCCATGTATTTCTTTAAAAACAGGCATATGGGGGATTGTTTTGCAGCCACTCTCTCCGCCTTCAGCTTCAGGTGAAGGCTTGAACAGAACTTATCCATCCATAGGCCCTGTACACTGGATCAGTGGTGCTGCCTTTAAAATATTGAAAATAAATAAACCAGAGCATTAGATGAGTCTGCCAATGAAAACATTTTTAATATGCAGTGCTGTAAAGGCTGTGTATACAGCCACACCACTACAGCTTTTCCACAGATGGTCTAATTTCATCTCCAGCTTCAACACATCTACCGGATTCTAGGCCTGTTTTCTTGCACAAGTCAGTTCTGCTGAGTTTAATGAAACTTACTCCTCAGTAATTTTTAATTAATAGAAGGTTATTGGCATGGAACAAAAGGCTCATTTTATACATTCACTGGTTTGTGCTTTGTTAAGATACTTGTAGATTTATTTTAAAAAACAAACAAATGACAACTATACTTTTCCATCCAAGATAATTCTGGTATGTACACTATTAGAAGTTTGGAGTTTAATTTGCAATCCCATAAAAAGTGAACAATGGAATTCTAGAAGGACTTTGTTCTTCCTTTCTCCTCCTAATAAAAGGTGGGATCTCTTGAGTGTTATTATTGGAGGCGGGGGATAAGCTAGGTTTCTGCACTGCACGATTTTGTATGTCTGAACTAGCGTCGAACCTTTGAAGTCCTCCTGCTTGTTAATTCTTCCATTTGTTTGATTTTTGGTACAAAGAGAATGAAAAGAATATGATGAGATTATGGCATTTTAAGTCAATATTTATTAAAAAATCAATCTCAATGAAAATCTGGCCATCCCTCTAATTAGACGAGGCAACTTGAGGTTGATTTTTAATTGCAAAAGTAATTACACGGAGCAGATAGCCAGTGACACTTGATTATCTAGGTGATTGATTAAAAAGCCTAGCTCATGGAGCAGATTGTCAGCCGGGGGGAATCGAGACAAAAGAGCAAATTAAAAAAGTTGTCCTGTTGGTAATCACAAAATTCAAGGATGAAATTACAAAGCCAAACACCTCCCGCGCTCCTCATCTTCATCAGTCAAACACAGCGTGCCTCAGTTTGAGAGGAATGGATTGCTTTTAAAGGCAATTGCAGGAAGATAAAAATGGAGGTGTAACATCACAGCTGGGGAAAGGGAGCTGGACCACTGAAATGAATACTGAAATAGAGATTCATCAGCGTCCTAATAAAAAGTTTCTTTTCAATACACTCCCATTCGAGTCCGTTAACCACCATCAATATTACTTAAATGGGCAGGGGGATGAAAAAATGTATATGTCAGATATAGGAAGAAGAAGAAAATAAGATTGAGGCAAACATTTATCATAGCCTTTATCTATCTATCTATTTATTTATTTACAGGGTTTATATACCACTCTATATCTGGCAAGATTCCTGAGTGGTGAACAATAAAAGAAAGTTGGGGGTAGGATAAAAAAACAAAAATTAAAATAATTGACATCCAATGATGCCAATAAACCAGGCTGCCTGACATCAACAGGCAGGGAGTTCCACAGATAGGGAGCCAAAATACTGAAGGCTCTACTTCAAGTGGACTCCAAACAGACTTTAAGTCCACATGGAGCCACCAGGAATGCCTCATCTGATGACCTCAATGACTGGGCAGGCTGGTAAGGGAGAAGGTACTCTCTCAAGTATTTTGGGCCCAAGTTTGCATATTATTTCTTTATTTTATTTATACCCTACCTTTCTACCAAAAAATGGCACTCAAGGTGGCTTGAGTTATTTAGGGCTTGATATACCAGTAACAAAACCTTAAACCTGGCCTGGTGGCAAATAAGCAGCAGATAGATATTATGTGAGTGTTGCCAACTTACCAGAAAATAATACCTGGCTGCCTGTTTTTCAATACCTGTTTTTCAATGCATGGAAATGAACATCACACACACACACACACACACACACACCTGCTCATGTCTGCACATCCAGCTGCTATTAAAGGCATGGCTACAATGGCTGGTTGAACGGTTGGCAATGCTAGTCATTATGTACTTGTTAGATTCCCATCCCATCCTTCCTTCAAATTTCTCAGGTTGGTGTACATAGTATTTCCTCATTGCCATTTTTTAATCCTCATGACAACCCTATGAGGTAGGTTAGGCTGAGAGACAGTGACTGGAACAAGATCATCTCCTGAGTTTAATGTTTGAATCTGGATCTCCCTGATTCTAGGCCAACACTTTAATCCAGGGGTAGGGAACCAGATTGGTTCAGGGGGCTGGATTGCTCACTGGAGGCCAATCCATAAGGCAGGATGATGCCAGGGTGGGCTTTTCCCTCTGTAGCCCCCCTCCCAATGTCCTCCATCTCCATTCCCCATGCAGAGAGAGGCACAGAGCAGTTTCAAGTTCTCTACCATCACGTGGGTAAGGCCCAAGGCATGGCCTGACTACACATGATATACCCACCTTATTCAAACTAAGCAGGTCTAATCTGATCAGTGTCTAGATGGGAGACCACCTAGGAATCCTAACATTAGAAGCTGCCATAGACTGAGTCAGACCATTGGTCCAACTAGCCCAATATTGTCAATACTGACTGGCAGCTGCTCTTCAGGATTCCAGGCAGGAGTTTTTTCAGCCCTACCTGGAGATGCTGGGAATCAAATCTGGGACCTTCTGCATGCCAAGCAGGTGGTCTACCTCTCTGAGCCACAGCTCCTCCCCAGTTTTCTATACTCTGCCTTGAGCAACAAAAATAGATTTCAGTTTGGAGGACAAGAATCACAGCTAGTTTCAAAGAACTGAATTTGAAGATCCTTCCTTCTTCTTCCTTCCTTCCTTCCTTCCTTCCTTTCTGGTATCTCATATTGTCTGTAGCAGTGTTCTCCAACCTTGGGTCCCCAGATGTTTTTGGCCTACAACTCCCAGCATGCCCCAGCCAGCGTAGGAGTTGTAGGCCAAAAACATCTGGGGACCCAAGGTTGGAGAACACTGGTCTATAGCAATGTTATTAACACAGGTCACACAGTCACCATAAAAAAGGGAGGGGGAGGATTTGCACTTTTGGCATACATGGGCAGTACTTCTTAGACTTCAACTAGTATGGTGACCAGAACTGTGCACAGTATTCTGAGTGTGGTGGTTGCACCATAGATTTGGTATAAGGGGAATATGATCTTGGCAGTTTTATTTTCAATTCCTTTCCTAATTATGCCTGACATGGAATTTGCCTTTCTCACAGTCGCTGCACACCGGGTTGACATTTTGGGTTCTTTCATAGATTCATAGATCATAGAGTTGGAAGGGGCCTACAAGGCCATCAAGTCCAACCCCCTGCTGAATGCAGGAAACTAGAGGAGGGGTCTCCCATCCAAGTAATAACCAGGCCTGACCCTGCTTAGCTTTCCACGCCCAGAGACAAGCTGAGCCAGCATGAGCCACAGGCCTTGAACTGCTTTTGCCATTTTGATGCCCATTCTCCCAGGTTGGAGAGAGCCTTTTGGAGCTCCTCACAATCCCTCACACTTTCACAATGCTTCACCCAAAAAGAAGATAAAAGAGGAGACTGATCTGCATAAAAGTTTGCACATGCTAATGTATAGGCATACATGCAAATACCTCTCATCATAGTGGGGAAGACTGTGACCTGTGGGCCTGCTCAGTCGACTGTTGATGATGTGCCAACTGTTGACGATGGGCAACTTCAGGTTCTCTGAGCTCTCCCTTCATAGAGTTCTTTAAAACAGACTTTGACTGGACAGTCATTCAAATAGAGGACTGTCCCATGACATCCCTTCAAATAGAGGGCTGGCCTGTGTAAAGTAGGACACATGGCCATCCTACTTCTTTCAACAGGAGTTGGAGGAGGATTTGATGCCACTTTACAAAGTGTGCTGTCAATCTTAAGGATCCCTAGTTGTTAGAGGATGAATTTGCTTGAGCGTATCAGGCCAGAGCTCCAAGTGTGCTCTGGGATTCACACACGGAGCTCCTGCATAAATGAGCATTTTCACTTTTGCTTCAATGGAGAGGGCTGCTCTAAAAGCTCATGCCTTTACATCAAGGGTGGGCAACTTGTAAAATGTAACAAAAACAATAACACAAATAAAACTGGTGGCTCTCCAGATGTTTTGGCCTACAACTCCCATCAGCCCTAGCCAGCATAGCCAATGGTGAAGGATGATCAGAATTGTAGGCCAAAACATCTGGAGGGCCACACGTTGTCTACCTCTGCTTTATTTGAATGGATTTACCCCCTTGACTGAAATCTGTTCATTTTTAAAAATAATCTATTTGGTTGTGATATGGTTTTAGAGCTTTGAAACTGTGTAAGTCATCTTGGGGGCTCTTTTGGCAATGAAAGGTGACTTATAAATAATTTTATAAAATCAATAAAATAATTTGAATAAACATCCACCCATCTATCTATGTCTACCAAAATTATTTGCAAATTTAATTCACCTTCCACTTCCTGTAGTGTGCAGATGGTTTGAGTGCTCCTGCCAAATGAAGTGAGGCAGGTAAGCACTAGGGAGAGGGCCTTTTCAGTGGTGGCACCCCGGTTTTGGAACAGCTTTCCCAAAAAGCTTCACCTTGTGCCATTTTATGGTGTTACTGTCACCATTCAAAAACTTCTTTTTAAAAAAAAATCACCCAGACCTTTTAAATAACATGTCTTATCATCGAGGCTTCTCAGCTTGAAATCCATGTTTTAACTATGTTTTAGTTTGAATAGCTTTTATCATTTTATATTGTATCTTAATGCTGTACAGTAATACCTTGGATTGCAAGTAACTTGGTTTGAGAGCGTTTTGCAAGACAAGCAAATTTTTTAAAATTTTTTGACTTGATAAACAAGCAAGGTCTTGCAAGACAAGTGTAGGGATGTAACCGCTCGCCTCGAGCGGGCGTAGCAGGCCGAAATCGGCCCCGCTCATGCCCGCCAGAGACTCGCTTTGATATAAGAGTGTTTTGGATTACAAGCACAGTTCCGGAACGAATTATGCTCTCAATCCAAGGTATTACTGTATTTGTTTTATGAGCTGCCCAGAAAACTTGTTTTACGGGGAGGCTAAATAAATAAGAATGCATGTTAAATAATATCACCGGCAACCTAATATTCTATGACACAGAAGTACTGTTCTTACAAGAAAATAAAGATGGCCCCAGAATAAGTGTATGGCAAAAGTAGAGGAGGAGATCATTGCACCTGTAGTCCTCAGGGCTGGGCATCTTGTGGCGCTCCAGATGTTTTGGCATACAACTCTCATGAACCCTCACCATTGCTTATACTGGCTAGGGCTGATGGGAATTGTAGGTCCAGGCATCCGGAGCACCACAAGTTGCCCACCACCCCTGTCCTAAATAGTAAGAGTTGAATTGGATTAATTAGCAGATTCACTATCAACAAAAGCTTCCGCTGATTTTAATTGGTGAGTTTGAGAGTTAAGAGAACACTATTAATTTTTCAGAGTATTTTGGTTCTGGTGCATCACTGAAATACAGAACAAGAAAGAAAGAAAGAAAGGAGGAAAATAATAAAGATGGCCTTTATAACTAATGAGCAATTGCTTTTGTTTCTTAGAATAAAAGTTTAATATTTTAAAAAGGCACTTATTTTGAGCTTTTGGGTAATGTACACCTTTATTTAAATGTTGATCAATTCAAGTTAAAGGTAGATTATTCGTTCCCTAAAAGTAAGTGGGAAGCCCCACTAAGCTTACAAGAGACCAAGCCCCATTGAACTCCCTGGGAATTGCTTCTGAGTAAACAGAGTTACGATCATGCTGCAGGGAATTTTTTAACATTCTGTGTCTGAGGTTTTGCAAGGAATTATCATTTAGAGGATGGCTCCTTGGGAGATTGAGGATTAAGGACTCCCCCCCCCCAGCCCAAGCCCTCCCCCCCATTTTATATGGATTTTGAAATATCAACAGCTTTGATATAGAGCTTTATGAGCGCTTTTTGGTGGTGTTTTTTTTTTTTTTAATCTTCTCATTTGACACACAACTGTGTAAAACAACCTGTGATGGTGGCGGAAAGTGAGAGCTGAAGAAAGCAAACACGAGTTGGCTAAATAAAGACAGAGCGATCCTCGCAGGTTTGCCAATCAGCTGTCTCTTTTATTCTGATTACTTGTAAGACAGTGCAGTAATGGACATTTTCCTTTGCACAAAATAATAAGAGCGGTACTTATCGCTTGTTGCCTACAGCTAGTGGGAAAAGGAAATTAGAAAAGTCCAATGAAGCTGAGTGGTAATTAATCATCATACACAGGGGCCCTGTCAAATCAGAAGGGTCTTTCCTACTGATAATGCTGCCCGGAACAATTTAGACTGGTCGAAAATTAGAATTCTTTCTCCTCTGGCGAAAGAACTACAACAACAAAAAGAGAGAGAGTTAGCCCTGGCCAACTGCTGCCTTTAATGACAGTTTGACTCATTTTCAGGGGAGGATGTTTGCACCATGTATATCTCCCCCAATTCCCAATCCCAACGGAAAAGAAAAGGGGAGGGGAGAGGGAGAAAGACTTTCATTCTCCTCAAGGCAAGGAAAAACAGTAATGATTGAATTCAGGAAATAAAATCTATCTTTATATCTACTGATTTATTATTTTATTCATAGAAAATATGTATACCCTTGCTTTCTTCACATGGGTCAAGGTGGCTTACAAAACTAGTAAAATACAACATACGGTAATAAAAACAGCAATTGATACAGGAAGGAACTCACAGACAAAATAAATGAATAAATGCTCAGCAGTAACACATCAATATCTACATAAGGGGTGTTGAAGCTCTTTCAGCCCAAGGGATGGATTTTAATTAATTCAGAGAAGCACTTGGGGGCTGCATTCCGGTGGGCAGAAGGCAAAAAGGGACGGGGGCAAAAACACCCCAACTACCAACATATTTCAGCTTGACGCTCTTACTGCCAAGAACTAAGCTTTAGGAAAGGCAGTTCAACCTTTTAGAATGGGTAAAATCTGTGCAAAAGCTGGGAAGCCAGCAAATGTCTGGAGGCCAGGGGAACGGGGGTGGGGCCATGGAATGGGGCATGGCCAACTGGGGAAACTCTGATGGCCAGATTGGGTCCCCAGGGGGTGGGGGAAGACAGGGTCCCTGGGCCAGATTTGACCCCTGGTCATGAGGTTCTGCACCCCACCTCTAGAGCAAGATCTAGATATTTATCTATCACAAACATCTAATCTCTTTGGGTAAACAAGGTAAATTAACAGTGCAGTCCTATAAATGTTGCTCCAGAGGGCAGGACTAGAAGTGTACAGAGTTATGCATGGTGTGCAGAAAGTGGACAGGGAGACATTTTTCTCCCTCTCTCATAATACTAGAACCCCATTGGGGTCATCCCATGATGCTGATTGGTGGGAGATTCAGGACAGATCAAAGGAAGTCCTTCTTCATAGAGCGCATAGTTCAACTATGGAATGCACTTCCACAAGATGTAGTGATGGCTACCAATCTGCATGGCTTCCCAAAGGGGACGGGACAAATTCATGGAGGAGGAGAAGGCTATCAATGGCCACTAGTCCTGTTTGGCTACATGCTACCTCCAGTATCAGAGGTAGTGTGCCTGTGTGCACCGGTTGCTGGCAGGTGTGCTGTTTCACGAGTGCTGTTTCACTCGTGCCCTGCTTGTGGGATCCCATGGGCAGCTGGTTGGCCACTGTGTGAATAGAATGCTGGACTAGGATAGACCCTTGGTCTGATCCAGCAGGGCTCTTATGTTCTTAACCAAAGGGTGGACATTGCAGTGAAACGGATTTCAGGTAACCTATATGAGAAACTCCCTAATGGTAAGAGCTGTTTGACAGTAGAACAGACTGCCTGGTAAGGGTGCCGGGGCTCTCCTTCATGGGAGGTTAAGGCTGGAGAGCCAACTGTTTGGGATGCATAAGTTATATCATGCATTGTAGATCCTGCATTAAGCAGGGGGTTGGACTAGGGCAGCCTTCCCCAATCTGGTGCCCTCCATATGTTTTGGATTTCAATTCCCATCAGCCCCAGCCAGCATGGCTATTGGCAAGGAATGCTGGGAGTTGAGGGCCCCAGGCTGGGGAAAGCTGGAGAAGAGAAGCTCCCTTCCAAATTTATGATTCTGTATGAAACCAAACTACCTGCTACTCTAATCTCTCAGCCTGTAGCTGAAGGTTAGTTTTTTATTTACTCTAGTGTAGGCATGCATATGTGGTCTCAATTCGGATTGCCAGAGTCTGAACTGATCACATACAGAGGGATTTTGAAATTAGGCTGAGGGCAAAGATTAAATCCTCCTCCTCCTCCTCCTCCTCCTCCTCCTCTCCATTTTATCCTCGCAACAACCCTGTGAGGTAGGTTAGGCTGAGAGTCAGTGACTGGCCCAAAGTCACCCAGCGAGCTTCATTGCCGAGTGGGGACTAGAACCTGGATCTCCTGAGTCCCAGTCCAGCACTCTCACCACTACACCACACTGGCTCTCATGTATCTCCCTCCTCCTCCTCCTCCTTTTTGTGGCCTTTTTTTTGTTAACTTTATTTTGAGACAACATAACATTTCAGGAGTAAAAAAGAAAAGAAAAGAAAAAGAGTATCCTTCACCACACCTGAGGCAGCTGGCTAGTTTAGGGGGGCAGGACAAGCTCTGCCCACCAACAGATGGGAATGGTGTGTGTGTGTGTGTGTGTGGTGGTGGTGGTGGTGGGCTTCAGGAGGAACATCTGCTTGAAGCAGTTGCCCCACTCTTCGTAATGGTAGGGCCCGCCCTCCCTGGCCTGCCACATTGCGTCCTCCTGGCCCTTCCTACCTGGCAACCAAAGTGTAGTGTCACAAAGCAAATGTACTGTTTTATATTCTGGAAAACTGCTCCTATTAAACGGAACAAGGCAATGTGCATCCTCATTCCAATGTACTAAGTTGTAATGAAGAGGTGAGGAACGGGACTTAGGAAAATATACCCATATTATTTAAATATATTTACGGAATCCAGCACTCAGCAAAGTCAATAAATAACGTAGTTGACTGACTGACAAGAATAATCAATTCTGAGGAAGGAAAAATGCATTGCACAATTACAACTGGGCATGCTGCCATAAAAGCAAAAAAAAAAAAAAAAAAGTGATCAAATTAAACAAACAAACCAAGAAAAAAAAAAATAAAACAAACCCGTCAACTTTTGTTAAAGCGAGTCCCAGTTAGTACAACCGTAAATTACATGCGAGGAGAACGTCAGGGAGGGAAATGGGTAAACGATGCTTGCTGCGAGTGTTATAAAAATAAAGAATAGCACCATTTTGCTAGTTTACTTGTGAGTAATGCCAGTTTATTTCTGTCTTTTCCTTAGGAAGGAAAAAAACTCCCACCACCACCACCACCACCACCACCACCATGGGAGTACAGAGGAAATCTTTTTGATTAATTGTCTTTAAGAGTGAAAAGACTCTATAAATCTCCTCCTGTTAGAAGGATATTGAGGTAGCCAGGAGAGAACACAAGCCATACAGCACTGTTCTCCAACCTTGGCGCTGGCTGGGGCATGCTGGGAGTTGTAGGCCAAAAACATCTGGGGACCCAAGGTTGGAGAACACTGCCATACAGGTAGCCAAACGGAACCACAGTTTTCCTGCCGCAGAAACAGCAATGTATAGAATCATAGAGTTGGAAATGCCCTTGGAGGTCATCTCACTCAAACCCCCTACTCATTGCCAGAATCTCACACCTATACAGTCCCTGACAGATGGCTGCCCAGCCTCTATTCCCGAATATCCAGTGAAGGAGAGCCTGTCACCTCCCGAGGCAGTCTGTTCCGCCATTGAATAGCTTTTACCATCAGGAAGTTTTGCCCTGTAGCGAGCTGAAATCCACTGCTCTGCACTCGCCAGCCATTGGTTCTCATTCTCCCCCACCTCACCCCACCCGGGGCAACAGAGAAGAAGTCTTCTCCATCCTCCTCTACGTGGCACCCTTTCAGATATTTGAAGGCAGCGATCACCTGAGATTATTTCCTAGCGGGGGTGTGTGTGTGTGTGTGCTAGGAAATAATCCAGGGCTCAGGTCCTAAAGTGTAAGGGACCGTGTCCAGGCCCTCCTCCCCGAGCCCTCCTGACAGCCCAAGGCCAGCGCCTGCTGCTGAGAATCCTCCATCGGCTCTCCCTGTTCCTGTTCCCCAGGGGAGGAGGGACTGTCCAAGGTCGCCTGGCCTTGGCTGCAATCAGCCACAGGTGTGAGCCCTTCATCCTGTACCAGCTCCTCTTCTGTGTCAGAGCTGGTGCTGTAGCAAGACCCCACAAGGACAAAACATCTAGAGGGCCACAAGTTGCCCACCCCTGTATTAAAGGCAACATGTAGTGTGGCCCTTAGAGAAATTTGGACATGCGAGATGTGAAGCTGGCGATTGAAAATTCAAACCTATGCTTCATTCTCCATTTCTCCATGGCGCTGGGGGTCTCTCCACATGTCGTATCGTATGCTTCTTTTGGAGGGTGTGTGTGTGTTGGGGAATAGAGTATCCAACATCCTCTGAAAATCGATGTTATGCTTCATAGCTTATTTATCCACTGGGTGTGGGATTTTAAATGAATGGGTGGATTTCTTTCTACTTGGGGGGGGGGGGCTGGGAAACACCCTTACGATAGGCGGGCCAGGCAAAGCAAACAATCTATGTACACACCAGAGCAAAGATGAAAGGCAAAGAGCTGCCCCTTTCGTGGTCAGAAATTCTTATCTAGTGACTGAACCTTTGTTGGTTTCTGGAAGCAGAAGTGCTCTGCCTTGGCGGAAGGTTCAAAGCCTTTTTAATAGATAATGCAATCAAAAGTCTGTCTATCTGTTGAAATATTTAGAAGTACAAGATATCGCTTTGACCTTGTTACACCTGTGACCCTTTTGAAAGGCTTGAAGGCATGCTTTATGCCTGCTTATGTTCTTTATCTTTAATGGGCTTCTGAGTGGTGTTTTTTTTTTTTTTTAAATAATAATAATAATAATGAAAAGCTTATGGTATGCAAAGTCCTTAAACTTCACAAATCTTAAAATCTAAACTTTTAAAAGTCAGAATCCCCATCTTGTCTCCCAGTGGGAGGATACGTATGTAGAGTGAAACAAGATGAACTCCACACAGCTACACTGGAAGTAATTGCATATGAATGCAGATGGAGATGAGGAGCTTTCCTTAATGGAGATTGCATCAAGCCTAAAGTTGCTGCAGCAGAACCACAGGTGTTCTTCTGTTCCTCTCCTCCTCCAACTTTTGCATCCAAGCTGGTGCCGTACAGCTAGGGATGGATAGATCAATTGATTTCCAGACTGTGTGTCTGTTTTGCATGTGTGCATTCATCATTTTTGAATACATTTGTTTTTTTTTTAATATGCAATAAACGCATTTTTAATAGAAAAAAACCATGCAATTTCTTTACACATTTTGGTACCATTTTTTGAACCAAGAACTGGATTGCAACATTCAGAGAAGTGCGAAAACTGAAGGATAACTATGTTCCAACCTGTATATCAGTCCAGGAAATGCAAACCAGGTTGGTTCACTTAAAAATGTGGACCATACAGAATCCTTGAGCATCCCTACAGACAGATGCCACAATCCAGTCATTGCTGATGAGCTTGACAGTTCCCTGGTTATTATTTCAGGCCCCTCCAGATATTTTGGACTACAACTCCCATCAGACCCAGCCAGCATGGTCAGTCACCAGGGATGAGGGGAACTGTAGTCCTAAACATCCAGGGGGCACTAGATCAGGGAAGGCTGTCCTACTAGGAGCTGTCCTTGTGGCCTAGAAACTTTTGTAGACTGATTTGCAGGACTGGGCAATGTATTGCTATGAACTGTTCCATGTTATCAAGGGAAGAAAAAAAAGTGGAGGAGAAGAGGGGGTGGCTTAGAAATCAGAAGATAGAGTTTACAGTTCAATACAAGTCTGAGAAAGAAGTCGGAAAGTGACACATTTATAGCATTAATGAAAAGGAGACTATGACACAGTAACAAAACTGTGCCAAATTAGGACAGGTATGTTTTGGACTTTCTACTCTTTCTTTAGATTTCTACCACCACCACACTCAAGTTGGGTTTAATAGAATTCTTGGACTGACAGGATTCTTTTGTTATATCAGGTAATATATTTGAAAAACAGCATTACCAAAGGTTAAACATAGAACAGATGTAAGTTGTAAAATACAAGCTGATCAAAGCTCCGATTTTGAGACAGAGACGTTAGCAAATGATGATAAATCAATCCCAGTAGAATTGTAAGAAGCAGACAAATGTAACTATGGAAGAGTGAAAGTCAAAGGGTTGGATCTTGAGAAGGGGGCAGCGGTGGAAGAGTAGAAACAAATGTTAATGTTAATTCTAGACATCCTCGATGGAGTATCGAGCAAATAGACTGCACAGAAAATGAGAGAACGCAGGCCTGACAACCCATAACTAACTGAACCTTAAAATAATGCTCATGTATCCTGATCCTAATGGTATACATAGGACAACAGGGCACAGAGTGGTTTGTGCTGACGTAGCTGCAGCGGTGATGACAATTTATCATATTTATACCCCACCTTTTTTCCTGAAAGGAACCCAAGGCGGCTTACATAATCCTCCTCCTCTCCATTTTATCCTCACAACAACCCTGTGAGGTAGGTTAGGCTGAGAGTCAGTGACTGGCCCAAAGTCACTCAGTGAGTTTCATGGCCAAGCGGGGACTAGAACTCGGATCTCCCGAGTCCCACTCCAACACTCTAACCACTACGCCACACTGGCTCTCATGGCAACCAGAGCATGTCTATCCTATAGGATTTTCTTCATCAGCGGCAATCCTGTTGCAGAAGTTACGTACTTCCTAATATCTGGTGCACATATAAGGATCCAGCAAGTCCAGCATGCAATGGGAAGCTTTTAAAGCGCACCCCTGAGAGTTTCATGAAGGCAGGGATTGTCTTATTCTGGTCAATAGGTCATGGAATGGTCGGTGCATAGAAGCAATGGAGATTTCTTATGCATGTGCAAAACATTTCATGTCTGTTAGGGGCAGCCCTGGTGCTCATGGAGCTCCATGTGTGCATCAGAGCCTTGAAAAACTCCACTTTCTTTATTGATTTCCAAAAACACACACAAAATAATTAGCCATGTCTGAAAGACTGGGAAAATAAAATGATAGCAACATTGGTGTAATGCAAGGCTTCTGGAATGTTGCCACCATTTCTCAGGAAAGTTGCCACCATTGGAAGTCTCTTTTCCTGGATGCTACCCATCTTGTGTCCAATGGTGGGGCACCCAGAGAAGAGCCCCCACTCTGTGCATATATGGATTTATATGGGAAAAGGCAGTCCAGGGTGTGTGTGGGGGGGGATCACAGGTGCTTATGTGCACCATAATAGTGGTGCCTAGGAAAAAGGAAATTGTTTCTCAGCTCTGTGCATAGCCGATGTCTAAAAATATGATTCTGGCTCCTCTAAAAACATGATCCTGGCTTCTAAATGTTTGATGCCAATACCTAGGCACCGAACATGCGTTTGCCAGTCCTGAAACCTGCCACTGGGTTGCACAGAAATACCTGGTTCATGCAACAGAAATGCTTGTAGGAAATACACACACACACACACACACACACACAATGTGCTGCACACAGTTCCATGAAACCTTATGATGGAACTTTTTCATATCTAATGTTAGCAACTATTGCCCCAACACAAAGGCCAACTAGACTTTCTTTAAATCACGCATAGCAGAGCTATGTGTGATTGACTTACCTCCATATAAGTGCACATAGCCCCAATTAAGGTCACGACCATGGCAATTTGGGAGGGGAGATTTAAGCTTCCCCCCTCCCATGTTTGGCCCAAGATTCCACCCCCACTCCAGGGGGGGGGGTTAAAAAAGGAGGAAAAAGTCTCAATGGATTTCAATTGAGATTTTTTTTTTCCTCTGACCCTCGCAGCCAGGTGGAATTTTGGCACGAAAATAGGATGGGGGAAAACTTAAATCCCCCCTCTCAAATTGCCATAGTCCCAATCCAAATCAGGGCCATGTGCGCCTACATGGACATAACTAAGCCAATCATGCATAGCAGAGCTATGAGCAGAATGTTTAGTTTGGCCCACAATGTCCTTGATAAGACTGAGATGCTGCAACAACATGCTGTCAGTCCTGATGTTGCCCTGGTTTATCCAGCATCACTTCCCAGTTGCCCATTGACTTATCCTGCTCAAAACCCATTGAGTCCAATGGATTTAAGCAGCTTCTGTGCAGGATTGCAGCTTTGAGAGGCTATAGCTCAGTGGCAAGAGCACATTCTTCACATGCAGAAGGTCCCAGGTTCAATCCTTGACATCTCCAGGTAGGGCTAGGAAAGGATCTTGCCTGAAACCCTGGGGAGACATTGCTGGCTGCCAGTCAGTGTTGACAATACTGGGGCTAGATGGACCAATGGTCTGACTCAGTATAAGGCAGTTATACTGTGTTCCTTAACAATTATTAGGCCTTAACAGCTTTTTATCTTTATGAAACTTTAAAAACATCTCTCTCCCAAATTCTGCAACATTCCACTTTGCTTTGTCTCCCTTTGACAAGCATTTTGATGTTCTACAAGAACTGCACAGTCATGATAACAATTCTAAGAAGGAATACCAAACCGGGAGAATTAGGTTCCCTGCTGAAACGTTCTCATTCTGGCTGGAAGGAACTGTGGAACTTCTTGGAAAATAGGCCTTGTTTGGATCAAAGCTGTACATGGCCCTTCACTCTTTTTCATCCTTTTAAAAAAAAAGCCTCTTTTCTTTCTTTCTTTCTTTTTTAAGAAGAAATAAAATACAGCAACATGTCTAGCCTTTATTGAGACCTAAGTGAAACTGAAAACATTTTAAAAGACCCGGGAGGGGAGGGGAGGGGGAAAGAGGTAATTGTTAAGACTGTGTCAGCAGGGGACTCCTGCGATAATTTGATCTGAACTCTGCTAACAAATCACTGCGCCATTTCTTTGCCTTTAGTATCTGTTTATGCTTCTACAAATTGAAACCCCACTGGCTATTCCTTGCAGAACACCGCTTGGCACAATAACACATCAGCCCGTCAATTAGTTCAAGGTGGAGAAGGATTAGTTGACCATCCCGAACCTGCAGCCCGACTCGATATTTTGTCTTTCCCTGCTGAGGTAAAAGGGTGCAGACATATGTAAGTAATAAACCAACAGGCTTCCATCCACTTTAGGTTGAGTGGAAGGAATGCAGAACCAAACTATAAAAATAATGATAGACAAAAAGGGGGCAGCAGCAAAAGTGGGGCGAACTCCATACCCCCATCTGCTAAATGAGCAGGGCTGGGATGCCCGTTAAGTTTTCAAAGATGTAACGATGGCTTTGTGTTTTCTTTGTCCTTTCCTTTTTTTTTTTTTTTTGCGATCTTGAGGCATAACTGTTATGGCTTTGGCGTGCCAACATTAAGAGCTGACATGAGATCAAAGAGCTGATAAATGAGAGGAAAGGGGATGGTTGACCTTCTGGATTATATTCGACAAGAATTTGGGGCTTTTTAAAGCAATAAGAAAAGTCATAAATAACTGCCCCTCAAATATATTGTGGCACCTTTTTCTCGGCGAAACACGAACAATAGCTAGATAACATTTGTAGAAGGATATGTACATATGGCGGCACTTATATATTTGAGGAGAAATAAATAGTCCTCCACAGAAAAGGCCTTTGAAATGTCCTTAAATTTTTTTTTTTTTTTAATCCAACAGTTTCTTTCAATGGAGCCTAGGAATAAACATGATTTACAGTGTAGGATTAGCAGGCAAATGTATTCCTAAGAAAAAATAATAATAATACCAAATTCATGCAAAGGAAATGAGATGCTTGAAGAATCAGAAACACCCCAAAATATCAAGAGATTTAATAACCTTCTCTCAATGTTACAGTCTACATGTCAAGACAACTAGATCCAATCTTGCAAACTCAGCTCAGTAGGATCCTGCAAAGTTGTAATGGCCATGGGAAAGGATCAGAAAGCACAGTAGGCAAAAGGCTTCTGAGGCTAGAAACTGGATGCAACACGTATGAAAGTGCAGTGGTGCTGTTAGGGTAAGTCTTTTGAAGCAGTCGCTCAGGACCCCTTAACAACTCCCCCCGGAAAATGACAAAACACAATGGCACAGCCAGGAATGGACAGCAGGGCACAGGTCTGGGGCCCCAATCCCCAGGGCCCCCCAAGTGACCACCAGCCACCCCAACGCTGCTTTTTTTATTTATTATTTATTTCAGTGTGGCCCGCTTATGGATTTTAATATATTAGGGGCACCATCCTATACATGTTTAGACAGGAGGGGGAAAAAGGCCTACTACTCCCAGCATGCCCCAGACAACTATGCTGGCTGGGGCATGCTGGGAGTTGTAGGCCTTTTTGTTCTGTCTAAATATGCAAAGGATTGTGCCTTAAGTGGTATCAAAGTATTATAATAAATAAATAAAAAAAGTGATTTCCATAAAATTTGCATATGGCAATTTATACGCATAGATGTAGATTTTGAAATAATTATTAGAATTTAAAAAGAAATGCAGTACATCTCACTATAGTGTGGAAGACTGTGACCAGGTGACCTCTCCAGGTGCTGTTGATGGGCAACTTTACTGCCCAGCTCTTCCTTCTGATGGTTCTTTATTCTTTATTCTTTATTTATTGATTTAATTCATTTTTATACCGCCCAATAGCCGAAGCTCTCTGGGCAGTTTACAACAGTTAAAACCATAAAATACAATATAAAATAAATATAAATTTTAAAACCACAGATTAAAAACAAACCGCAGAGCTAGCAGCAGCAGTTACAATAACCTTTAGACTTGGACCGGAAAGCCCTTCCGGTAGAGGACACCTGCAAAATAGAGGACAGTCCTCTGGCAGCACTTCAGATAGAGGGTTTTCCACTGTAAAAGAGGACCTCTGGCCACCCTGTCTTCAATCCATGCCAGGACTGTGTCATTCCTGGGCAGATAGCTAGTGATACTAATGGCAGCCCGGGGCCAGCAAGATCAGCCTGGATGGCACAGGCCATAACAGGGATTATAACACAACATCCCATATATTACTGTGACTTACGCTGGCTCAGCTTGTCTGAGCGTGGAAAGCTAAGCAGGGTCAGGCTTGGTTATTACTTGGATGGGAGACCCCTCCTCTAGTTTCCTGCATTGAGCAGGGGGTTGGACTCGATGGCTTTGTAGGCTCCTTCCAACTCTATGATCTATGAAATCTGTGAAATCTACTCTGAACTGATTAAAGACATTTTAATTTGTTGCCCATTAGAGTTTTCACCCTACATGTGGATAATGTGAATAGATGTTGTGACCCACACATGTGACATAGCATGCATCATCTGAGAAGAGGCACTGCCTTCAATGAGCTTTTCTACACAAGGCATTTATCATACTCTCATCATTCCTTACTCATGGTTATTTACTGGTTCTTTAGACAATGATGTGACCCTCCAGTTTCACCTCTGATTTCAAACAACACTTTTGGGGAGGAGGGATTTAGAGCAGGGAAAATGGAGTATTATTTACAAAGCGAAAGAAAACTTATTTCCCCACTTGTGTAATCACATTATTCTGCTATAGCACAGCACCACCTAGAGGTTATGTAGCAGAAAAGCAAGAAAGGAAAAACTTTTTGAGTAGAGCTCAGATCTCAGATCTGTGATGAACTGAAAGTAGATACAGTGGATTAACAGCCTCATGTAGAAAAGCTCTATGTGTGAAAGATAAAAAGGAAGGGATGGCTCACTGAAGAAGTTGCTTGCCATCAGCAGTTTTCATAAGTACTTGTCATATATGAATACTATAATATTATGAATATTATTATCTACTTTCCAAGTCATCATGGGAGAATAATCCTGTTGTCATTTGGGAAAAGTTTATTTATTTATTGTTTATTTAATATATTTATTCACCGCCCATCAGCCAAAAGGCTCCCTGGGCAGTTTACAAAACAAAGCAACACAAAAACAAAAACATCATAATAAATAATATAAAAACACAGACATATTTAAATGTAACAAGATAGAAGGTGCATACCTTCTAAAATTTATTTATTTATTTCTTATATTTATTAATCGCCCATCTGGCCGGTCACCCGGCCACCCTAAAATGTTAGAAGGTATGCAAATTTATAGTACAGTGGCCAACTGACCAGGGATCAGATTTATGCAGGATCCACTGCATTCATGGACATTTATTTTATTTATTTATTATATTTATACCCCACCTTCCTTCCTCTTGCAAGGAACCCAAGGCGTTCCCTGCCCCTTCCTTCCCACAGCAGCCCCTCCAGCCCCCTGAAAATGCTAGAGAGAGAGTCAGGAGGAGATCCTGCTCAAGGAAGTGAGCTGCAGCAGGCAGCATGGGTGGTGGAGGAACGGATCCTAAACATTTGGTGGAAAGGCCTTCTGCGAGTGGAGCCCTTCCTCTTGCAGAAGGCAGAACCTTGGATCCAACACCAGAGGAGGAGGAGGTGGGGCCAAACTGACAGAGGAAGCAGGTAGGGGTGTCATGGCTGGAGTGGAAAGGAGGAGGGAGTACCAGGCCATTGGCAGCTGCCCGGCCATGCCTCCTGCTGCCGCTGGGCATGGGCTCTGGCTTTGGTCCCATTACTTCTGCCGTGTCTCCGCTTTTCAGCACAGGGGACTCTACCCTCAGACCTTGAACAGGTAGCCACAATTTTCCATGTTAGACGTTGGCGAGCCTAGTATATAGATAACCATTCCACTGGACAGGATTAGCAGGATCTCACAGTCCGGGCAGGCTGGTGACTCCGGTGTCAGTGGGCCTCCTTATCCGTTGCAGCTTCTTCCCCATGGTGCTCCCTGGCGGTGAACTTATTTTGGGGATGGATGACAGCACCATGGATAGCTCCGATACAGCTCAGAATATAAGCTGCAATGGCTGAGGAGCCCCACGGACACAGGAGTCGCCGCCGGGCGGCCTCCCTTCTTCACAGTCCTCATTCCAGATTTTTTTTTTATTCCTTAAGATCAACCCAGTAAAAACTTTTTCTTTTTCTTTTTCTTTTTTCTTTCTTTCTTTTTTTTTGCTGCCGGGCATATACACAAAAGCTGTTAACATCACTGGTTGTAAGTAATTTGATAATTACTCCCGATTAAATAATAAAAAGCTTGTGGCTGAAACTATTTTTGTTTCATTTTCAGGAGAGGGGAAAGGCGTATTTATTAATGTCTAGATAATACAATCATTTTGTTGCCTGTGTTCTACTTATTATATTGACTGCATTTAATTAAATAATTTTTAACATGTATTTTGCGGTTCGGAACTCAACGCCTCTTCTGTATGAGCAACAAAACACACACACACACACGTCTGTCTTGCTACTAGTTTCTCATCAGGAGGATGTAATCCTGCATATCAAGATAGGATTGCCAACTTTTTTTTTTTTTTACTGGCCTCTCTTCTGTGCAATTTACAGGAGCTTTTCCAATCACTTCACCTTTTGAATGTTCAGTCCTTCATCCAGGGTACTTGATCATGTACAAAGGGGCTTCCATGTGTCCAGCTGCATGATTTCTCTCCCCCACCCCACCCTGCACTTCAGATATTCACAAAGAATCTCCTATGCACGCTTACTCAGAAGTAACTTTCATTGCATAGAATGGGACTCATCCCCAAGTAAGTATGTGGAGAAGGGATACAGAACCTCAGGCTTCATGGGCCAAATTCGGCCTACCTGGGTTCCTGATCTGGCCCTCTGGGGTTTCCCAAATGGCCACACCACCTCCCCCTGGCCACACCCCTTTCTCCCAATTCCCAGTCATTGGTGGTTTCCTTGCTTTTTGCACAGTTATTCCCCATTTTGAAGTGCCTCTCCTAAGGTTTAGCTACTGCCAATAAGAGCTTTAAGCTAAAATATGCTGGCATTTGGGGGCCTTTTTTTTTTTTTGCCTTTGGTCCTTCTCACCATTGGAATGCTTCTTTGAAATGGAATTGGCTGTTGGGCTGAAAGGTGTTCAACACCTATTTGTGTATAGGCTTCCAGCCTGGAAAGGGTTCTGCAAAAAGCTTCACCTGCCAAATTTCTACGGTGTCTGGCTGCTGATAGATGAAAGGATGGCATGCCAAATTCAGAGTAAGAGGAGTCGAAAATCCTGGGGCGGGTGGGTGGTGGAACTGAAAATCCACAGTTAGGCAATACTATTCTATTAAGAGCAAGCAAAATGCCACAAAAGATGATGCAAGCTTTCGAGTTCTCCAGAAGGCTGCATATCAGGCTACATATGGTCCAAGAGGCAAGGGATAGGAGAAGAAACAGAAACGTTCCAAAATTAGGCCAGATCTTGTGGCCGCAAGGTCTGCAGTACAAGCTCAACTACAAAATGGTGATTGTAGCCTGAATGAGTCACTGGTCGGTGTTGATATTATATGATCAATGATCTAGCATTTTGGGACAAAGAAGCAATGGCTGACCTTCATTTTTGAAAACAGAGGACAGCTGTAACCCAAATCAGGTCTCTTGCTGTAGCTGAAACACAGATCCCTGTGCATGCAGAGAGGAGAAACAGAGAGAAACATGACAGTCCTTATATTAGCACAACCGGAGATTAATTTTAGGAGGTGCACTAGGTTAAAAAAATAAAAAAAATCAATTGAAGCCAAATATGCTCTAGTATTACCTAGTGGTTGGAGGGTATGGAATCCTCAGAACTCTATCTTCAGAGAGCAGAAAATCATCTTCCTCAGGTGGTGGATTTCACCCTGAAGGCTAAATATGATATTTTCCAGCAGCACAGATATAGTGACTGGCCTATGGTCACAGAGACTGGGTTCAGACAACTCGATAACCCATACTCAAGGGTTGAGTAAAGGTTGGGTGTGGGTTGTCATTGAACCACGGGTTGTCATTAAAACGTGGGTTATCGTGTTGTATGAAACCCAGCTGAGATAACAAACCATGGTGAACAACCCACAGTTCACAACCCAACAACAAACCATGGGTTCTTTTCATGGGTTGTTTGTGGTTAACAAGCCATGTCTTGTTAGTGCAGCTGGGTTCAGACAACACGATAACCCACATTTCAACAACAAACAACCCACGGTACAACAACCCACACTCAACCCAGACAACACGATAACCCACATTTCAACAACAAACAACCCACGGTACAACAGCCCACACTCAACCCATGCTCAACCCTTGAGTGTGGATCATCATGTTGTCTGAACCCAGTCAGAGTATGCTTAATGGGTGAGTTCCAAGATCTTCCTTCTGCGAGAGGAAGGACTCTGTGAGAGGAAGGGCTCTGCTCACAAAAGCCCCCCCCATTTTGGGGGATCTCCCTCTCCCCAGGACCGGTGCAGGGCAGTTTGGCGCCCTAGGCTAAATTATATTTAGCGCCCCCCCTCTCGTGCCAGTGGGGGGGGCCTCCGGAAAGCAGCCCTGCTCTGCAACCTCCCGCCGCCGCCGCCACTGCCGCCGGACCCCCCCCCCGCACGCTGCTGCTGCTGCTGCCGGCCCCCACCTACCTTCCCACGCCTCCTCCGAAAAGGGACCCCCACGCTCTGTTTTTGGCCAGGGGAAACCAGAGCAACAGGGCTGTTTAAGCCCTGTTTCCTCCCGCCAAAACAGAGCGTGGGCGGGGCTCCGGAAACAGCGCGGAGAAGGTAGGTGTGTGGGGGGGAGGTGGCGCGGAGGCGAAGCGAGGCGAGGTGGGGGGGAGATTTCGATTGATTTCAGAGTGGGAGTGGGTGGGATATTGGGGAATCACCCCATAAATAATAGGGGGGAGGAGGCTCACGAATCAGCCCCGGTTTAGGGTAGACTCCCGTATCAGGCAATGCCTCTATCCCCACCCCCACTCCACACCCCCGCTCACTTCCAACCTCTTTTTAGGCAACTTCCAATCCTCCGATCCCCCAGCTCTCCCCTTTTCCAAATCAAAGTGGCTCCGACGGAGTAAAAAAGGCCAGATCCGGGAGGAAATCCGGCCGAGGCGTTGCTTTTGGACGAGGTGACTGGTAGCAAGCGAAGCCGCCTCAGCCCCAGCTGTCTAGCACCGAGGAAAGTGCCTCGTCTTTTGCTTTGCCATACACACAGCGCTGAGAGGAGTTAGAGGCAGCCTGCATTGCTATGCCTTTCCCCCTTGCTGTAATTAGCAAGTCGGATTCCGTGGGCAACAAAAGAAAAGAGGCTGGGGTAGGGAGGGAAAGCGGTCCCTTATTTGCTACACACGCACACACACACAGCGCAGAGGCGAGGCGAGGCGAGGTGGGGGGGAGGCGGCACGGAGGCGAGGCAAGGTGGGGGGGAGGCGCCCAGGCTCGGCCCCACCACTACTCCGGGCGCAATCCCCCGCACTGACCTGGCTTTCTCGGTGAGGCGTGCGGGCGGGCAAGGCAGGAGCGCGCCAGCAGCGAAGAGGAGCGCAGCGTTCTGCGCCCTCTTCCGCTACGCGCCCTAGGCAACAGCCTAGTTGGCCTAGCGGTAGCGCCGGCCCTGCCTCTCCCCCTCCCCTCACATACCACAACTCACCCCATTCTGCAGGGTTTCCTGACTCTCTATGCAGCATTTTCAGGGGGCTGAAGGGGCTGTTGTGGGGAGGAGTGGGCAGGAAAGGCCACTTCCATCCGTGCAGTTGATCCAGCAAAAATCTGGATCCAACCCAATGACTGGGCAAGAATCTGAACCCAGCTCCTCTCAGTTCTAGTGTGATAGCCGCCACACCACATGCATTTAGCTCTTTTATACATTCCTGCTCATTGCAATTAATTCACTGGTTGATTGATTTCACAATGTCTCTTTACCTTTACCATACATCTTATTGCTTGCCTCCAGGATGTGGGGGCAGGATCAAGAAAGGTTCAAAGAGCAAAGGGCACAATCCTATAAGCATGTTTAGACAGAAAGAAGTCCTGCAAGTCCCAGCATTCCCCAGCCAGCTGGCTGGGGAATGCTGGGACTTGGAGGACTAAACATGCATAGGATTGCACCCTAAATGAGCAAAACACAAACACACACATGTCCCCTTCCCTTGTGTTATCATTCCCAATTAGAGCACCCAAAACCGCAAAAGACAAACAGCATGTTTGCTTCAATTGCCTGCTGGAATGGTTGGCTTTGTTGTGGACCCATTAGAATAAGCAGAAAATTAACTCTGACAACATGTTGCTTAGTAAACAAACATTGCTTGATTGATGAAGACAAACTGCAGAAATGCCCACAAAATGTTATTCGTCTGTCAAAAAGGAGAGGGGGAGGGAGAGAGAGAGTTTTTTTCCCCTGAATCTTTTTACACCAGTTAGATGCAGCTTCCATCTCGAGGAAAAGCAGCCAAGCAATTTAATAAATGTCTTTAAACATAATCTTAAATGACTTGCCTTCACAGAAATCCATTTATCATACAACAGAAATTTCTATATAGGGAATACAGTACAGATTTTAATTGATGTGGAAACATACAGACTTTGTTTAATATCCTCATAATCCTTCCCATTTTGCTAATAAGATTATGGATTTTTTTTTCCCAAAAAGAAAAAGAAAGGGGGGTGGGAGCAAACCAATAAATCATGTGATATACACTAACTATCCTAACACAGATACAGCATTTGAATACCATCCTGGGTTCCCATCCCAGCAAATAGCTTACAATCCAACTCCAAAGAAAGGATGTAGAAATAAGGGCCACATTTGGTGTTACATCAAACCAGTGGTAGGCAACCTTTTGGGGCCATGGGCACTTTGGCAATTTGAGAAACTGTCATGGGTGACACCACAAAATGGCTACCATGTTTGGTGGTATGCCAAGCAACCAGTAACATGCCCAAAAGACTGCATATAAGGCAGAGGTGGGGTCTGAGCCCCAACACATTAATTAAACAGTGCCTCTGAACCCACAGTATTCGGCACCAACAGAAATATATTTCACAGCAATCCCAGCTGTGTTGACATGTTTCATTCAGTGGGAGGGGTAGGGCACCAAGGAAGAGGTCCAGAGGTATACTGGGTCTCATAGGTACCACATTGTCTATCCCTGGGCTAAAGGCAATGCTGCTGTCGAAAATGACAACCGCTAGCCCAGTTTCACTCTCCTCTCAATGTTGAATAGAATTTCCCTCTGTGTTTCTTCCCCACTTCAAAGCTGCATCACTGGCTGCCCTCTTTAGGGGCGGGAATGCAGAGATCTTTGCCATGCCAGGAGGCTGGTAAGTTCTATTAGACCAGTGTTCTCCAGCCTTGGGTCCCCAGATGTTTTTGGCCTACAACTCCCAGCATGCCCCAGCCAGCATAGCTGGCTGGGGCATGCTGGGTGTTGTAGGCCAAAAAACATCTGGGGACCCAAGGCTGGAGAACACTGTATTAGACATTACAGGGTGGGGAGAACGAAATGTGTGGCTGCCATTTTGTGCAGCAACCACGCGTTTGATCATCTGTATTTCGTCCCTGGCAATGAGTGAAATGGATTAGGAATCCAGCTGTACCTGTCAGCTGTTAAAGATATCAATTTGGAAGCAGTGCCTGCTCCAAGCTTTTGAGGGCCCTTGGGCAAGACACCCTCCGTGGGCCCCTGCCCTCCATGAGTCTTGTCTTCTCACAGCCATGGTCAGCAGCTGCTTTGCTCCTCATGCTCCTTCTCCTCATTGCCACTACTTGCTTGCTTGACAGGCAGCGAACCAGTGAGCAAGTAGGCAGTGGCTGCCCCTTCTCACCACCTCTGTTTTCTAGGCCAGAGTGAGTGGCAGGTGAAGAAGCAAGTTGCATTGGTGAAGAGGAGGAACAACGGCAGGGGCTTCTTGCCAGTGGGCCCCTGCTGGGGTGTGGACCCTCAGCAGGTGCCTGACCATGTCTACCCTTGACACCAGCCCTGTGTAAAATCCCATCAGTGCAAACAGGATGTCCCTCTAATGGTACTTACGACTAGGCAGGGATGTTGAAGAGTCCTTGGTCTCGAGTCACGAGTCGAGTCACGAGTCTTTGGACCCGAGTCTCGAGTCTGAGTCCTTGGTCCAAAATGGTGACTCACGAGTAACGAGTCACGAGTCACTCCCAAAGCTGACTCCACGAGTCCCTATTAAAATCAATGGGTTTTTTTCCCAACAAAATAAGGCTATTTCAGATGTGTGGCTTAAATAAATTCTAGGCACAAGTGTGCCTTTTTATTTCAAAACTCTGCAACTGATTTTGGCAAGAACAGACCAGGCAGACAAACCCAAAATAACCAGGCAGGCAGAGGAGGCAGGCAACCCCAAAACAGGCAGGCAGAGGCCTTTGTCTTGGACAATTCAAACTGTGGATCTGGTTAAGAAGAGACCAGGCAGGCAGAGGAGGCAGGGAACCCCAAACAGGCAGGCAGAGGCAGCCAAACCCAAAATGTCTGAAAGGTTGCATTTTAGGAAAATGATTTTAAAAAATAAACTTGCTGTACTTCCTAAAACCTATCCATGTTGCATTTGAGGAACACGATTTTGGAACACGAGTCCTTGGTCTCGAGTCCCGAGTCGAGTCTCGAGTCCCATTAAAAATATTGGGACTCGAGTCTGACTCGAGTCAGAGGGGGGACTCAGTCCGACTCACAAGTCGAGTCCTAGAGTCCAAGTCCCCATCCCTGCAGCTAGGATTACTCAGCATGGAGATACAGTCATGGGAAGGGAAGGCTTCACCTCTGGATTCTCACTGCCTTTCATGCTCCTCCTAAAGGAACAGCAGCTACAAGGAAGCAAGTACCTGTGTGGAGAAAACACTGGCCACCTTTACAACTTAGCAGGGTAGAAAAGCTTAGCGTTACATCCAAAATTGGACTCCCTACCTGGCCAGAGTTCAAAGCCAGGGTTTATAGTTGGTTTGTGAATCCTGGCTTGTTTTAGAGGAGCAACAACCCAGGATCTGGGTTTGGAAGTAACGCAAAGCTTCAGAGGCGGTGTTAGGGGGTGGCTTACTAGGGCTATAGCCCCAAATCTTTTTTTCTTTTTTTTTTTCATTTGGAGCCCCAAATCTCTGGGAGGCCCTCTGCCCCACCACCCTGCTGTCCAGGGGCACTTGCTGAAATAAAGGTGCAGCGGCCCTGATAATCTCTGTTCCATCTGATCCCCCTGGATTAGCTGCCTTTTTGTCCACATGTGCTTCAGCTCCTGTTGCCCCCTCCCCATGGATCTTTCCGCCTGAGGTTTTTCCCCCCTGAAATCAAATATCCCCCTCTCCCCTGTCCATACACCCCTTTATTCAATTATAGGGATGTCCTTAGGAGACAGGGTCCTTTACAGACCTTAGAGCATATGTAAATTACCATATGCAAATTTGTGGGGGATGTTAGTCCTGTGGGCCTGAGCCCAGATCTTTTCAATACCTAACGCCACCTCTGCAAAGCTTTTCCTCCCTGTTAAGTTCCTAGTCAGTTTAGCCACTCCCACTTGCAGGGGCAGCCAAGTGGGGACGACTGGGCTGTGCGCCGTGAGCACCACCTTTAGCCATGTGCTGGTGTCACAGAGTACAATGAAAGTCACCTCACATTGTGGCCTAAACAGTCAAACTCTTAAAGCAATCACCCAAAAACTTCCAAAAGACGGGGCACTTCTCGACGATACCTAAAATATTCATGAAAAGCACCCTCTTTTGGCTCATCTCTAGCTTTAACCACTGGGTCATACTGCTTTGGATAGATAGATCCCTCTTATGGCTCTGTCACTTGATGTCCCCCCCCCCTAGATTGCATAGCTGGGGTTTTGTTTGCTTGGCCTTAAGGATTTGATGGGGGGGGTTCCCCCTAGAAATTCATTTTAATTGTTCTTGTAGGCCACCTTGAATAGTGGGAGGAATAAGTATTTTTTA
Organism: Shinisaurus crocodilurus; assembly: GCA_021292165.1. Classification (NCBI taxonomy): domain Eukaryota; kingdom Metazoa; phylum Chordata; class Lepidosauria; order Squamata; family Shinisauridae; genus Shinisaurus; species Shinisaurus crocodilurus. The sequence goes on from CM037887.1 coordinate 28,906,242, forward strand.
AAAAATTAAAAAATGAACAGTGATGGCAGCAAGGCTGCGTCTGATGCGTCGTTCTCAACAAAACAGTCAAATCTTTGGCTGCAGATCTCTAGCTTTGGCAACGTTTTGATTTCACCTACCGTTGAAATGAATGAAGCAGTCACAGTCGGCAAATTGCAGCTGTTTGCTCCAGCCTGAATTCCACTGAGATAATGCTAATTGTCAGTTTCTCTTGGATATCTCCCAACCTACCCATTGTGCTTTATTCTTTTCCGAGCAGCGTGGGCTTCCAGCCTACTGTTCCGAATTGTCACACACTTCCTGTTCTTACCATCCACACCTGAGTTTCCAGTCACAGGCTGATGAAAGGACAAATCAAGGGGGGGCTCCTTCCAGCTGTTGTCCCATTGAGCATCAAAGTCTCGGCCGAGATGGGGAATGCAGCCGAACGACGCAAGTGGTCTTTAGGAAAATCATTTGCAACAGCAAATTTCCCACCCATGTTCATCATGGGAATAAAAAAAAAGGAAACCCCCAAAAGGAAGTGAAAAAGGAACATTAAAAAAAATCGAAGCAAATGGGAAAGAATATTTTTCAGCAAGCAATGGTGAGCTTCATGATTTCTCAGAGAAATGTTTGGAATGTTTTCTTCTTTTTGAACTTGTTTAAATTTCTCCCTATGTTTTCTGTCTTTCTTTTTCTTTTCTTTTTGTCTGTCTGTCTTTACTATAAGCTTATCTGATGGACCTAAATTGGTTTACAAATTTCTTTCTTTCTTCTTTCTTTCTTTCTTTCTAGGGAACCTTGGGGATTGTAGTTTTATGAGAGAGGGGCTAGGCATCTCTAACAGAATTCTTAGCACCTCGCCAGACTACAATTCCCAGGATCCTTTGGTGGAAGCCATGACACTCTGTAGTATATAAACAGAACCTGGAACAAAATGTTGCAGCACGGAGTGTTCCAGTTCAGTGTCCTCCTCCAGCATACTGCATTCTGTTCTTCCTCCCACCTGGTTTTCCTTCCTCCCCCACAACAGTCAGTCAGCATTCCATCACCACTGAGCATGCTGGATCCGCATTAGGCTGTTTTAGCAGGGATGTTGAAGAGTCCTTGGTCTCGAGTCACGAGTCGAGTCACAAGTCTTTGGACCTGAGTCTCAAGTCCGAGTCCGAGTCCTTGGTCCAAAATGGTGACTCACGAGTAACGAGTCACGAGTCACTCCCAAAGCTGACTCCACGAGTCCCTATTAAAATCAATGGGGTTTTTTCCCAACAAAATAAGGCTACTTCAGATGTGTGGCTTAAATAAATTCTAGGCACAAGTGTGCCTTTTTATTTCAAAACTCTGCAACTGATTTTGGCAAGAACAGACCAGGCAGACAAACCCAAAATAACCAGACAGGCAGAGGAGGCAGGCTACCCCAAAACAGGCAGGCAGAGGCCTTTGTCTTGGACAATTCAAACTGTGGAACTGGTTAAGAAGAGTCCAGGGAGGCAGAGGAGGCAGGGAACCCCAAACAGGCAGGCAGAGGCAGCCAAACCCAAAATGTCTGAAGGGTTGCATTTTAGGAAAATGATTTAAAAAAATAAACTTGCTGTACTTCCTAAAACCTATCCATGTTGCATTTGAGGAACACGATTTTGGAACACGAGTCCTTGGTCTCGGGTCCCGAGTCGAGTCTCGAGTCCCATTAAAAATATTGGGACTCGAGTCTGACTCGAGTCAGAGGGGGGACTCAGTCAGTCCGACTCACGAGTCGAGTCCTGGAGTCCGAGTCCCCATCCCTGTGTTTTAGCAGTCCCTCCCCCTTTGTTTTTATTTATTTATTTGACTTGTACCCTGCCTTTCTACTTCTGTAAACCTTGCAAATTCCCTAAGTTTGCTAAGTCCTCCCTCTAATATGTGAGTGGTGCCATTTTGGCTTATGTAGTGAAGACAGTGAAGGGAGATGTGGTAAGGGATGTCAAAGAAATCCACAACTGATTCAAATGGGTTTGGATTTCTATGAATCCAACCCACAGATTCCACGGTGGAACGGCTTTTCCTGAGTCACATGCATTCCAAGGACTTGTGGACCATTTTTTTTAAACTTTCTGTAACTTTATGCCAATTTAGTTGTAGAAGGATTATGTAAGCCACCTTGGGTTCCTTGCAGGAAAAAAGGTGGGGTATAAATATAATAAATAAATAAATAAACACCAACTGAAAATGCACGTTTCCCCCAATAATCTAAAGTGTGAAAATGCACATTGGGGGGGATTTGCATATTTTGGGTGGCTTTACACATTTTCAGAAGTGTGAATTAATTTGTCCAAGTGCAAATTTGCGCAAATGTGTACAAACACATTTATTTGCGCACTATCCAATTCTGTCAATGGACAACGGAACGAAAGGTTCCTGACCATCCATGCAGACGGAACAGATTTAACAAAGTCCAGACCGTACATCCCTAGGTATAGATGACTATAAATGATAAAAAAAAGGATCCAATACATTCATGGAGGGGGATACATCTATCATATACAGGAACCTCCATATACAGGAGTAGCATATTTCTAAATGCTAAACAACAGGACACAAACTACAAGGGAATGCCTTGCTTTTGAGCATAGGGCCAGGGATATGTGAGGAATCCGATGGGGGGTGAAAATCTGACAGATTTTCACAATTCGGCCCCCTCAGTTCGCCACCCCTGCACTAGTGCCGACTCATTATGATGCAAGTCGAGCCAGCTTGCAGACCTCCATCTCTAAGATGGGCCGTGGTTTGTGCATTTTAAAAAAATGCTAAGGAAATTTGTGCAAATAGCGCCATTTGTACAATTTGCGTAACTTTATGCAATTTGCGTAAAGCACAGGTATTTTGCATGTTTTGTGCAACTCCACACTGAAAAGCATGTGGATCTAGCAGGATTTGTGCAAATGAAATAAAGTCACACAAATTGCATGAAGTTGCGCAAATAGAGCGAGCTCCGCAAATTTCCTTAGGGTTTTCTTTTTTACAAAAAATGCTCAGTCCGTGGCCTGTCTTAGAGACAGAAGTCCACGGAAAAACCCCTGATTTGGCCCACTTCTGATAATAGGATTGGAAGCAGGCAGGAAGTCCATCAAGCTCAAATGAGCCAGACTTCCCAGCGTCAGCACATGCCTACGTTAGGACCAAACAACATGTTCTAGTTTTCACATTTTGAAAGAAGAAGTATGCTTAAACTGGTCACTTCTATTTTGAAGACATTCATTATGAAGAAAAAGCAGCTTCATGTCCCCTGATCCAGAATGTGTTCCCAATCCAGATTGGAAGCCTGGATCAGTTCCCTCCTCAGAATGCCCCCTTCCAGCTATTTGCCCCCAAAGGTTCCGTTTACTGCTTCAGTGGGTGTCGTTTTGGACCAAATGCCCCTTCTCATCCATTGTCTCTAGGGCTTTTTTTGTGTGTGCAGGCCTCATTCATAAAAGACATTGCAGAACAGAAGGGATTATTTTACAGATTTTCCAGCTCTTTTGGGATATCCAAACCAACAAGTTGCTATCAGCAGAGTCACCCAGTCTCTGTAATTAATTCACAAAATACTTCTCAATAGCAACAATGCTAATGCACGATTCACAGAATTGAAAGGAAACTTTAATTTGCTGGAGTGTGTCCCCCCCACCCCTCTTTTCATTGTCATTGTCCTACACTACACCAGAAGACACAGTGTCCCTCAAGAGACATTTGAATTCTCTTTGCCTATAAGCATGTTCTTTAAATAAAAAATAGCATTTGGGAGGAAATCTATTTGTTTTTCCTCCTTGTAGACAAAAAAAAACATCTATCTTCTTGTGGGGAATAAATTTTAATTTACTGTAATTTTTCTTATGGTCTTCACTTTTAAAATGTCACTGCACACACACAAAAGGAAGAGAAGACAAGCTCCTTGTAAGCAGAATAAAGTGAAACCCAATTAAATTATTATTTTAAAATATATCAATAAAGTAATTATATACTCTGGAGGAAATCAAAGAGGGCATATACACCTATGCTGCATCAGAAGGAGAAGGAGAAGAAGAAATAATAAACATTTTCTTGCACCTTCAAAGCTCTTCACATCTCTATCTAGTTGTAAGCCTCACAACAGCCCTGTAAGGTAGGCCAGGATTATTATCTCCCATATTGCAGATGGGGGGGGGACAGGCTGAGAGAGAGTAGCTTGCTAAGGCCACCTACTGAGTTCATGGCAGAGACAAGGTTCAAAGTGCGGACAGGCATCAGATTCTTACTCAGTCTCTTAGCCACTATGTTACACCAGTGCTTATTTACTCCAGGAGTAACTTACTTCACTTCTGTAATGCCCATGCTGCCAGTTCAAGTTACTTCTTCCTGAGTTGGCACACTGGACAGAACAGACGTGCAGTTCTTTACTTCTGAAGTTACTCCTGGAGTAAACTTCTACTTTTTTGAGAGGGAGTTGCCAGTGTGGATAGTACCACAGTGAAGTACTTTACTGCTGGAGTAAACAATGCAAAGAGAATGTGAGAGTTCAGGGAGTAGGGTGGCCATCTGTCAAGTAGAATGGAGGACAATCCTCTATTTCAGGGACAGGCAACTTGTGGCCCTCCAGATGTTGTTGGACTACAAGTGCCATCAGTTCTAGCCACCATAGCCTTACCATAGTAAGGGATGATGGGAATTGAAATCCAATAACATGTTGAGGGCCACAAGTTGCCCGTCCCTGCTGCATCTGATGGGCTCTTAGAGGACAGTCCTCTATTTGAAGGTACCCTCTTTTATTTGAAGGGCTGACCACACCATGTCCGGTTTAAAGATAAAGAACCCTAAGAAGGGAGAGCAGGATCCAGGAGCAGCGTCAAGGGTAGCCATGGTTGGGCACCTGCCAAGGGCCCACACCCCAACAGGGGCCCACTGACAAGAGACCCCTGGAGTCGCTCCTCCTCCTCCTCCTCCTCCTCCTCCTCCTCCTCCTCCTCCTCCTCCTCCTCACCATGGCCACCTGCTTGATCACCTGCCTCTCACTCTGGCCCAGGCAATGGTGGTGATGAGAAGGAGGACCAGCAGATGCCATTGCCTACTTGCTCCCTGGCTCCCTGCCTGTCAAGCAAGCGATAGCAATGATAAGAAAGAGGATGAGGAGCAATAGCAGCTGGTGACCATGGTGGTGAGAAGGTAGACTCACTGAAGGAGGGGGCCTGTTGAGGGTGCCTTGCCCAGGGGCCCTCCAAAACCTGAGCCAGCAGGAGCCTTGAAGTTGCCCATCAACATCTGGACAGCAGATTGAGCAGGCGCACTGGTCACCCCATGATGATGAGAGGTATTGTATTTCTCTTTAAATAATAGCAATTCTTTCTAAAGATCTGCATGTATCAGTTAGCATGTGCAGGTGTTATCCAAAAACTGTGTCCTCTTTTTGTGATGCATTTCATCTTTTATTTGGCCATGTGTAAAGTGGCCAACCAACCCATTGATCTTACTGTAGTTCATGGGAGAAAGTTGGACTGACTCATTTCAGATCTCTTCCAGACTTCGGGTTCCATGATTCTAACTCAGTTCTGTGAATTACAAAGTAACATCCATTGCTGCGATGGCTTCATGTTTCTGTACCTCAACAAAGTCATGTTGTGTGTGTGTGTGTGTGTGTTAAGTGTGTAATCTTTTAACGGCTTGCTTCTGTTGGGCTGTGTTGTCCCTGCTGTGTTTTATTAGACACATATAAAATTAACAGCAGAGCTATAATGATTTCCTAAACAGGCTCCAACGCAAATTTCCAGTTTGAGGTCAGATGTATTGACTAATAAAATTTTACTACTGTAGTCGAACAGTGGTACTTAGGCTTCCAGAAATGCAACTCTTAAGTCACCAGAATTAGCCACCACATAAAATGAAAATAAGCACATGCTTTACTTAATTTGTGTGGCCTTAATGTCCACCCATAGAAGTCTCGTCCAGTACATAAAACATGTCATAGTAAGCATTTCTACACTGAAACCAGAAAACATAAAGTTTCAACTTCTTGCTTTGGTAGACCCCAATTTCTTCCTGAGATGGAGAAAGTCATAGGTAGGAGTCTGCTTATTCCTCACTAAAACAAACCAAAACAAAACAAAACAAAACACTGAAACTGTATCCAGGCAATCCAAACGCTGAGCCAAGAATATTCTATAATCTGTAATGCAAATTGTCTAAATGTGCCTTATTTTTCACAATTTATTTTGACATTTTAACTAACTGCCATGCTATGCAGCTGTCTGATCCTGTCCAAATTTACTCAGAAGTAAGCTTCTCTCAGTTCAAAGGGGCTGACTCCAAAGTAAGATCAATTAGGTTGGTGGGCATGAGAGACAGGGATTTCTCGATGGTGGCCTCAAGTTTTATCTTATTCCCTTATGGATGAATTACACTTGCTCCTACAGTGCAGGCTTTCAAACAGGCCTTAAGAATGTATCTCTTCCAAGCTGCCTTTTCTTAAAGTGTTTTAGGTGATGTAATTCTGAACTATACGCTCCCAGGCCGAGTTTATTGAAATCCTATGGTTTTGTTTAGACCTATGATGCCAAAGTGTTGCCTCACAGTAATTTTATCAATGTATCTAATTTATCTGTGGATTGTCTCTATTTTGGATGCCACTTTGTGAGGGCTTGGCCCTGAAAGTTGACCCAGAAATGCATTTAATACAGAAATACATAAATAAGAATGTGTCAGATTGAAGCCTGAGTCTATTTTTGCTAGATGACAACCTTTCCCATTGCCATGCCCCTAAGGAGAATCCATAGTTATGCCCGCAGGGAATATATATATATATGTGTGTGTGTGTGTGTGTGTGTGTGTGTGTGTTTATATACAAACAAACACACACACACACACACAATAGAGAGGTTGTATATATAGATAGCTAGATAGATAGGGCAAGGGAGTGCCCCTTTAGTTAATGTGAGTCCAAATAAAGAAAAGGGAAAAAAAGATTCTGCCATTAGAAGCAAAAATTATATTGCTTATATAAATGACACTTGTTGAGCTCATAACATGAACTTTGGCATCTGTGATCTATCTGATAAGGTCTACAATTATGCAAAGTTTCAAACCCATCCAATAACAATTACCGCAGGCACTGCAAGTTAAAAAGTTCTGAAAATTGACACATTTACCCTTTTTCTCCAATCTGTGGCACGACATACCATCTATTTCTTTCAAATTTTGGTGAAAACTACTGATGTGCTTTATTTGGCCTTGTCGAGGAGGCATGCCTTTCATTTTTTTTTTTTTTTTTTTGTAAAGTTCTGAGCAGTGGGTTCAAAAGTTGTTAAGGTTTCCCAGGCCTATGGCAGCAATGATGCCCGTGCTTTGCTTTCAAATGCTGTAGAAGTAATCTACTGTATTCTATGTACAATGCCTGTCCCTTTAGTTATGGAACGTGACCTCTCAAGGCCAGGCTTAGGGTTGCCAGACGTCTGGCAAAAGGAGGACATGTCCTCCTTTTTAGCCTAATGTCCTCCGTCCGGCAGGCAAAGCTAAAAACCTTTAAAATGTCTGGCTTTTGTGATATTTTATGTTATTATTTTTTATGTATTGTTGTTACAGTTGAGGGCCTCAATCCAACCCTGTAGCTCGAGGGGACTACAACCTCCATGAAGCCTTCCGCCGAGCCGCTGTGATCCCGCATGCGCATTAGCACCTTCCTCCCTCCCACCTTGGAACCAGCACAACTTTCTCGCCTCCGAGACGACACTTCCCAACATGCCCCGGGCCTTCCCGCCAGAAAAGACTACATCTCCCATCACGCCTTTGGCTCCTTGAGCGGAAGCGAAGAGCGTGCGTCATTACGTGTCCCTCAGCCGCGTTGCGCGTTCTTCCTTTCCTTTCCTTCCCACCCCTGCCGGAAACCCCGTAGCCAGCGGTAGCCAATGAAGCTCGCGGTGGCTGGCGTGGGAGGGAGGAGTAGGAGCGAGAGAGAGAGAGAGAGAGGAGAAGGGAAGGGGGTGTGTAGAAGTAAAATTTGTCCAGACTTCTGTTTAAACAGAAAAGTCAGACCATTCCTCTTGTTCCTTCCAGGAACATGTCCTGACAAGTCAGACCCTTTCCTTGACCTTTCACAGAACAACCCTGAGGGCAAATCACCCATCTGTTGATTTGCCTAAACCTCCTTCCTGCTTATGCTAAAAGTACAGTGAGCCAGCATCACCTTGGGATTATCACCTTGGGAAAGACCACTGATTAGCATGATGGCTGGAAGATGGGCAATACCTGATCTTTTGTTTTTTTGTTTAAATGTCTCCTTTTGAATTGTCTCTGTTTCCTGTACTGACTCAATTGTCACCTGACCTCTACATGATGCTATTTAGTATAAATGGAAGTGTCTCCCTTGCATTGTTGTTGGCATTCCTGACTGCGCTCAGATGCCATCCGTGAATTCACTAATAAACTTTCCTCTCTAAGAACCTCTTCAAAACACAACGCAGTGGTTCATTTTTCCACAACAATCTTGGTGCCGTGACCCGGATCGCTTCAAGGGACTGGACCTGCCTGAAACGGGGAAACACCACTGAACTCCCAGGCGCCAAACCCAGGTAAGAGACCTTTTGAAATCTCTATTGGGTTTTTGGTGTGTGTCCTTCTGTTTCTAGCAGACTATCTTTTCCCTCCAACGCGATCTGAACTTTGAGTCCATGAGGTTTTAGAGACAAAAGAAATTTCCTGTAGGATTGTATGCATGTTTGTGAAAGTATGATTGTTAGATTTATGAGCTGTTGACCAGGGCTGGGACTAGGCGAAAGCTGAACCTCGTGCCCCAACAGACAGACCCTTTTCCCTTTTCCCTTTTCCCAATTTGCCCAGTACCCATGGTTTTACTGTGTGGAAAAGGCACATCTTCCTAAAATTCTCACGGATGAGTGTGTATAAGTTGCTGACCAGGTCTGGGACTTAAACTGAGTCAAGACGCCCTGAACCTGTTCGTGAGGGGAAACCCAATGATCGGCAGTGTTTCAAAAGCAAGTGGGCTCAGTGGAACCTCGTGACCCAGTGACGTGTGACTGTTCATGAATCTGCTGATCAGGACCAGGACTTAAACCATATACTAAACCAGTGTGTGGTGGAACCCTGTGTCCCAGTGGAGCAACTACATCCCTTTCCCGTTTCCAAGACTCATGAGTCCCATTTGAAGTCATAAGACTGACTGAGCCGACAAAAAGGGATTGTGCCGCAGTTGAAAGACTGAGTGAGCCGATCAAAGTGTTGAGCCGCTGTCTGAGACTCAAATGAGGAACATCCCTCAATAAGTTTTCCCTGAACGAGTGCCCTGCATGAGTGTGAGGAATGGGGAGTGCAGGATCAAAGGAGATTTTAGCCCCCCCTAAGGGTATACCTGCATATTATATGTACACACATTATGGCCATAAGTCATGTACATTTCTTGAGAAATGGAATGTCATGACAAAGGATGATCCTAGTAAACAGTTCCCACTGGGAGGAACGTTTGATTGGGACAGGATAGTGTATTTAAGGAGAGCTCTCGAGTCACGAGGAAGTAAGGTACCTCAGACTCAATGGGAAGTATATTTTAACTGGTATGAAGAGACTTCAAAACGCATGCATGAATCCAAGCTTAGAGGCTTGAAAGATTCAAATCAAAAATTAAAAGATCAACTAAAATTTAAGCAGGCCTGCAGCCAACCACCACCATCGGCTCCTTTATATCCATTGCTAGCGAAGAAAGATGAATGTCTGGAGGAAGAGCAAGATCCTGTAGATGATTACCCTTACCCACCCCCCTACTTAAGAAGACCCCAAAATGAGGATGAAAGTGGAGGGTTTTTGCATAGTAATATTGAAACTACCCCAGTGGCCACTCCTTCACCCAACCCACCTCTGCTTAGTCGGAAAGAGCAGTTAATGGAGGGAACTAAATACCCATCACCTCCAGCATATGTTTCAACTCCCACTGGCCCTACTACTCTGCGATTCAGACAAATTAGGAACTCAGAGGCAACCCCCTCGCCTGGATCTGTTCCTTCTCAAGGACTTTTAGCCACCCCAAATTATGGGTCAGTCACCCTGGCTCCACTAAGACAGGTACCTGCAGGAGATGGGACCCTGGTGGATGTCCATGCCCCATGGACTCCAGGAGATTTAAGGAATATGGTGAAAGAATTTCCTAATGTGCGAGAGGAACCAGTCAAATTCAAGGAAGAATTAGAAACTGTAATTACTTGCTATAACCCTACCTGGGCAGACTTAAATCAATTACTTAGACTTGTTCTGCCAACAGAGGTCTTGAGAAAGATTAAAGAAAAAAGTGAATGGCCAGTGACAGACCCAGGGTTTGATGAGCCAGAAAAACTAAGAGAGATGCGTATGAAATTACTTGAAGCCCTTACTACAGTAGTGAAACCTAAAACTGACTGGACCAAGATTAATAACTGTAAACAGAATAAAGGGGAGTTGCCAGCTGACTATATGGACAGATTAAAAGAAATATTTTTGAGGTTTTCTGGAATAGGAGATCCTGAGAAGGATGCCCCTCATGCTATCGGGGGAGCATTTGTTGCAGGACTGTTACCTAAAGTAGGAGAGCAGTTGAAGACAGTATGTGTAGGATGGCAAACTGCAAGCCTGGCAGATTTAACCAATTATGCCAACCACTGCATGGCCATCCTAGATAAGAAGAAAGAAGAGAAGGAATGTAAATTGATGAGTTTGCAGATCCAACAATTGGATCCGAAAAGGGGCAAAGGAGGAAGGGGAAGAGGACGTAGCTCAAGAGGAAGAGGAAGAGGAAATAGAGGAATATATATTTCAGAAAGTGGAGAGAAAATTGGTGCTTGTTTTTCCTGTGGTCAAACTGGACACTGGAAAAGAGAATGTCCCAGCAATTCATATCAGCCACCACTTCAAGGCCCAGGGCCAGCACAGTTTCCTCTTCATGTTCAACAAACCTGCCAAGAACAACGTTAGGATAGCCATGAGGATAGTAACATCATCAATCTCCCATTAATCCCTACAGATTCCCAAGGACCCTTTGTAACCTGCAGCATAAATGGTCAACAAACTAAATGTTTGATTGATACAGGAGCTAGTAGATCAGCTTTAAAGAAAAGTGAATTTACAAAAATCAAAGATACTGGGGAAATTGTAAGAGCAATAGGCATTGCTAACCAAACCATAGATCATTCAGTTTCAGAACCAGTAAATGTTGTATTGGGCCCTATTTCTGAGCAGCATTCATTTTTGCTAAGCCCATCAACTCCTGAAAATTTGTTTGGACGGGACTTGCTTTGCAAATTGCGATGTACTATTTTTTGTAGTCCTGATGGAATTTATCTTGACATCCCTGTAGAGTCTCAACCCGAAGTCATGGCTTTACTGACTCATACAGACCCAAAGTCAGGGCAAAGCAATCTGCATCCTTTGTTGTCTCAAGTCCCAGACATTCTCTGGTCTCAGCATGCAAATGAAGTTGGATTAATTCTCTCTGCACAGCCAGTCAAAATCACCCTAAATCCAAAGAAGCCTTTACCCAGAGTTGCACAGTATCCTCTACGCCCAGAGGCAGAGGAGGGTATACGTCCTGTTGTCATGTCACTCCTAGAACAAGGAATATTAATTCCCACTGTAAGTCCCTGCAATACACCAATTTTGCCCATCAAGAAACCAGGAAGAAATACTTACCGCTTTGTGCAAGACCTCAGGGCCGTTAATGCAGTAGTTCTTCCATCTTTTCCTGTAGTTCCAAATCCAGCTACCATTTTGTCTTGCATCCCTCCAGATGCCACACATTTTACTGTAATAGATCTATGTTCTGCCTTCTTTTCCATCCCTATTCACCCAGAGAGCCAATATTTGTTTGCCTTCTCTTATCTGGGGAGACAATATTGTTGGACAAGGATTCCCCAAGGGTACTGCGAAAGCCCATCATTGTTTTCCCAAATTTTGAAGAGAGATCTGGAGGATATTATATTTGAAAAAAAATCAGTGTTGGTTCAATATGTAGATGACCTGCTTTTGGCTTCCCTTTCATTGGAAGGCTGTGAACACGATTCTGTAATTCTTCTGAATGCTTTGGCCCACAAAGGACATAAAGCATCAAAAGACAAATTACAGTTTTGCCTCACTGAGGTAAAATACTTAGGGCATATCATTTCCTGTGGAACCAGAAAATTGTCATCTACTAGGATTGAAGCCATTTTAAAAATCCCAAAGCCTACTACTATATCTCAAATGAGGACCTTTTTGGGCATGGCTGGCTATTGCAGACAATGGATTTTAGGTTATGCAGAAATTGTCAAACCTCTCCAACACATGACTCATTCAGATACCCCTGAACCTTTTTTATGGTCCCCTACCGCTGAAAAAGCCTTTGTGGACCTCAAGCAAGCTTTATCCAAAGCCCCCGCATTGGGGTTGCCAGATTATGCTAAGCCTTTTGTGTTATACTGTCATGAAAGAAATGGAGTTGCTTCAGGGGTTCTGACTCAATGCCATGGAGACAAACAGCGCCCAATTGCTTATTATAGCCTTCCCTTAGACCCTGTTGCCCAAGGATTGCCTCCCTGCATCCGTGCGGTTGCAGCAGCAGCTCATATAGTTGAAAATTCAGCAACTCTGGTCTTAGGAAATCCACTTACTGTTGCTGTTCCTCATGCAGTAACTGCCATGTTGTTAAAAACAAAAACACAGCATTTGTCACAAGCCAGAGCTACTCGCTATGAACTTGTTCTTTTTGCAGAAAATATTAATCTAAACAGATGCCCAGTTCTCAATCCTGCTTCACTTCTCCCTACTCCCTCTGATGGAGAACCCCATAATTGTTTAGCACTAACTGCAGAGCTCACCTCACCACGCATTGATCTCCAAGACATCCCTTTATTAAATCCTGACTTAATATTTTATGTAGATGGCTCCTGTCTCAGAAACCCACAAGGTCAAATTGTAGCAGGCTATGCAGTCTGCTCACAACATGAAGTAGTTAAAAGTGATTGTTTGCCAGCAGTTAAGTCAGCACAAGTTGCAGAACTTGTTGCTCTCACAAAAGCGTGTTATCTAGCTGAAAATATGTCAGTCAACATATACACAGATTCCAGGTATGCTTTTGGTGCAGTCCATGACTATGGTCAATTATGGAAACAAAGAGGTTTTCTTACTTCCAGTGGTTCCCCAATTCAGAATGGATCTTATGTAAATGACCTATTAAATGCTCTTCAACTTCCTGCTAAGATTGCTGTTCTTAAATGTATAGCACATCAATCCCCACATGATGATGTTACTCGTGGAAATGCCTTAGCTGACCAAGCTGCAAAGGCAGCGGCCCTTTCCACACCTCAGGCTATCTTTATAGCAATGTCAAAAGCACCTGCTGATATACCTGATTTGCAAAATCTTGCTGCTATTCAGAATCTGGCCCCAGAAGATGAAAAACAAAAATGGAAATTAGCAGGTTGCTTTCCTTCTCAAGACTCTGTATGGCGCCATTCGGACGGCCGCCTAGTGGCGCCCAGAGTTCTTTTTCCCTACATTGCTCGCATGCTCCATGGACTGTCACATGTGAGCAAAGGGGGGATTATTGATTTGTTTAACAAAGATTGGTTTGGATTAAATTTTACATCTGCAGCAACTCAGTTCTGTGCCCAATGTGCGGTATGCCAGGCTCATAACAGTGGTAAGCCTGTAAAAACCAAAATGAGCACGCACCCCCCACCCTGGGGGCCTTTTGTAAATATACAGATTGACTTTATTGAAATGCCTAAGTGTTGTTCCTATCAATATGTTCTTGTAGTTATTTGTATGTATTCTAAATGGGTTGAAGCATACCCTTGTGTGAGGGCTGACACAACAACAGTAAGCAAGAAATTGCTAAAAGAATTAATCCCTAGATTTGGAATACCTTGCTCCATAAATAGTGATAGAGGATCACATTTTACTGGACAAATAGTAAAAGAAGTGTGCAAGGCATTACAAGTCCGGCAACATTTCCATTGCCCGTATCATCCACAATCTGCGGGAGCTATAGAAAGACATAATGGAATACTGAAAAGCAAACTGGCCAAAATATGCGCAGAGACAGGACTAAAATGGCCAGATGCACTGCCCATAGCCCTCATGAGTATGAGATCCACACCAAATCGTGTAACAGGACTGAGCCCTCATGAGATATTAATGGGACGCCCAATGCAAACACCCAGCTCTCCGCCCAATCTAGGTCTAGCCAGACATATACACCTGCTTGATGATACAATTCAGAATTATTGCAAGGCTCTAATGAGATGTGTGAAGACTTTTCATTCACAGGTAAAGGCGGCCCAGCCCCAACCCAGCACTGAAGGACACTCTATCGAACCAGGTGACTGGATTCATATTAAAGTACATCAAAGGAAGTCATCGCTGGATCCGAGATGGAAAGGTCCATACCAGGTACTTTTAAAGACTAACACTGCAGTGAAGTGCCAGGGACTCCAGACGTGGATCCATGCCTCCCAATGCAAGAAGACCTCTCCGCCCCCTGATGAGAATGAGGACATAATAACGCCTCCACCGATTCAGGGTGAATGTGCTAGTTTTAACCTCTCCCCTGAAGCTGAAGAATTTGTGCCAGGACATCAATATCATCTCAGACCTCGGACGGGACGACCATCAAAGACCACACCCAGAGGATCGGACGAGAAGAACTGATGTCATCAATTTAGAAGAACACCACCTCAGCCTGAGCCACGAGCCTTACTTATCAGCCCTCAGGTACATCAAAGTCAGAACAAGAGGAAACACCTGTAGTTGTGCTCTTGTTAGTGACTGGTGGTTCTTTTGTCCTAATTGATATATAAATATATTGATATCTGAAACAATATGGCCAAATGGAATATGGTTATATTCTTAGGACTCATAATACCTATCCAATCTGCCTTCCGGGAAAATACTTACATTCAGCTTTCTTTAAAGTTTGCACAAAGATTTAATGCTACCAACTGCTGGGTATGTAGCCACATGCCAGTACATTCCCAGGGAGGAGTTCCCATGTGGCCAGTGCCCATTACACTAGTAAACTTGACCTTCACCAACAGACCCTTGTACCTTAGTGAAAACACCACCTGGAAACAGAGTACTCTAAAGGGTCCAGGTTACCTGCAAGTTGTTCCTACATTGGGGGAATGGTGTTTTACATGCAACAAAACACAAAATCAGCCCTCCACATTTGTAGGACAAAGTCAATGTAAGCATTATTTCACCCCTCATGGAGATTGGAGAAATAACCATACTGCCAAACCCATATTCTGCACCAATTATGGAAATTACTTCTCCCGAAGTAATCAAACTATGGGCAAATCTCTTAAATGTAGTACCTGGAAGAGTTTTAATGATAAACTGTGGGACTGTACCCTTACAGGGAAAGGGCAGTGTTTTCGCAATGGCACAATGCGAAATAGTACTGCCAAAGATGGGACGAGCCTCTTAAGAGGCTACTATGCTAGGTACATAAACACCATCTCACCCACAGAACCTTGCTCAAGATCCTGGGAAACACTAGCAGGTCATTATTGGATATGTGGTGATAGAGCCCATAAAATCCTACCCCAATATTGGGAAGGAACCTGTTTTATAGCCTATCTGACCCCTGCTATGAGCCTCAGTACTACCCTTCCCAAAGGACGCCTGCGAAACAGACGAGATCTAGAGTCAGCTAGAAAAGAAGTAGAAATTACAAGCCCTTTTACCTATGGAGAAGCCATAGGCTGGTCTTTCTTCCCACCAGGAGGAGTGGTTCGGGTAGGAGGTGCAGTAGTAAGGCTCCAAGCAGTGGTAGAAATTTTAGCAAATGAAACAGCTGAGGCTATTGAAGAACTTGCCATAGAACAAAAAGCTATTCGTCAAATGACCTTGCAAAACCGCATGGCATTAGACATGGTGTTTGCCTCAAAAGGTGGAGTATGTGCCTTGATTGGTCAAGAGTGTTGTGTGTTCATTCCTGATAATTACAATATCTCTTTTAATCATGCAGAAAAAATACGTGAAATTGCTTTTGTTGCCCCTGACAAAAGCCTAGAAATGTGGTCTTGGCTAACAGGCTGGATACCAGACCTAGGAAGTTGGGGTAGAGCAATTGTTCATGGATTAATAACCCTATTGCTTGTATTTGTTGGGTTTTATATATTATTATTGTTAAGTAAGTGTTGTTTTACTACATGCAGCAAAAGCAAAAGCTCTGTATTGACTCAAAAAGAAAAAATAATGATGCTTGAAAGGATTGATCAAGGGAGAGAAAAGGAAAAGGAAGCATTAGATGCTGAATGGAACCGCTTACAGAATATTTGCATAGAATAAGTTACAAATGTTAGTTGTGCTATAAAAGCACAAAACGGGGGAATGTAGAAGTAAAATTTGTCCAGACTTCTGTTTAAACAGAAAAGTCAGACCATTCCTCTTGTTCCTTCCAGGAACATGTCCTGACAAGTCAGACCCTTTCCTTGACCTTTCACAGAACAACCCTGAGGGCAAATCACCCATCTGTTGATTTGCCTAAACCTCCTTCCTGCTTATGCTAAAAGTACAGTGAGCCAGCATCACCTTGGGATTATCACCTTGGGAAAGACCACTGATTAGCATGATGGCTGGAAGATGGGCAATACCTGATCTTTTGTTTTTTTGTTTAAATGTCTCCTTTTGAATTGTCTCTGTTTCCTGTACTGACTCAATTGTCACCTGACCTCTACATGATGCTATTTAGTATAAATGGAAGTGTCTCCCTTGCATTGTTGTTGGCATTCCTGACTGCGCTCAGATGCCATCCGTGAATTCACTAATAAACTTTCCTCTCTAAGAACCTCTTCAAAACACAACGCAGTGGTTCATTTTTCCACAACAGGTGGGGAGGAAAAAACCGCCTCTTGTGCCCGTTGCGCACGCGCAGTAGCCGGCTTCGTCCGGCGCGGCGGTTGGTGCGAACGGAAGGGAATTAAGCGGGGAGGGATGAGAGTGGGGTGCGCCTGCGCGCTGCCCTGCGCCCCGCTTGCCTGTCGCCGGGGCCCTCTTCTTGTGTGAGGTAAAGAAGGAGGCGGCGGCGGCGGCCGGGCTTGAGGGAGCGAGGGCGGCGAGGAGGAGGAGGGTGGCGTGAGGAAGGAAGCCGCCGCCCCCCCTCTTCTCAGCACTTTAACATTCAATACGTCCTCCTCTGTCCTCTTTTTTGTCTTTCTGTGTCCTCCTTTTGGTACCCATGTATCTGGCAACCCTAGCCAGGCTACACATTACTACACAGATCAGGATTCGTGTGTGTGCGTGTGTGGAGGGAGGGAGGGGGAAGGGCGAGATAACCAGCAGGGTGTTTTGATCATTGAATACATAGATTTGATAAGACACATAGATTGATCCTGCTTTTCTATTATTTCTACTCAAAGTAACTAACACTCTAGTTGAAAGCTCCATCATAAAACACACAGGAGCACCCAGTGGGTTTGGCGGGCCTGGCGCTGATGTGATGATACTGGGGACCATATCACTGGACCCTACAAGGACCCAAATGTGTGGAGGGCACTGTTGAACAATGTGGCAGGGTAGAGACATATAATATGCACAGGAGCTGAGGTGGGCCTCCCTTACTTTGCAGGTAACAAGGGCAAATCCTCACCCCACCCCACCCCAGTCCTGAAAACACAGGCATCCAAAAGAAACAAGCAAAGAAACCACTAGTAAAATCTCACGATTCAATTTATGGGATAAGGCTGCAGTCATCCTATACATAGTTACCTGGAAGTAAGTTCCATTGAACTCTGTGATGCTTACCCTTGATTGCAGAGGATCATCTTGTAAAACACAGTGAGCTTTAACAAAAGATTTTCAGCTTTGCTGACATGCAACCTTGTGCTTTTTAATTAGGAATCCAAACAATCTTGCAAAGAAATGTGAAACACTAGTGTGAAGTAGGGACCCCTTCAAAGAAAAGGAAAGAAGTATCCAGCTTCTGCTTTGTTCACATTCTTCTGACTGCCTCTATGCTTATCTGTCACGGACAGTAGTAAGACTCGGAAGCCTCATTATCACCTTATTCCCTTACCAGAGGAGAGAGGATCCATCAATTACCCTGGTATATAACATCATAGTTTCTGCTCTGAAAATGTCCTGGAGTGGTGCTCCCCTTCCATTCTCCCTCCACTGCACCACTGTTCATGGAGCTTTGCTAGACATAGAAACCATGCCTCTGAGCAACAGCAGTATTGTCCAGCTACTTTTCCGATTTCTGCACCTTTTCATGTGTATCCTACCTCTGGCCCATGAACGATCTAAATGGAGGTTGGCCTTTCACAAAGGTTCCATGGACTTTGAAGAAGCCCGAGTGCAAGATGAAAGGGAGAAACGTGCTAAGCGAAAAGCACGTCAAATGAATCCTTTACAGGACCATCTTCTATCTGGAAACCTGTGTCCTCACTGTGGGAAGCTGTGTGGATCTAGAATTGGCCTCCACAGTCACTTACGGACCCATCACTAGAGTCTACACAATCTTCTTTAGAATTTCCTCCTTTTATCCCGGAAGACAATCTTACTCGGTCACGAGTGATCGCCTGATGATGACTGGCTAGAAACCTTGAAGGAGCTCAGGGTGTTATGCCTAGGACTTATCTTCATAACAACCCTGTGAGGTAGTCTAGGATAAGAGACTGGTATTTTTGGCCCAATGTCATCCCCCCCCCCATGAGCTTCATGGCTGAGTCGGAGTTGAAACTGAGTCTCCCCAACATTATAGCCACTATACCACATCAGAATAAAAGCTCATCCTCCCTCCCTCCCTTGTAAAAGAAAGAAGTGCACATTTTTTGGGAAATAGTAGAAAAAAAGTGGGAGCTTATTTAGACAACGTTGGTGCAACATCTGAAACTCATCATCCTTTCCATTTTCAGCCATGGCTTTTGCTATGAGTTATCCATGCCCCACTCCGCCGCTCCCCCAACAAAAACAACAGAATCCTTGGAGATCAGATCAAGAGATTAGTTTATAGTATTAGAGATTAGCTTTTCTCCTCCCTCAGCCACCCCAACATAAGAGACTGGGGGTGGTGGTGGTTGTTATTTAACTTGTCCCTCAGGCCTGGGGCTAATGCCATTAGAACTATTTTACAGGCAGCAGGATCCTCTCAACGAGGTGCTGTTTTAAGCAGCACCCCGCAGAGACTGGAGTCAAAGTTCTCAGCTATTTACAGGTGACATCAGAAGAGCTTGGCCCAGCCGGGGGAGCCCTCGTTTGCATTGCAGGCAAGCTAGAGAATAGAATTCCTGCTGTAGCCTCAAATGGTCTCCCGGAATTTTCTGGGGCTTGGGACGGTCAATAAAATGTTTGCATTTTAGTTTGATAATGCATTTGTACGCCGCCCAGGGAACATCGGTTATTGGATGGTTTAAAAGTACAGTAAATAAATAAAAAATGAATACATTAAAAAATGGTGTGTTGGTTGGGCATCAAGGGAAGGGAGCGGTTTTTACTCTGGTTTTTGTTTTGTTCCGCTTTAAACTTTTAAAGGTTTGATATTTAATCATGATGTATTTTTGGGTTGTGTAACTTTTGTGAACTGCCCAGAGCGCTTTGACTACTGGGCAGTTTAGAAATGTAGTAAATAAATAAATAAATAAATAAGCAGAATTGAAATGAGGGAAATATTTGGTATCAGTTAAAATGGAGGTAAAGTGCAACAAGGTGGCTGAAAGGATATCATCATCGTCATCATCGTCATCATCATCAAGCTTTTCTCAAAAAAAGACTGAAGGTGTCTTACAATAGAATTAAAATATACAAAATTTAAAACAACTAAAGCCAGTTATCTACTTAAATACCCCATAAACAGTTTCCTTTTCCCTCCTCATCCCCCTTTCCTTGTGTGTTTTTAGATTGTAAGCCTGAGGGCAGGGACTGTCTTTTATTGATAGATTGTAAGATGCTCCAGGAGCCTTTTGGGGGCTGAGGAGTGATATAAAAATCTTTAAATAAATAAACATCTGTGTGGCAACCAATTAAACTGATGCATTAAAAGGCTCACCACATGCCATCAAAATAAAATTCCTCTGAAGATAGAATTTGGTACTGGTACTTTACCTTTAGAAGGGTGGCATACTGTATCGAACTTTTGCAGACACGTACACAACAGTGTACTAGCTTCTGATCGAGCTTCACTCCACTACCACCTTTTAAGATTGCACATGTTTCTGAATGTGGTTTGAACGGCAGGTGTTTGATAATAAGCACAACCAGGTCCATCATGGCATGCATACATGTGGCAAGCACAAGAGAGTTCATATTTTTTCAGCCCGGAAATAGGGGAGGCTGCGATTTTCATTATATGGCATCAAAAGCTTATGTGTGTGCTGCTGATTTGGTTTGAGCAACCATCAAAGTGGGAACCAAGGCTGGCATCAAAAGTTGGAACTGTTGGGCACCCGCCAAGGTCCACACCCTAGCAGAGGGACCACTGCTGGCCCCGTAAATAAAGTCCCCTGCCTCTGCTCCTTCTTCTCTTTCATGCTGCTGTCAAAAGTGATGAGAGGCCAGCAAGGAGGAGGAGGCACACGCTCCGTTTTCCTTGCTTTCTCCTTCTGAGCAGTAGTGCAGATTGGCCTAGAGCAGGGCTCTCCAACCTTGGGTCCCCAGATGTTGCTGGCCTACAGCTCCCAGGATACCCAGCCGGCATGGCTAATGGCAAGGGATTCTGGGAGCTGCAGGCCAGCAACATCTGGGGACCCAAGGTTGGAGAGCCCTGGTCTAGAGGGTGAGGACAGGCAAAGAGACAGTGGTGGCAGTGGCAAGAGAAGGTGGGCCCACTCAGGAAAGGGGACCACTAAGGGCATCTTACCTATGGGGCTGCCAACATCCGGAGCCAACACTGACTGGAACTGGGAGTCAACATTAAAAGGTACAAAATGATTGCACTGAATAAATAAAGCTAAGTTTGATTTACACACTTGTTAAGTTTGGTCCTCCCGTCCTCCCCCTGATAGGAGGGTATGATTCTATTAGTGTTGTTGTTGTTATTATTATTATTATTATTTCAATCCAGTGGATTCTTGTCAACTGGACTGGACTTGAGCGAGCTTCTGCAGCACATACCCGGAGCTCCATTAGCACCTCTGTGCCAATGAGAAAGGCCCACAAAACCACTTTTTTGTGTGTGTTAAATTTATGGGTGTGCAGTATTCACTATAAAAGGTGTTATTTATTCCTTGGTGAATTCAAGTATGGACAGATGTGTCCCTTGAAGATCAATCAGGGTTGGGGGGGTTTCCTGCTTTTTTTGGTGTGTGTGTATGTGTGTGTGTGTGTGGGGGAATGTTTCATGTCTTCCCAAGCAGAATCATTAATGCAATCCTTCTATGGTGTTGGGAAAGCGGCTGCTCTAATTAGCATATGCCGCTTCATATTCCGATACCTGATGTTCCTTAATGCCATTCCTGTCGTTTCACACAATATAAATGCAAGACAGACAATGAGAGGAACAACTGCTTAAAAGGCCCTGCTGCCCTTTTAAGCAGTCCTGATGGCTCCATACAGCTTTTCTTTGGCTCTCTCCTTGATGTTGAACACCGCCCCCCCCCCAAAAAAATCTCCATTCCATAGGTCCCACCAGTTTTGTTCACAGTGAAAAGTACCTCTCCGGGCTGCCCATATTGTGTTCAAGTCACAGATTTGTGTTGGTTCCTGAAGAGAGGCGTAATGAAAAATATCGACACTCTGGGTTGCAAGGCCCTTTTAAAGACCAAAGTATGGAGCAATGCGGAGCAGCATCTCCCACAGAGAACCTTTGTGCTTGAATGCAAATGAACCTCCGCAAAGCAGACCCGGGGACAATAACCCGGGAGAAGTCAGAGTGGAGCCACCCATCTGTAACTATTTTGTTAACTCGGTGTTTCTTACGTTCTCCTCCATGCAACAAAACACTCCAGGTTGACAGCCGTGAATTTTAAAGAAACTCTCCCTTGTATGTTTTCCTAATTTTAGGCCGTCAGACGGGAGCCCCCTCATTAAGGGAGGGCCTGAGAAGCACCGAATCCATAATTTACAGATTTTACACCCTTCGGAAAGTCTGAACGACACCGATGGGCCAAACAAAGTCAAAATGTAAGTCTTTAGTGAGGTAAATGAGTTGTTGTTGGACACAACATGCAATTTGCACAAAACAGGGCATTCAGTTAAGGGTTCCATTTGAACTGCTTTAACTCTGATGGAGGGGTGAGGGAACCATGCTAATTACAAAAGATTAGCAGAAGTGCCTTGCTTACTTGTTGCTGATGCAGTATGTTGTTGAAATAACAGCCTGTATAAATGAAAGCAAAGCTGAGCGAAGACTTTGTCCACCATGCCTGCTGAGGACAGAGGAAGAGTCAATGGGTTTAAGACATAGATTTTTTAAAAATAGAGTCAACATTAGGATGAACATTAGGAGAAACATCAACCATCTTAATATAAGAATAGTTCAGCACTGGGACAGATGATCTAGGAATTTTGTGAAATATCTTTTGTCCTGGTGGTTTATTTATTTATTTATTTTATTTATTTCATTAGATTTATACCCCGCCTTTTTTCCTGCAAGGAACCCAAGGCGGCTTACATAATTTTCCTCCTCTCCTCCTCCTCCTCTCCATTTTATCCTCACAACAACCCTGTGAGGTAGGTTAGGCTGAGAGTCAGTGACAGGCCCAAAGTCACCCAGTGAGTTTCTTGGCTGAGCTGGGACTAGAACCTGGATCTCCCAAGTCCCAGTCCAACACTTTCTTTCAAGCACTTGGATGTGAAGTAAAAAAAAAATTCCAATGGGATCAGAAAAAAGCAAACAGAAAGCTAGGAACACAATTTACTGGGGAATTTTCCTGCACAGGCCTCATTGAAAAAAATCAGGATTCTGTAGGAGAACTTCCCAGCTCTCAAACGCAATCCCCTGGCTGGTGGATTTAGCCCTAGAACTGTTTCTGCAAGTACCTATGACTTGGTAAATTCAACAGAATCGGCGGCAAAATTTGGTGGTTATTTAAAATGATTTCTCATCCTCAGCCTAAGGGCATCAGAGGGAATGATTTGCCCAAATTCTCCTATTGAGCTTTGGGGGTGGGAGATCAAAGGTTTGGACCTCTCACTTCTGTGCTACACATTTAAAGCAGCTCGACAGTGGTTTAAAACACTCATGTCTGTATTTATTCCAATAAACCTTGAATATTGCAGTTGTGCACTGGGTGCTGAGTTGTGTGACAGAGATCCCCACCCCCATACTGCCTGGTGATGATGGGATTTGTAGTCCAGCACATCTGGAGAGCGCCAGGTTCGGGAGACAGCTGATCTAAGCTCTCAGACTCCAATCTTACAATTTGGGTCTACCTTACAGGGTAATTGTAACACATACTCAAGTAACATTATGTTGGGAGCTTTGAGGGCTCTTAAATACTCACTCTATGTGCCCAGAATGCCTGTTTTTCTCACCCAGACAAGGAGAAGTGCCTTTAATGCAGATTTTCCTGATAGGTTTACACTGAGCTATTATGATCTATCATGTAATGGGAGTGCTTAACGACTGTTTAATACAAGGATTATTGACACAGAAGATGTAACAGCTGCTTTCGAGTTACCCTCACAGTAGCTGCTCTCCTCTCTTGCTTTTCGCTCTGTCAATTTTAGAATTTATTTTTCTTCGCTGTCCAAAGGCACGCGTTCATATTGTTTGGGGAGGAGAAAGCAGAGGTAAATTTAATACTTTTTGACCTAAAGGAGTTTTTTTAAAAAAACAAAACAAAAAGTTTGTCTAAAATGACACTATCTTTGAACTTGTTTTTTTTTTTTTTTTTTTTTTAACTCTCTAATGGCTTTAGAACAAGTTATTTAGTAAAGAGTCCGGAGGTGGAGGCAGGGGTGGCCCCGGGGGGGGTGGTGGCGGTGGTGGTGGTTTGACGACAAATATTCTATTTAGCCTAAGAGACTTTTGGTTGAGAATCAGTATTAAGAGGCGACTCTTCTAAACCTCTGTAGAGTTCCTGTGTATGTGAACGGATCACTAACAGGTTCTCTTATTGTCATGGCAGAAAATGGAAGGGATCTTGGGGAAGCAACAGACTCCTAGAAATTGTAGGTTGGGGCAGGGGAATTGAGAGAGAGAGAGAGAGAGAGAGAGAAGGGAGTTTGAAGAGGGGAACAATGTCTTCCCTCCCTTTCCATCTTTTAGCAATGAATATCTTTTTTGCTAGCCAACTCTCCCAGAGACAGGGTCGGATTCCTTTCATGTAATTGATGTCAAGTTTCTTCAGCACCCAGCCCAGACAAGTTCTTGAAATGTTAAGCAGGAAATTATACCGTCAAAGTGGGGCACCGGTGCGGTGGGGGTGGGGGTGGAAACTGAGCATTCCTTCCACATGGTTCAGGTCAGGCCCTCGAATCTCCTCAAAAATAAATAAATAAATAAATAAAATACTAGATTTATACCGCGGCTGCTAAGAGTCCTCATATTTTCATGCCCTCCTGTTGCTAAGATAAAGGATGTTTCCTACTGCCTCCAAAAGCTGCCCTCGTTTAAAAAGAAAAGAAAAGAAAAGAAAAAGGCTGTGGTTCTGACAAAACTGGCTGCTGTCACCCCAAATTGAGCAAATGAGTCCATGCTCTACAGCATAAAGGCAAAAAAGAGTTATTGAATATCACCCAGGGAGCAGAAAATGAACAGGCTCCCATTTCTTGCTGACCTTCCTGGGCATTCTTCTCTCCCCCCCCCCCCCCGCTACTCCGCCTGAAAATTGTTCCTAGTCATTCAGCCCTAATTTCTCATACTGTCTGAGGGCGGCAGGAAGGCCTGCTAGTACTTCACAGCTCCCAACAGCTCCCGTTTTGTTTGCTTTGCTTTCTCTTTCCTCCTTTGTATGCTTCTGAGCCCAGAAGAAGGCCGCAAGGAAGGCTCTGAAGTCGGTGAAAACTGGCGTCAATTTATAACGGTCTCGCAAGCTGCTGTTGATGCCCACGCCCTGAGCAATTGTTTGTGGCTTTCAATATGGCCGTTCCGTGCAGAAAAGGACAAAAGGAGCAGGCTGGTGTGTCGGCAGGAAGCAGCTTTGTGCTGAATCAGACCATTGGTCCATCTAACTCAGTACTGTCCATGCTGATTGGCAACATTTCTCCAGGGCTGTCCAGACCAGAGGTCTTTTCCTGCCCTATCTGCAGATGTCGGGGATAGAACCTGGGACCTTTTGCATACAAACTCACACCCTGCCACTGATCTATGACCCTTACTTGGTGGTGGTTGTTGTTGAATTGAAATGAGGGCAAGTCTATACGTATATGATACAATCTGAGTGGGGGGGGGGGAGAATCCATGTACAGGTAGAAAAAGGACAATCTAACCCTTCTATCATCAAGATAGTAGAAAGGAAGGAGAGCACTTTAAGACAGGTGGATGAATGGGTGAATGAATGCACCGATGGATGGTCAAACAGTTACAAAGGTAGATAGAGAATTCGCCTATACGTTAATTTCATTAACAAGCATGCAGACCGTCAATACTTTACTAAGAGAGTTGAAAATGGTTTGAGAGATGTTTTGTTTTGCCTGATGAATGAACACACTCTCCTTTTGTCCTACTGTCACCTCTGAATGAATAGATTCTGCAGGTTTTTGAACCAATGGGGTTCTTGCAAAACTTGTTTAACCAAAGCAAAGGTGAGATGAGGAAGCGCACTCCTGATTTTCATACTGCCTTCAAGTTTCTGCAAAAAGCTATTGGTCCATGTGCATCCCTAGATGGAGCTGTTTAAATTGATGGACTTGACTAGATGCAGAAATGATAAAAGCCCTACAACTGTTTTCAGTGCCAGAACTCAGCCTTAGAACAGGTGGAACAATAATAATAATAATAATTCCTCTGAGCATATGGAAAAAAACATTTTTTCACTGAACCATAACTACATCCAGCCCTCACAGATCTAGAACTAGGGAATGGTGTTCTCAAGTCAGGAGACATGGTTCAAGTCCCTGAACCAATTTTCACAAATTAACCACCAGCTAGTAGCTGCCACCCACCCACTTATTTTCTTTTTCCTTTTCTGCTTTCCACAGTGGAGGTTGCTTTAAAGTTGTTCGCCCAATGCACAACCTAGAAACACATCTGGCTTTCTCCAAAACCAATGGGGGAACTAACAATTTCCCAGCACACAAGACAACTTCTGATGCAAAGGGTCGCAAAGCCCTCGGACGGCTTCTACAGTGCTGGAGCGCTGAAGGGTGTAGAGAAGACCTTTGGTGTAGAATGGGATTGTGATCGCCATTAACTCTTCATGTAAGAGCTATATGGAAGCACTCAAGCAGAAGGCCTGATCTCTGACAGCTCACTCAAAGGAAGATCAGCGAACATTACCATCTCGCAGAGGCATCTGGAAGGGAATCACCTTCCATTCATTCACACTCCCGCAGGGACAGAGCAGTACAAAGTACATAGAAATCATGGGACCAATCCAATGGTCTTATAAAGAAGGGATTTTATTTATTTATTTTTTAATGGCAGTGGGATGAGATTTCCGAGCTATAGCACCCTCAGAGTTGTTGATGGAAGGCTGAGTTCCCCAACTGGGTGCACTAGATGTTTTGGTCTACAACTCCTATCAGCCCCGGTCATCATGGTCACTGGGCAGGGAATATGACAGCTGTAGTTCAAAACATCTAGAGGGCACCAGATTAGGGAAGGCTAATGTTGTAGAGAACATCTTAAGGTTTTATTAAGGCTTGGAGGATGCTGATTTAAAAAGTGGTTCACATCATCAAATTCGTCCATGCAAACATGTAGTCAACTCCATGGCCAAATTCAAGGGCCAAATTTAATTTCAGAGAAGCTCTCAGGGGCTTCTAAGATACAGAACCATCCAAAGAAAGAACTGGGTATTGCAGTTCCAATCAACAGCACCTGGACAGTAGACTGAGCAAAGCACACAGGTCTCCTGGACACACAGTGCTGCCTCCAAGTTTTGGAGGGCCCCTTGGACAAGACACCCTCAGTGAGTCTACCTTCTTCCCATCATCGTCACTAGCAAGTGAACAAGCAGGTTGTAAGTGGTGAAGAGGAGGAGCAACTCCAGGAGGCTCTTGCCACAACTTGCGAGGATGTGGGTCCTCGGCAGATGCTCAACCACGCCTACCCTTGGCACCGGTCTTGTGGTCACAGTGTTCCACACTATAGTGAGACGTACTGCATTCATGTTTAAATTAATAATTATTTCTACATTTCCATCTACACGTATAAGTTAGCACAGTGTTCTCCAACCTTGGGTCCCCAGATGTCTTTGGCCTACAACTCCCAGCATGCCCCAGCCAGCTACGCTGGCTGGGGCATGCTGGGAGTTGTAGGCCAAAGACATCTGGGGACCCAAGGTTGGAGAACACTGAGTTAGCATATGGAAATTTGATGTGAATTGGTGTCCTCTTTGGCTCCACTTTCTTGGAGATGTGCATATATAGCCACCTTAATCCTGCGGCAGAACTCCGTGTTCCTCTCATAGGATCTAGTTGTACCCGAAGGCATTGATGGCATCTGTGGCAAAGCTTTCCCACTTGATACTTGAAGGCTCAGTGAAGGAAGGACTAGGTTCTGTCAGGGATCTCTCACATAAAGCTGTAGCTAGGGGTGGGAGATCTACCCACCACCCGACTTGCTGGGCGCTTGGCGACTGCTGCTGCTGCGCCTGCCGGGCCGAAAGCGAGCACCAGCCGAGGTGCTCGCCAGACTTCTGGGTTCCCAGCGGTATATGCTTTTTACGTAGAAAATGGCGTAGGATACGTTAAAAGTGGCCACGATTTGCATAACTTGAGCAAATCGTGGCCGTTTTTTAAAACGTATCTTATGCCATTTTCTACGTAAAAAGCATACCACCGGGAACTCGGAAATCGCTTCCCAAGCGCGGCTCGCGAGAACTCGAGTTGAGCCAAGGAAGCAGGTAGCCCAGGGGGACACATCCCACACACATCCCTAGCCATAGCCGCATCGAAGTAGATGAAACAAACAAGCAAAATAACAAACAAAAACCCCAACCTCCTAAGATTATAATATACTGCATAATACACTGCAATTTAAATGCCAAGGCAAGAGGGCTGATGCCTGCACTTTTTTTCCTGACCACCCCCACCGCACATTTCCCTCTTTGCTTTTATTAATGCACATAGTCTAGTGCTAGAAACAACACTAAGTGCCCACTTCCCCCACAAAAAAAGGTGTGTGGGGGGAAACGCCTGAAGCAACCCTTAAGCATAGAGAGTAGAAAGAATTATATTTCTTAATTCTGGAGGCTGCTTTTGTGCGCATAATTCCTTTCTCTTCATTCCTTTTTTAAGGTAAAGGTCAAGCTACCCTTTTCTTTTCTTTTCTTTTCTTTTCTTTTCTTTTCTTTCTTTCTTTCTTTTTAAAATCCACAAAGTGATTTCTGCTTTAGCTCATTATTAAGCAGCATAAGAATCTGATGATGTCAGATTTCACAGTGGTTTGAGAAATGAACTTGTTCAGGTGCCGATCTGGGTACGGAAAGAGAATACAAACTGTACCGACACATATTTCTTTACGTTCAGCTATTGTTTGTAAAATGCTGGAGACAAAATAGACAGGTAGGGGTGTTCTTCTAAAAGAGATCTTACCTTACAAAAACTGAGATGGAATTGGGGGAAGGGGAAGGGGAGTATTATTATTTTTTAATGAAAGTCCAGGTGATGAAGATGGTTCATATTCTTTTGTTGCTGTTGTTTACTCATTACATTGGGCAGTATCCAATGTTGCCACAGGCGTATCACTAGTGACAGTGCAGCAGCATAAGGCGATGCTAGTGCAATGTCATTATTTATTTATTTATTTCATGTCATGTCAATACCGCCCAATAACCGAAGCTCTCTGGGCTGTTAACAACAATTCATACAAGACAATAAAATACAATACGAAATACAAATACAATAAAAACAGCATAACATTTCAATGCAATTTTTTTAAACAAAAAGAACTGAAAACAATTTAAACAATGAAGGCCACAATCCTATGCCCTCCGACCTCATCTTTGGAGGGACATAGGATGTTCCTTAGAAGAAGGCGCTGCGACCTCGTAAATTCCTTACGAGGTCGCAGCTCCTCGGAGTGCCCTCCCGCCACCTCATTGCCGGCGCGGTTCTTTCCACGATGGAATGGAATTGCGGGAAACCGAAGATGGTCTTTGGTCTTCGATTCTGGCATGGTGGGGGCATTCCTGGGGGTGGGAGTGGAGGAGTGAGGCGCTGCCATCCTATGAAGAATCCAGGTGGTGCCTTAGCCTCTCCTCCTCGCGAGGAGAAGAAAAACCTCTCGGTGGCTGAAATCGGCCATCTAGAGCATTTTGAGGGTGAGGGAAGCCTCTGCGCTCCTCCCACCCAGGATTGGATGCCCCTAATCCTCCAAGTTCAGAGGGTTATGGGCAGCCACATTGGATTGCACTGTGAAACAAGTTCGGTGCCGTTAGACCTGTTAAAGGAAAAACAGCTGGCATAAGTCCCCCGTATGCCATTAAAAGCCATTAAATTGATTGATTCATAGATATTATAGATTTCATAGATCATAGAGTTGGAAGGGGCCTAACAAGGCCATCGGGTCCAACCCCCTGCTCAATGCAGGAAACTTGATCCCCCCCTTTTTATTTATTTATTTATTATATTTATACCCCACCTTTTTTCTTGCAAGGAACCCAAGGTGGCTTACATAGTCCTCCTCCTCTCCATTTTATCCTCACAACAAGCCTGTGAGGTAGGTTAGGCTGAGAGGCAATGACTGGCCCAGAGTCACCCAGTGAGCTTCATGGCCGAGTGGGGACTAGAACCCGGATCTCCCGAGTCCCAGTCCAACACTCTCACCACTATGCCGCGCTGGCTCTCCCAATATGCCACACTGGCTCTCAGCATAGAAGGCAGTCATTAGCACTTGCTAGGCAAAGGGGGGGAAATCACTACCATTGGTTTATGCCTAGCACAGTATCAATTTTTAATCTATTTCCCCCATATACTTTTACTTTGCATACTTTCCCCCTTTATTTTAATGTATTATGATATTTGTTGTCTGTTTGATTTCTATGATGACCACTGACAATATGATTAAAATAATTGAGTGATTAAATACAGAAGATACTGCAGAACCTATGGTTGGAACTAGATGTGATGTTGAACATGGAGTTGACATCAAAAACATACCTGTGGAAATGTGTGACGAAGCGTCATTTCCCCACACCTGCTCCATGTTATTGGCTGCCACCGGGGATGATGATAGGGGTCCCAGATTTCTATAACTGGGTGCTCCAGGGAGAGGCGGGAAAACTATTTGAAGGGCCATCTTCTCCCATATGAACCTGAATTGCATCCAGGGCCTTTGTACAGGTGGTTCCGCCCGTAGAAATTAGTGGGTGGTGCCTGGAAAGAAGGCCTTTTCAGAGGAGGGGACTTTTCACTGGTGGCACTCCATCTATGGAATTTGGGAACAAATCTAAGGGACAAATCCTGGTGACACCTACATTAGCTTTATTCATCTACCAAGTTAAAATGGGCTTACTCACTAGAGCTTGCCATGTTTAGGACTGGAACCTGCTGTTTTATTTCCCCTTTTACCATCCTACTCTTTTTACTGGAATATCAATCCCTTATTTTTAAACTTATTTTACAGTATTGATTATTCCTTCATTATCTTATTGACTGGTGCTTCTGTTTTCTGTTCTTTTGGTTGCTGTGTTAATAGGTTTTTAGGGCTGCTTTGCCATTTAGTGTTTTGTGGTTTTATTTTATTGTGAGCTGCTTTGTAGACCAAAAAAGTGACATAGCAATATGGAAATCAGTCAATCAATCAATGCAGAGCTCTTTCCAATGATCATTGAATTGATCGCAACAGTGCATGGTGAAAGAGGTGGGCAGGGCTAAGCCCTGCAAACCCCTCTATACATTAATTCAATGCATGAAGAGGGTCATGTGTACCCCCTTCAGAGAAGGGTCTTTGAGAATGACATCAGTGGAGAGGCATGTGGAATCCTGTAGGTAGATGCACTCAGGATGGGTGGGTGGTGGAGACGGTATTACCCAGCCATAAATAAATATTTATGTAGAAGCAGACATCTTTCTTTTCTGGGACACTTTCCAAAAGGTTTAAAGATAAAAATCTGTGAAGTTCTATCTGAGATGGTGCAATATTTCTGATATTCACCCACAGCCAAGCAGATATTTGGGTGTTAGATTAAAAAAAGAAGGAAGAAATAAAAAGTATTTTAAAGCATATGCAAGATTGGGTTTAATTTTGAATTACCGATATATATATATATATATATATATATATAGAGAGAGATAGAGAGAGAGAGAGTGTGTGTGTGTACACATACACACACACACACACAAGATCTCAGGAATCCAATAATGTTACCATACCTGCTTCCATGTATGGAGTGAATTTTCAAGAGAGAAGTGACGACCTTAAAAAAATATATTGAAGGTGATATGAGGATAGTGTCTTCCACAGTTAAAGGTCACCTTGACTTTTAATCTAAACTGTCATCCTTTTCTTCTCATTAAAATATTTGATAAGAATTCTTTGCATGACCGAACAGCATGGAACACCTTAAAATGACACACTTTGCTCTCAAGGATGTTGCTGTGCCACAGTAAATAATTGTCTTGCCTGATAGAAAATAAAATCATTATCTGTGTTCTGTGCGAGTAACAAATAAAATGGTGTATTTACACAGTGTTAATCTACCCTTTAAGACCAAAACATATTTCAAGGTGGAAATTTCTCCCGCTGTTGTCACAGGTTCTTCTAGTTCAGGGGTTGGCAACGTGAAGCCCCCGGGCTCCAGTGTGCTCTCAGACACCTTTCTTGGTGCCCACCGAGATGCCCCCTACCCCTAAAACTTTTTTTTTTAATTAACAAATATTCTTGCCTGCAGCTAGGACCACTGCCTGCAGCCATTACCAGGTTAAGAACATAAGAAGAGCCAAGCTGGATGAGACCAAGGATCCATCTAGTCCAGCATTCTGTTCCCACAGTTGCCCACAGGATCCCACAAGCAGGACATGAGTGCAGCAGCACCCTCCCTCCATGTTCCTCACAACTGGTGTACACAGGTCGGGAAAGGCTGCAATAGAAGTGAAATATAATAATCTAATGTGGATTGAGTGGGGAGGGATTGGGGTGGGTTTATGTATTAATATTGTTAAGTTTTATTTGTTGTTGTTTGTTTGTTTTTTGGAAATGTAGTAAAAATTGAATTTTTTAAAAAAGGAAAAAAACCACACAAGTAAACTTGCTGAAGTATCAGCAAAATTGTTCAAAGACACAAAGTTGGAGGAGGGGCCATTTCATGAAAACCATTTCTCCTTGAATTACTGAGTCAGTTTCCTACATTTTGGAATCAAATCACTGTTCCTCCCCAGCTTTATCAAGCACTCCCCCAAAATATTTCCTACTCGCCCCACTTTCACAGTACATTAAAGTCCCAGATAGCATGGATAAAATCCTTGCTCCCCCAGTAATGGACTCTGATGCTGATGATGCTGATGGACTTTGCCACCCTTTCACTCCTGAAACTCATTTTTCCAGAGTAGTCCCTGCCCACCTTCAATGCTGGCAGCAAAGAAATCTCTTCAAGACATAAAATGTTTATTAAATCTCTCCCTGGTTTATCATCCAAACACCCTCTTTGGAGGCCCCCCCAAAATTATCGAATGAGACCATCTTCAAAACTGCTGTGTTCCTGTTATTACAAATCCATATTCAGATATGTTAATATATAAAGATGTACAATATTACATAAAGAGCACAAAACCTGACATCGTGACACCAGTGGCTGAATAGCTTGGTTATTATAGCTGCTTCCATTCAGTGGTTTTCTGGTGCTCTCGTCAGCCTTTTGTGTGGAAGTCTTTGGTGAGAGAGTCAAGTCTTTACCGATAAGGCATTGGAGACATAATCGCTGGCCTTCATTCTCCATTGACGGCACCATGCGGCCAATTCACAAACATTTTCATATTAATATCGAGCAATTTCCCTACATTCTAATCCATCAAAGTAGGCTATTAATCCTTCGCTGTACCGTCTGCTATTCAAATGCTAACAATTTTCTACTCACAAGCTGAAACATTTGTCCTACAGCTCCTCATACAAAGACGGCATATTGTCAGCTGTGATTGATCAGAGAATTAATATGAAGGATGCAATGTAAATTATATCAATGAAATCGTATGTATGCGAGCAACACGATGTGTGTGTGTGTGTGTGTGTGTGTGTGTGTGTGTGTGTGTAATCTAAGGGATAACTTGAATGCTAAAGATAACAAAGACATTGCCCCGATGACCACAATAAAAGTGGTTCTTGTGGTGTATTTTACTGTGGTGTCAATAATAAACTCACCTCCTTGCAGTGTGACCTGTTTTACTATTGATAGTGAGCAGATGTGATGGAGCCGAACCTTCTTTTTAAAATTTAGTATGAAAGATTAAAATGTAGCCAACACAGACTGAGGGCAGAGTTCAAAAGAGGGTGTCATCAGTAATCTCTGTCGTATGGCTGTTAAGCAAAAAGCATGCATAGAAAAGTAAGTGAGCGCCACTATAACTCTAGCTGACAATTTCCCAGCTGTAGCACACGCATTCCACACCACACCACACCCCTTATATGAGAGCCAGTGTGACGTAGTGTTGGACTGGGACTCGGGAGATCCGGGTTCTACTCCCCGCTCGGCCATGAAACTCGCTGGGTGACTTTGGGCCAGTCACTGACTCTCAGCCTCACCTATCTCACAGGGTTGTTGTGAGGATAAAGTGGAAAGGAGGCGAATTATGTAAGCCGCCTTGGGTTCCTTGCAGGAAAAAAGGTGGGGTATAAATAAATAAATAAATGATGGGCACATTTTTTAAAGAACTGACCCCATCCTTCAGGCAGCTTATGATATATATCAGAGTGATCCTACAGTGCGGTCGGAGTGCTCCGAGGTCAGGGTGGTCTGACATGTCCAAAGTCCTGTTGGGCTTGAACAGGTAGCAAGGGAGGCTGGTGACCCCTATTTCGGTGGGGCTCCTTTTCCATTACATGTTTTGCAGGTTTTATTTGGAGCTTCATAGGAGCTCTCCATGGTGCTGCACGGTGGTGAACCTAGTTTGGGGATGGAGTTCAGCACCATGGAGACCTCCCATGAAGCTTCAAATAAAACCTGCAAAACATGCAACGGAAAAGGAGCCCCACCGAAATAGGGGTCACCCGCCTCCCCTGGTAGGGAGGAAGGGAAGAAAAAGTGGTGTTTGTCGGTCTTCCTCTGCTTTTCTTTTTCTTTGAATTATTTCACAATGGGAGGGTAATCGTTCAGACCAGCTCCAGCATTGGTCTAAATGATGTCCTGTGTTGAGTGTGTAGTTGGGATCTGGACAGGCGTTGGATCCTTTGGGTTTGAACCTCTGCCCACACCATGCCTACCTATCAAGGATTAAGAGAAGGGATGCATGACCCAAGAATACTTGTTTTCAGACAGGTGTAAACCTAGAAAATAAACACTGGGAGGAGGCACTTCTCACTTCCCACATAGTCAATGTTCATGAAGAACCTCCTTCCTAGGATACCTAAATTGAAAGACAAGATAAAGAGAGGTTTTTTGCTTAAATGCATTTCAGCTTATTGCTTAAGGAGCTGAAAAGTTCTTGTGCCTATCACTTGAGTGCATAAACTCTCTGTCAGAACTCTCTTTCATCTTGACCAACCCTCCATCCCATAAGAATATGTTAACCTTGCTGCCATCAGGCTGGTTGTATGAAATGTTTGTTGATTTTAGACTTTGTTTTGTTGTATCTTCATGATTATATTTTATAGCTTATGGTTATGCTGTATGCCACTACATACAGAATGGGATATAAATAAATTCAAAAAATTGACAGGTATAATTATATATGTTGGTACATTGCCACTCAAAGGCAAAGAGCTCATCATTTTGTTGTTGCTTTTCCTGCTTGGGCTTGGTCCATGGCTGGGTTGTAGAGCAAAGCCAATTTCAAATAAGGAGAAAGTCAAGGGACAAGCACAGTATCAGGATGAAGGTGAAGCTGGGAGTCAAAAACATAAGTACAGCTAAAAGTTCATAAAGCATAGAACCTGTGTTGTTCAAGCAGTGGACATATTGGAACTGAAGGCTTATGTAGCCTGGTCTTCAGAGCCTTGCCCAGACCCAGCTGCCAACAGTTAACCCAGTTCCCCAGGCTTCCTTCCCCTGAGGAACCCCATACTTTTGAGGAACCCTCCTACTTCTGAGGAGCCCTCTTACTCATGAGGAGTCTTCGGGTCCTCAAACATGCACTTTGCTGACAGGAGGC
Source organism: Shinisaurus crocodilurus (assembly GCA_021292165.1). Taxonomy (NCBI): domain Eukaryota; kingdom Metazoa; phylum Chordata; class Lepidosauria; order Squamata; family Shinisauridae; genus Shinisaurus; species Shinisaurus crocodilurus. Next base: position 28,941,516 of record CM037887.1, read on the forward strand.
CACCTGTGACTGAACCTTTTGGTGCCAATGTTCTTTAGGACTGGGTGGTCATTCGGCTGATGGCCGCCTCCTCTGACTCCACAGGCAAGGTAAGTTCATCAGGATCCCTCAAGGACCACTAGTGTGAAGGATGCTCACAGGAATGCTGGAGTTAGGTGGGCAGAGTCTCATGGAGTCTTCGGTCTCAGAATCTTCACCAGAGGAGGGGACTTCCTAGCCTGGGCCTAGGTCAGGCATGGCATGGTTGTTGTTGTTGCTGCTGCTGCTGCATTAAGCATTATATCATTAATGGAGTGAATGGGTCATTAATACATGGCTTGGGACCACAATACTTGATGGAACACCTCTCCCAACCACAAGCTACCTGGACACTACGCTCAACACCCGGGGCCTTCCTCCAATTGCCACCTCTGAGGGAGGTTCAGTCAGTGGCAACAAGGAGGAGGGCCTTTTCTGTGGCAGCCCCCCCCCCAATTTTGGAACAAGCTCCACACTGAGGTCCACCTGGTGCCAACTCTACTATCTTTTTGGCACCAGGCTAAGACTATCCTCTGTGCTGAGGCATTTAACAGCTCCAAATCGTACATCTGAATTGGTTATGTCAGCTTTTTAACCGGTCTAGTTTTATTAACTCGTTCTTAGTTTCATAGATTTCATAGATCACAGAGTTGGAAGGAGCCTACAAGGCTATTGAGTCCAACCCTCTGCTAAATGCAGGGAACTAGAGGCGGGGTCTCCCATCCAAGTAATAACCAGGCCTGACCCTGCTTAGCTTTCCATGCTCAGAAAAGCTGAGCCAGCGTAAGTCACAGGCCTGTTATTTTAATTTACCGTAAGTCATTTTTAAATTCATTTTTTAAAATTTTAGTAGTGATTTTTTAAAAATGTTTTCATTGTTTGTATTTTATTTTGTATTTTATTGTATTTTTATGAATTGTTGTAAACTGCCCAGACAGCTTCAGCTATTGGGCAGTATAGAAATAAAATAAAATATATTTTTTTAAAAAAATGGGAAGCATGGCAGGCAAAAGTGTAGCTGTCTAGAACAGGATAGTCATCACACATTACATCCCCCTTGAAGTCCTTTAAAAGCAGCTTATAAACTTGTGTTCACAATCTTGTGAATTGATAGATCATCTTAAAATGTAAATAAAACTCTCTTAACATGGGTGATATTTTGAGGTTAGTCCCCTCACCCCAAAAGCGGCAACTTTTCCTGCCAGAATAAAAGATGTTATTAATTGTTCGGAAACTTTAGAGTTGTGTTCAATGTTAGTCTAACTTAAGACCCATTCATTTCAATAGGCCTATTCCAGGTAGGATTAGCAATGGATACAACCCATTGGACAGTATCCAGTTTGACGCTATCACTAATGCAAATTACATTGTGCTAGTGTAAGTGACATCTAGTGCAGTGTTCTCCAACCTTGGGTCCCCAGATGTTTTTGGCCTACAACTCCCAGCATGCCCCAGCCAGCTACGCTGGCTGGGGCATGCTGGGAGTTGTAGGCCAAAAACATCTGGGGACCCAAGGTTGGAGAACAGTGATCTAGTGCAACACCAAAGGCATTTGCCCGTGTGATGATAGGTTTTCTGGAGAAACCCATCACACCAGCAAACATTATTGGTATTGCTCTAGAGATCACTTATGCTAGTGCAATGTAATTTACATTAGCGATAGTGTTGAATTGGATACTATCCATTGTTGCCTTTTCACAAGACTCAACTCTAATGAAAATCCAATTTAAAGTCTTCATTTTTAAAACTTCTACGATGAATTAATCTGCTCCATGGGAAAGGTGAAATTACCAGTTTCCTCCCAAAGCTCTCAGCATAAATGAAAGAACTGTGTACTCATTTCAGACAGTGGTTTTATCCAGCCATGAAAAGGATGTTGCAATTATCTGGCTTTTATTGTCTGTTGATATGTCCAAAAAGTGTGTTTTCACTCAGCATTAACTCAAGAATATGAGAAGCCCTTTGTTAATGGGGTGTGTGAGAGTAAGGAAAGTACTGTTTTGTGAGGTAATGATATTCTGCGTAGAATGGTTTTCACCAATCGGCATAGTGATTCCATGCACTGGTGAACCAGACTTTCTGAAGCCAGCGATCCAGAATCTGACTGTTATGAAGGGCAAATAAGGGGATGAATTTAAAATACCTAAATGACAAGGTTGAGAGTGGCAGACAAAAGAGGTTGCTGTCAACTCTTCGCCCGCTGAGCAGTGACTGGAGCTGCACATTCAGAAATGGTTCTGATTCTGAAATAGACTGAAGATTTCTTCCAGTGTACTGATGTCATGGAAGTCATAATGGTAATGATAATGATAATAAGGAGGAGGAGGAGGAGGAGGAGGAGGAGGAGGAGGAGGAGGTCAACAAGTACATGGCATTTAAAGAAGTGTGTGTGTGTGTGTGTGTGTGTGTGTGTACATGACTTTGTAAATGTCATACACTTCTTGACTCTATAAAAATAAATAAATTCTATGTAGTACTACCACTACTTCTCCTTTCAGGGGAGACTGGTGACTGCTATGTCAGTGGGCCTCCGGATCCATTGCAGCTTTTATTCTGATCTTTGTAGGAGCTATCCATGGTGCCCCATGGTGGTGAACCTATCTTGGGGATGGAGTTCAGCACCACGGATAGCTCCTTTAAAGCTCGGAATAAAAGCTGCATTGGATGAGGAGCCCCACTGACACAGGAGTCACCAGCCTCCCCCCCCCACTCTCTATATATCTGACCTGAGAAGTTTACACTCTAAGACCAAATTAGGGAGGAATGTTCGGAGGACGGCAACAAGGGAGAGGGCCTTTTCAGTGGTGGCCCCCTAATGGTGGGATGCTCTCCCCAGTGAGGCCCACCTGGCCCCCAATACTGTTATCTTTTTGGTACCAGGTTAGGACTCCACAGTTCCCAGGCACTTGATGAGATATGAGGGAATGTCTAATGCATCCATTGAATTGCTTATGGCAGTCACTGATGTTTTAGTTCTATGGGGTGGCTGTATTTTAATGGATAATTGTTTTAGCCGGTTTAAATGTGGTATGCTTTAATTTAGTTGTCGGTCACATCGAGTCTTTTCCTCCCTCTTTTTTTTTTCTTTTTTTCTTTTTGGTTTGTTTGCGAAAGGCATATGACTACTCCTCATCATAATCACCAGATAGGATGAGATATTCGGGATCGACAATCAACTCTCCTCTTTTAATTTTTGCAGAAAGGAGCTGCATGCAGGGGAGGTGGATTCAGTTCAGTTATGTCGAAGAAGGGGATGTTTTATATTTAACTCTTTTCCCAAACACTATTTTCCTGCCGGAAATCTCATCCACCTACCAAAAGGTGCCATTGCTATTTGCCTCATTAGGGGAAAATGTGTATATTATTAGGCAAGATTATTTACAAAAAATGATGTATTAAGAGAAATATGCACAAAAATGTGTGTGAATTTTCATGCAAACTTTTTCTCTTTTAAAAAATAAATCTCCAAGTTTGGGACAAACCGAACTTACAATAGGAAAAATGAGAAAGTGAGAAACACCACAAATCACAGATTCTTTCAGGTATGAGCTGGGTCAGTGCTTGGATGGGTGACTGCCTGAGCTGCCCACATCTGTTCTCCTGCATTGAGCAGGGGGTTGGACTCGATGGCCTTATAGGCCCCTTCCAACTCTACTATTCTATGATTCCGTCCCTTCCTAGAAGCAACAGAGGCTGGGGGCTCCAATGTCAGCAGGGCTGTGTAGCCACTCCGGATTTCACTCTGAACTTTTAAGGAGCTGAACCTATTTTGGGGATAGGGCTCAACACCGTGGATAGCTCCTTTAAAGTTCAGATTATAATCCAGAGTGGATACACAACCCCACTGACGTTGGAGCTGCCAGCCTCTACTGCTAAGAAGCAAACTTGCAGCTTCTCGTAACATCACTCACATGTCCAACCTCAGCTCACAATCCATGTTTCTGCATGTACACTCATATTTATACATCCATTCACACACACACACACACACACACACACACCTACCTTACGGCCAAGTTGTGGAGGCTCTTTGTGGCCAAAATGGATAAACATAAACCACAGAAATAATTGTAATAATATCAGCGCTCCAAGAAGTGGTGAGAAAAGAACCCTAGAAAAATCAGCAAGTAGCTCATAATTCAAAGTTGATCATTTCAGGTTTAATGCCAGAAATTAATTTCCCTTAGAAAAATTAAAACAAATAAATAGAACAGTATGGGATGTTGAGCATACACTTGACTTCACACACCACACACACACACACACACACACATGTTTAAGGATCTCCTAATTATTTTAAGTGGTTCCTCCAGCACTGGCACTTGAAAAGCTGCTGGATTTGATGATGTAATCCTTTTTCCTATTATCTCTGCAGTAAATTTCCAGGGTTAGGCAAAGAATATATATATATATTAAAAATTAATGAATCGAAGAACAAGAAAAAAATTCTTCTGTTAAACACAAGAATTTCTCTTCGGCTATGGCATATATATATATATATTTTAAATAAACATAAAACATGGATGCAATTAGCTATCAGACTTCATAACAATGTTCTGTCCTGCAGTATTAATGGGGAGCATTTTCCTACACACTGTTCCTCATAATGGGCCAAATGAGAGCCATATGTCTACAAAGAGAGAATCAGAAAGGCACATTTCCTGTTATCTTTTACTTTAACAGAGAGAGAGAAGGAGAGAAAGAGAGAGAACACAGACCTGACAAGGTGATCAGCTACAATAAAATACAAACATAAGGGAATTTAGAAAGCTCCTAAAGCAATCCGAGCAGGTAATAGATGTTATACTTTATAATGCTCCATCAGTAGATCTTTAGACGGTTCAGCTTCAGAACATGTGGGGCAAATTAGCAACCCAAGAAGACATTGTGTTCAGAATAGATGGGACTGTTTATTTAGGACTGCATCCAACATTTGGATTCGGAAGGCAAATACAAGCCTTCTTCTTTGGGAGAGAAGCTTATTATTATGGTATTGTTATTTTCATTGTTACTAATAACACTTCCTGCTCACTGATTCTGTGTTTCACTGCTGAGTTGAGTTTTAAATCAGATTTATTATTAGTAGTAGTAGCAGCAGCAGCAATAGTATTTAATGTTCACATTTTGCACTGTAATTTGTAACTGTGCCTAAGCATGTGTAATTGCAATAACTGCATATTGCTTCCCTGTTTCTCCTTACACCCACTTCCCTCTTCTTCCTCTGTTGTTTCTGCTGTCTTGAAAGGGGAAGTGGGGACACTCCACCAGCCCTGCTGAAGACCACCCCCATAAAGGCTCTTCCTCCCTCAGCTGTCATCACCAGCAGCTATTCCAGCAGGCTTTGCTGAGGGAAATGAGAGGGGGGCAGGGGGGGCATTCCACCAGCCCTGCATTTTTCCTCTTCCCTCCCCATTCCTTTTTCCTTGTGTGCCATGCGTTTGCAGATTGTAAGCCTGCAGGCAGGGTTATTGCCTCATTTTACTGATTATATGTAAGCTGCTCCAGGAGCCTTTTAGGCTGAGGCATGGGATAAAAATGCTTTAAATAAATAAATAATAAAGAAATTGAATGTTAGATAATAAACTCCTTGATGCAGAGAGCTGTCTTATTGCACTCTGTAAAGTGGCATGATACAGATGGTGTAATAGTAATAAAAAGGACAACAACAACAATGTCTTCCTATTGTAAAAAGCCCTCAAGCAGATGAGAACAGCGTTAAACTTAAAACACACCAAAAAAACCACCAGAAAAATCAAGCATCCTAAAAATGAAATTGCAGTCATATGGTAGCCTTCCCCAGCGTGGTGCTTCCCAGATGTTTTGGACTTCAACTCCCATCAGCCCCTACCACCATGACCAATGGTCAGAAAATATGGGAGTTGTACTCCAAAACATCTGGAAGGCACCAGGTTGGGGAAGGCTGCCATAGGGAGCTTGTTTTGCCCTTCCCTGCCAGAAAAAAGAGAGAGAGAAAAGAACAAAAAGAACTAAGAACTGGTGCCTGAGTTTTGCTTTCTTCCTCCTCCCTCCCAATCCCTTTTCCTTTTGTGTCATGTCTTTTAGAATGTAAGCCTGAGGGCAGGGACTGTCTAATATTAATCTTTGTAAGCCACTCTGGGAGCCTTTTCTGGCTGAAGAGTGGGGTAAAAATGCTGTAAATAAATAATAAAATAAATAATAAATAGGGGAACCTGTGGGACCCTGCCCCCCCCTGAAGATTTCAAGCACACAAACCCCATGAACTTACAGCTGCCACATAAGAAAAGAAGTCTCTAGTAGGGATGTGGACATTTTGTGTAATCTGTTCTCTCCGTGTTTTGCAGATTGTGAGGTATCTTTCATTCCGTCATCCACTCATTGATGGAATCAGATTTTTATTTTAATTTTTAAACCAGAGTTTCATTCTACTGGTGCTAATTCACATTCGCACTAATGCACACTTGTGCACATGGGCAAATGCATGTTAGTTAATGTGAATTACGGTAGTACTAATGCAGATTAGCACAAATCACCCACCCACCCCCTGCAAAAAAGGTGAAAAACCAGTCCACACGCCTGTGGAATCTGCAGACGTGTGCAGACGTGATGCGAAAAAAGCTGGTCCACAGCAGAATTGGCAGGACGGATTCATAGATATCTGAACTCATTGAAATTCACTGCAGTTTTCAAAGACATCCCTAGTCGGAGAAATATAAGGAAAAGCATCCAGGGAAAACACGGCCCAATTGCTCAACTTGTCTCCACCTCCCAGTGTTCTGGCCAGTGGGTGCAAAGGCACAGGGATAACTGACAAGCACTCATCATGTCCTCATTTTTAAATGATATAAAATTAAGGCTGTGATCCTGTAGACATTTACATAGGAGTAAGCTTCATTAAACATAGTGGGACTTACTTCTGAGGAAACATGCCTAACATTGCACTGTATGTCTTTTAATGACTCATGTTTCAGAGACCCAGGAGATGTGGAGACTGTACGTCTCCAGCAAATAGTGGCTTTTAGTTATGTTTCTGCAAAAGTTGATTATGAGTGAGGGGTGGGGGGAAGGAGTGTGGTTGAGAGATTGGCAGATCGCCTTTCTAAACCTAGGGCACATTTTACCGGGGACTCCAATTACTGCGCGTTGGAGGAAGGAAAAGATAATACTGTGAGATGGCCATTCTTCCAATACCACAAGGTTTCAGTATGAAAAAATCCTTAAGCTTGTTTTTAACCATCACAACTGTCTAGGCCCTGTACCAATCCTTCTGAAACGTTGCAGTTTTCTTGCCTGGGGATACCTAAATGATGTGTGCAATTTTCATAGAAATTGCCACCCCACCCCCACCCCCAAAAAAACCTATACCTGCAATTTTTATCCAGTTCTGCCAAGAAATAAAAATGTTATCGGCAGTGTCATACATACGTATATAAAAGACTCCTGCACCAACTCTTCTGAAACTTGGCAGGTGTAATCTCCCCTTAAAGGGCTACTATGCCTGCAACAATCAATCATCCAATTCTGATGCAGAGATAAACAAGTTATAACCTTTATTATTATTATTATTATTATTATTATTATTATTATTATTATTATTATTATTATTTCCCATGATAGTCAATCGGAAGCATGAAGCCTTGACTTGGGTTTGGTGCTGAGTTAAAGAAGAGAGGCTTCAAATCAGTCTGAGCTGTAGCGAGCAACTTTCCAAAGTGCCCCTTCAGGTTCCATATCGAAGCTGAGGGTCAGTGTGCACCTCTATTGGCCATGTTGGTTGGGGATGATAGGAATTACAGTCCAACCCATCTGGAGAACACCTGCGGAAGGCTGCTCTATCATTGATCTATTTATTTATTTATTTATTTATTTGTTACATCTATTTGTTATATCCGACCTTTTCCTTCAAGGAGCCCAAGGCAGCATACATGATTCTCCTCCCCTCAATTTTATCTTCACAACAACCCTGTGGGGTAGGTTAGGCTGGTAGGGATGTTGGAGAAATCCGCAATGGATTTAAATGAGTTTGGGTTTCTATGATTCTATGACCAGTGAATGCCACAGTGGACCAGCTTTTCCCAAGTTACACAGATTCTGTGGACTTCTGGACCAGTTTTTTACTTTCCAGAATTTTAAGTAAATTTAGATGTAGAAAAATATGAAAAATTTAAAAAACAAACATACAAAAAACTATGACCAACAACATCTTGTCCCCAATTTTTTTCTTAAAACATTTGTATGAAAACTTGTGTGTTTTCTCCAAATACATGCATTTGTGTATGCAATTTTGCCAAATACACACACTTTTGGAACATTTTTGAACATTGGTTTCCCTGATTTTTGTATATACTTTTGGATTGTGAAGTGGGGGCAGAGGAAAATCACAGGGCAGCCAGAGTATAAATACAGGTAAGCTATGAAGTTGAAATATATTGGATTTTATTAAATATTAACAAAGCCTCATTCAGCTCCAGCTTTGGTTCTGCTGGCTTTGTAGGGATACCTGCACACTGGGTGCCTTTCCTGGAAAGGCGACCATTAGGCTCTCCGGGCGCAAAGATGCTCACTATGTTGTGACATTTGTGCTGGTCTTAATAAAGCTGTTGGCAAACTATGCATGTTGTAACACCAAGGATCACTGCTTGAGCATCTCCCCTCCCTACAATTATACATTACTGAAGGTGTTTCTCTGCCTGCTATATTCTTTAACAATGCAATCATAGATTTCATAGATTCTAGAGTCAGAAGGGGCCTACAAGGCCATCAAGTCCAACCCCCTGCTCAATGCAGGAAACTAGAGGACGGGTCTCCCATCCAAGTAATAACCAGGCCTGCCTGACCCTGCTTAGCTTTCCACACTCAGGTAAGCTGAGCCAGCATGAGCCACAGGCCTATGTATGTCTTATGTATGTCTACTGAGAAGTAAGCCCCATTGAGTTCCATGGGACTTACACCAAGGTAAACATGTGAGGATTGATGCTTAAATCTGCAGTAGTCTGACCTGTACAGTTTTTGGAAGTTGGGTGTGAGTAAACAAACTCTAAACATTTTTTTTAAAGGTTTAATAGAATGGATGTCTGATCCTATGCATGCCCATTCAGAAGTATGGGTGCACAAGATTACACTCTTTCAAAATAAGCCACCCCCATAGCAGTCATGTTATATGCACCTAGATTAGAGTAACTCCCATTGATCTTACTGGTCTTACTTCTCCTCCCAATAAACAAAATGGGCACAGTGTTAGGTGACAGATAATAAGGGCCCTGCTAAATAAGGAAAGTTGGAGCATTTGTGTGGCATAGTGATTAGGGTGTTGGACTGGGACTCGGGAGATCTGGGTTCTAGTCCTCACTTGGCCATGAAGCTCACTAGGTGACTTTGGGCCAGTCACTGACTCTCAGCCTAACCTACCTCACAGGGTTGTGGTGAGGAACCCAGTGATTCCTTGCAGGAAAAAAGGTGGGATGTAAATAGAACAAGAAAATAAATAAAATAAATATATAGTGAAAATAACAAAGATTCTTGTGGCACCTTAAAGACTAACAAATATATTACGGCATAAGCTTTTATCAGATGGTATCCTGAGATACAAGTAAATATATGCATAGTGGTGGTGGACCGAAAACAGTGAGATCAGGGGGAAATTAAGTGCAGAAAGTACTGAGAGTGACAATTACATTAGTAACAGTGGTCATTCACAAAACAAAACAGTTGTTGATAACTAGGGAGGGCATGCATCCTATTTTACAAAGGACAGCCCTCTATTTGTAGGCATCCTCTCTTTGAAGGGCTGTGCTGCAGACCAAATCCATTTTAAAGATAAAGAACCCTAAGCAGAGAGAGCAGAGGCTTTGGAATGGCCCATCAACAGTTAAGCACCTGGACTGCAGACTGAGCAGGCACACAGGTTACTTGGTCACCTCTGTGGTGAGGTATTTGTGGCGTAACCCCACAATTCAGTTCCCTGGTGTATGTCTACATTAGTATGTTTAGTGAGTATAGAATGTTGAACTGAGTGGGTGTGGTTTGTGATGTCTTGGAAAGGGTGGGGGGAGGAGTATATAAGGAGTGTTGGAGTGATGTCAGAAGTAGTCGAGTTAGTTGAGTGTAGAGTGTGTTGGGGTTATGGGAGTGTCTCCAGTAGTGTGTTTGGAGTGTGTGAGTGTTGGGGAGTTAGGTTAGTTGGGGAGTTAGGTTAGTTGGGTTATCCGTGTCTTGTCTGTCAGGAGTTTTGAGAGAAATCAGTGCTTGTCTGAAGGGTGAAAGTATTTAGAATTATAGGGACTTAGGTTAATTACAAAGTGTTTGGTGTAGGCAGGTTGTAAAGTTATTTTCTGGAACTAAGATTTTGAGAATTAAAATAAACTTATTTTTATTTTGTTTGCTACCCAAACCCTATGTGACAGCTTGGTGTTATTAACCTGTATTACTGTTAAATCTACACACACACACACACCTTTGTACCCACAGTATCATACATTTAAAATAGATCCTTAATGACCAGTATTAATCTTTTCCCTTAATGGTAGGGGAAAGGTTTCATTTGACCCTCCACTCAGGTTCTTAAGTGTTGGTGTAAGGGGCCGTGCTGTCGCAGTATTACATTTCTATTTAAGTTATAGTATCCCCCACTCCTAAATTTCAATCTATACATATAAAGTCTGCACTGATCTTTGTCCTCTTTTTGGGCGGTGTAAGTGACCATTCTGGCTGCAACAGATGAACACAACTAACCCTCTGGAAATGTTTACATAGCTTTTTTTTTTTTAAGTGTCCAAAGAGTTACACATACACACACACACCACTCAGTAATCCTTCCAACATAACAGTAGGAGACAGTTCCATTGGTAAATCCAAGCAATACTGTCTGCTTCAAAAATGCCCCATTTTTCTTGTAGGTAGCATATTCATTACCACTCTCAGGGGGAAGGGAGTTCTTCCTCATCCTACACCAATGGCACTGTATGTTCTCAACAACTGTGCAGGCCAAAATGTGTCAGATCTGCTAATTGGCCCACTTTTTTTTTTTTTTTGACAGAAAACAATTGGGGAAGGGGGAGAGAGAATGAGACTCCCGCGATCATGCTCTGAGAAGAGAGGGCATCCGTGGATCTGTCAGGGATGCAATCTCCAGAAGTGTTGTTTTCCCTGGCGAAGTCAAGTGGAGTTGCTCATTTCACGCAGGCCCCTCTGCCTCTCTCATTGGCCCTCATTCCAGTAATACTAGAGAAATGAAGGGTATTGAGAAGGAAGAGTATTTTTGGTCTCCTGGTTGGGGGGGGGGGCAGAAAATGAAAATAAACAAACACATCCGTGGTTTCTTCTAAGAGGTGTTTGTGTGTATGACTGTGTATGTATATGTGTTTCAGGAATGTCCACCTCTTAGCATAACAAAGCTTTTCACGGCTTCCTAATGGCTCCCTGTCAGCCGCACTGAGAAAGGCAGTGTCCCTTCACCGTGGGCCTTTCAAGCATTCCCCCCTGTTTCACTTAATTCTTTCACCTCCTTCAGTTTGGAGAGGCAATAAAAACCTTTCACTGGCTGACAACTAAAAAGGCAGAACAGCCTCCTACTGCTGGATAATTCAGGAGGGCTTCTTTTCTCATTTTAATTGGCCGCCTAATTGGAATGTTTATGAGTTCCACGATAGCCAGGGATGAAAAGGCAGGGCGAGCAATTATCTGGCAGGGTTCATATAGTGTGTGTGTGTGTGTTTTCTCCCCCCTTCCCCTTTTTTCTCCCTTTCAGAGAATGGAAAGTTCACTGGCATGCCATGCTTTCTTTCAAATACCTTGATTTGAAACAATGTAATCCCCAAGTCAAAAATTTATGTCAAGCTGTGCTTATCCAGTAGCAAAGTTGGGGCTTTTCTTCAAGGCCTCCTTGAGTGCACGCTCGCTCGCTCTCTTCTTAAAAAATGTTAGCATAACACAAAGAACAGAAGGCTATCGGGTGGCTGTCAAGTTTATAACTGCTTGCACTCTTCGCTGGCTGGAGATAAGGCCGTAAGTAGAGGCCCTTGATGGACTTGATTAATTCTCTGGAACGAAGGTTTGTCTTTCCTGGCTCAATGAATGACTTCATTCTAGCAGATGAGGTCATCCGAGTCAAGGCAATAAACTTTCAGATATTCACATGAAAACCGGTTTTTCAAAAGCTTCCAACCGGGGGAGAGAGAGAGAAGCATAAGTATCTGCTCATTTACCTATATTAAGGCAGCCACACAGACAGAGTTATGCCAAGTGCCTTCTCATCTCTAAAGTACAAAGGTTTTTTGTGGCGGCTGCGTTGGACTTCAGAAGACATGTAAGAAAAGTTATTATCATTGCAACATATCAACATATTGCATAGGCACAGTATCCATTTTCTAAACCGCATTCAGGCATGCATGTCGTGTGTGTGTGTATTAGTGTTAATATAATGGCCAGAAAGTTGACTCCAACCCTGGCAAACACAGGTTGAAGTCCCATCACTTGGGTGGACTTGGACAACTTACGCTGGCTCAGCTTGTCTGAGCGTGGAAAGCTAAGCAGGGTCAGGCCTGGTGATTACTTGGATGGGAGACCCCTCCTCTAGTTTCCTGCACTGAGCAGGGGGTTGGACTCGATAGCCTTGCAGGCTCCTTCCAACTCTATGATCTATGAAATCACTATCTTTCAGCCTAGTCTTCATCAGAATACTTGTGTGGGGGAAATGTCACCTTTGCATCCTTGGGGAAGGACAAGATGCCAGCAAGATTCCTTCTGTTGTTATTATTGGGTTAGATCCAGTCACACTTAGGGTCCAATGAAATCAATGTGAGCACTTATTCAGGATCAGCTTTTCAGTGGGAACTAACTTAGACTATAGCGGGGTAGGCAACCTTTTTGGGCCATGGGCACATTTGGGAATTTGAGAAATTGATGTCGGGCACCACCACAAAATGGCTGCCATGGGAGGTGTGGCAAAGGACAAGTAACCTCCCCATTGAGTACAAGGCAAAGGTGGGGTCTGAGCCCCAATGCACTAAACAACTCCTTTGGTACAGGCCTGTGGCTCACGCTGGCTCAGCTTGTCTGAGCATGGGAAGCTAAGCAGGGTCAAGCCTGGTTATTACTTGGATGGGAGACCCCCTCCTCTAGCATTGAGCAGGGGGTGGGACTCAATGGCCTAGTAGGCCCCTTCCAACTCTATGATTGTGTGGTGTAGTGGTGAGAGTGTTGGACTGGGACACGGGAGATCCGGGTTCTATTCCCCGCTCAGCCATGAAACTCACTGGGTGACTTTGGGCCAGTCACTGACTCTCAGCCTAACCTACCTCACAGGGTTGTTGTGAGGATAAAATGGAGAGGAGCAGGAGGATTATGTAAGATGCCTTGGGTTCCTTGCAGGAAAAAAGGCAGGGTATAAATCTAATAAATAAATAAATAAATAAAATCCTATGAAACCACATTTTCCCGCACCAACAGAAACCTATTTCACAGTGATCACAGATGCCAGTAAGAAAATGTGTTAACTGAAAGGGGGGGAGTGGGAGTGGGGAGTGGGAGGGGGGCACCTCAGCAAATGCCAAGAAATATGTCTGAGGACTTATTGGTGTTGCCTTCCCCAATCTATATCCGATCCATTATATATGGTCATTGCTGTTAAATATCCCCACCTTTCCATTGCATTCAGCAATAGCCTGAAAAACAACTACAGAAAAAGGTGAGAGATCACATCCAACAGAAACTCAATGAAGCTGATGGGTTTATTGAAACTTGATTTATTTATTATTTATTTAATTACAGTATTTGTCTACCGCTCCATATCTAAGAAGATTCCAGAGCAGTGAACAATAAAAAGATGAAAACAGATAAAAAGAAACAAAAATAATACGTTGGAAACAAAGTATTGTGTGGTTGGACAGCCGAGAAGGCCTCCAGAAAAAATATATATCTTCAGCAGGTGCTGAAAGCAGCACAGTGTTGGAGCCTGCCTGATCTCCAGAGGCAGGGAGTTCCATAGAAATGGAGCCAACACACTGAAGGCTCTTCTGGTGGACTCCAATCAGGCCACAGGTCCATGAGGAAGCACCAAGAGAATGTTCTCCAATGACTTCAGTGACTGGGCAGGTTGGTATAGGAGAAGGCGCTCTCTTGGGTATCCTGGTCCCAAGTTGTTTCAAGCTTTATACACAAGTTGGTTGTTAGGCAACATGCCATCAGGAGGAGTAGCTGGGGGGGGGGAGTTCTGAAGTACAAGTGCCACCATGGAGAAGGCCATGGAGAATATTTCCAAAGAAAAACTGGAACATATAAAACAGTAAAATTGTGTTTACTGCTGGAACTTATTTCACCATGGGAACAGAAAGAACAGAATCTCCATTTTCAGAAAGCTCTGATTTCCAGAGGCTAGCCATACTACAAAATGAAAACAGTTCAACGGTGCTTGGGTGCACAAAGAAGCATCACAGTATAAATGTTCGCTGTTTCATACCTAGATACATTTCTGGGATTATAGGGAAGCATTTCTATTTAAAACAAAAGCAAAAGCCCTTTGACAAAGTTGTCCACCCATAGGGCTAGGTCAGCCTTTCCCAACCTGCTGCTCTCCAGGTGTGTTGGACTACAACTCCCATTACCCCGGTCATCATGGGGCTGGGGGTGATGGGTGTTGTAATCCAACACATCTGAAGAGGCCTGGTGGAGATACCTTTTCCTTTAAAGGGGGGGGGGGAGAGAAGAGTTTTCTTTTTAAAAAAACTGTACTTAAAATAAACATTAAAAAAAAACTTTTGAATTTTGTTAAGAAGAGAAGCTGGGCTGGGCTGGTAAATGGGTCTCATTTTCTGAAGGAGTCTTTTTGGAGCATTAGAGTTTGGTGGTTTTTATCTGGTCATTATTGGTGCTTCAATGCAGCAATCATCATAAACAGCCCTCTGTTTCCATTTACTTTACTGAGGTCAAAAGATGAGGTTCGTTTATGAGGTTATTCTGCCATGTATCACTCGAGACACTACAATAGAACAGCCGCAATGGATGGGCTATGTTCACCTCTCCATTTATTAGTCTTGTCAACTCGGAAAGGATTTTTTTCTTTTTCTTTTTTTCTCTTTTTTTACATTGTGAAAGGCCCATCAGCAATGAATCAGTGAAGTGAAGACGACAGTTGATTTGTGAATTCAGATTATATAAAGTGACGAGGCTTCAGTGAACTGTGTAGATAAAGCAACTGTCATGATAAGGTGGCATATGCAATTCCCCACAACCAAATTTATTGCGCATTTGAGGAAAATCATCCTATTTGAAAATGCCATAAATTTGAAATTGAATATTACTTATACACCTTGAATTTTGATTTATAGTTTGAATATTTTTAATGGGAGACTAAAGTGGCATCAATTCACAGTTTATGCATTTCTTCTTTTAAGGATCACTTGGAATATAGTGTGTGTGTGTGTGTGTGTGTGTTAGAAGTTCCTGATATTTTATTCCAAACCTGAAAGTGGCATATTATTTCTGCATTGAAACTAAATATATATCATTCCAGAGATCATTGTGTGTGATGGACAGAATGACAAAGGTGATGGTAACCAAGGGCCAACATGGGCTTTGGCTCCCATACATATTCGTAAATGATATGCATAGATATTATATGCCAAAATTTCAGAGTCTGTTGTCATTAGAAAGGACTAGGTCTTTGGAGATGTAAATGCTTTAGTGAGCCTTTAATATGGGAAGGAAATGTTTAATATGGGAAAGAAATGTTTAATATGGGAAATGTTAAAGCCCCAGTTGTTGTACAAAAGCTTCCTTTCACTGGGGGAAATCAAACCCTTGCTATGATTTTGTTGGTTGATACACTGTATTTCCCTGCCATTGCCGCTAACTTTTACCACTAATGATTCCAGACTAGAGATGGGTGAACATTCATTTCAGTCTGTTTTGACCAGAATTTATCCAATTCGCACATCCCAGAACTGAATGCAGACCTGAATGCCACCTGCAGTCTGCAGTTCTTACATTTCTGAGTTTGTGATGTGATTTACTCAACAAGAATAATGCATTTGAACATTGCATATCTTTGAAAAATATGCATGAAAAATATGCACAAACATGCTTTGGTTAATGGGAGACAAATGTGTACTTTTCAAAACTATACACAACTAATGCATTTGGAAAATATTTGAAAAATGCACCCCCAAAATGCAGACACATTTTCATGTAACCCACTGCCCTGCCCCCCCAAAAAAGAAAGAAAGAAAGCTCACAATCCAACATGGACATGACTCGGAATGAACTTTGAGGTGGGAACTGGAAAACCTCAACAAGCTCACATTTTGCTGATTTGCACATCCATATTCCAGATTTCCTGTTGTTGTTGTTTGTGTGTGTGTATATGTGTGTGTGTATATATATGTGTGTGTGTGTGTGTGTGTGTGTGTATATATATATATATATATATACTCTATAAAAACACCTCATCCATTATATTAGTTAAGATAGCTAAATGAAACCTCCGTGTCCAAAGTCAGTCTGCTGTTGGGATACCCAAATGCTGGGATGGAGCAGGGTGGAGAAATAGCTGCGGAAGGCTGTCATCACCTTTATGCCCTGCTCTATAACCTCCCAGAAGCATCTGGTTGGTGACTGTGGGAAACAGGAAGCTGGAGCTGATAAGACCCTGAACCAACAGGGTTCTTCTCAAAAAGCCCTGGCATATTTTGAGCCTAAGCTCTTAATCAGATTGTTCATCATTTAGTTGTTGAACTTCAGGCCTGCAGGCCAAATATATATATATATATGTGTGTGTGTGTGTGTGTGTGTGTGTGTGCGCGCTGGCAAGTTTGGTATTTGCCTTTGGCCCACCCCTTTGCCTTGAGTCCCACCTGCCCCTGGAATGGAGCCCCTGAGAGCTTCTTCATCATGGAATTCAGCCCTTGGGCTGAAAGAGGTTCTACACCCCTGATTTAGTACTGCATTGGTCCACACAGTGTGTAAAAAGCTGCTGTAAGCCTTGCCCCCCTTTTGACTCAGCCACAGGTAGGGTGGCAATGTGTCCTTACTTTGCAGAGGATACTCTTGAAGGCACCCTTTCTTTGAAGGGCTGTCCATTCTGAATCCAGTTTAAAGAGAAAGAACCACAAGAAGAGTAGCGGCCTTGAAAAGGCCCATCCAAAGTTGTCACCTGGGCAGCAGACTGAGGAGGAACACACGCCACCTGGGCGCACACTTCCCCACTAGGGTGAGATGCATTGTATTTTTGTTTAAATTATAACTTTTCCCATATACCTATGAATTATCACAAGCAAGTTTTATGCAAATCCCTTCTTATGGTTCATTTATCTTAAAACCAGACTTGGATAGGGCATCCCTTCAAGCAGAAGATGCCTTCAGATCGATGACTGTCCTCTGACAGTCAGGGAAAACACTTCTGGAGATTGCATCCCTGACAGATCCTCAGATGCCCTCTCTTCTCGGAGCACCGGAGCCTCCCTTCCCCAATCCTTGAAATAGATGGACCTGTGCTCTTTAAGGTATGATACATGGCTACTGTATTCATAAAAGACTTCTAAATGCCAGCACACACTGCTGAGAACAAGGCCGTAGCTCAGTGGTAGAGCACCTGCTTTGCATGCAGAAGGTCCCAGGTTCAATCCCTGACATCTCCAGATAGGGCTGGAAAAAATCCTGCCTGAAACCCTGGAGAGCCACTGCCAGTCCGTGTTGACAACACTGGGCTAGATGGACCAAGGGGCTGACTCAGGATAAGGCAGCTTCCTATGTTCCTATGATGTCATTAAAATCTGCTAGTACTAGAAGATTCTCTATCCTGTCTTGCCTTCTTGCTATTGAGAACCATGGACCTCCTTCCTCCTCCCCTTCCTAGCCCTGCAGCCACACATATAATTATAAGTAGGCTCTTACATGTGAGTGGAACTGTTACTTAAAAGTCAGCTTCTCTCAGGGTCAAGGGAATAGCCAGTGGAGGAAGCTAGTATATTGCCATCTCCATGATAGGGCTGTTGCTTGTCTCCATGAATTCCCTCTCTCCTTATTTCTCTACCTTCTTCTTTCCCCTCCCTCTCAAGAAACCTGACTTTGTATGTATGGACCATACCAAAGGGTGGTGGACCTTTGAATCCCTACATCCTGTGAAACTGTGTTGTGTCAGGGAAATAATAATGGGATGTGAAAAAACACAAATGCCAGATACTGCCAGGCTTTTGCCCTGGGTTCACTAAATTCCACCTTGGATACATCAGACTGCATCTATTGCCACTCAAGTAATATTACTGTACAGGTAACAAAAGCCAGGGAAACCACCATGAATGCTTCGTGCAGCCTTCCCCAACCCCGATGCCCTCCAGATGCTTTGGACTACATTTCCCCTAACTCCTGACCAATCACCATGCTGACTGGGGCTGATGTGAGTTGTAGTCCAAAGCATCTCGAGGGCACCATGCTGGGACTTCCACACCACCTGGAAAGCTAAGTTGTAATGCGCTAGCCAAAACAATGGTTCACCACAGAGCCAAGACAGGTGCAGAGTACCTAGAAGCAGGCCAGACGTCCAAGACCGGTGCAAGGCAGTTTGGTGCCCTAGGCAAGATCAGATATTTAGCGCCTCCCCCTTCCCACTTGAGAGCGCTGTATTTTTTTTCAAGGCGTTTCTGGCGCCCTCTTTAGTCCTGCGCCCTAGGCAGCTGCCTAGTTGGCCTAATGGTAGCACCGGCCCTGCAGACGTCACTGGATGGCATTTTCAAGCAGTTTCCTAAGAAGACCCTGTCAGGGCCCTCTGCTGAAGCCCGCCCTTGGCCCTTCTTTATTTTATTTTATTTTTAAACCCTACTGGCTGATGCAACTACCCTTTTGGTTTTCAACAATGCCCCAGATGACAACTCAACTTTGGGAGCATTGTTGCAGGGAAATGGCCCCTGCTTGGAGCTGTTTGCACTTCTGAGCTAAGAGCCCCAGGGCTTCCCGTGATCCATAAGGGGGAGGACCACCAGATAGCACATTGCCCATGGCCCCATCAACCCTGGAGCTGCTTAGAACCTAGATGAGATCTGCACCATTTTAGACACACCCACCCACCAACCTGAAAGGGCCTTATTGGTTGTTCTGCCACCAATAGAACGTTGATGGGTGATTGCACAGAAGTGACCTTCTCAGCACACACACACACACACACACGAACAACCCTCCCACCAGGGTACCAATCAGGACAGAAAATGTGTGTTTTAAACACTTCCTGAAACCATAGTTGTTCACACAAGCTTTCCCTAGCGTATCATTGATCATAAGGATGCCGCTCCATTTTACTGTCTTTTAAAAATTGTTATTGTGTTTTTTAATCTTACTTTTGTTGTTGTAACAACAAAATCCGCTCAACAAGATCTACCACAGACGGCCTTCTCTTTGTCCCTTCAGCCAGAGCAGCTAGACTGGTGGGGACGAGGAAGAGGGCCTTTTCTGTGGCGGCCCCCGTACTGTGGAACTCTCTCCCGAGTGACCTCCGCCATGCCCACCCCTCTCTGCTGAGCTTCCGCCACTCATTAAAAACCTGGGTGTTCAGGCGGGAATATGGGGTGGGTTAAGATTTTTTTTAAAAAAATTATACTGTTTTAAATGTATTTTATCTTGTTTTTATCCTATGTACCCCAGGGTACATTTATCCCAGGGTGGCTGGTTGCTGGCCAGATGGGTGATTAATAAATGTAAATAAATAAATAAATAAATTGAAATGCTTTAGCGTTATATTGTATGATATTTGTATTTTTAACTGTGATTTTTTTAAAAATATATTTTTGTATCTAAACCACTCAAGGCACGATCCTATGCATGTTTAGACAGAAAAAAGGCCTACAACTCCCAGCATGCCCCATGCTGGGAGTTGTAGGCCTTTTTTCTGTCTAAACATGCATAGAATTGTGCCCTTAGAGATTGTATTATATTAAGCAGTCATCATCAGGCGATCACTCGTGACCGAGTAAGATTGTCTTCCGGGATAAAAGGAGGAGATTCTAAAGAAGATTGTGTAGACTCTAGCGATGGGTCCGTAAGTGACTGTGGAGGCCAATTCTAGATCCACACAGCTTCCCACAGTGAGGACACAGGTTACCAGATAGAAGATGGTCCTGTAAAGGATTCATTTGACGTGCTTTTCGCTTAGCACGTTTCTCCCTTTCACCTTGCACTCGGGCTTCTTCAAAGTCCATGGAACCTTTGTGAAAGGCCAACCTCCATTTAGATCGTTCATGGGCCAGAGCTTCCCAGTTTTCGATGTTTATATTGCATTTTTTTAGATTAGCCTTATGAACATCTTTAAACCTCTTATATTGACCACCGATATTCCGCTTTCCATCCTTGAGTTGGGAGTAAAGTAACTGCTTTGGGAGACGGCAGTCAGGCATTCGAACAACATGACCGGTCCACTGAAGTTGGCGTTGAAGGATCATTTTTTCAATGCTAGTAGTCTTTGCTTCTTCCAGTACACTGACATTTGTTCGCCTATCTTCCCAAGTAATTTGCAGGATTTTCCGGAGGCAACGTTGATGAAACCTTTCAAGGAGGTGGAAGTGACGTTTATAGATAGTCCATGTTTCGCAGGCATACAATAAAGTTGGTAATACAATGGCTTCATAAACCAGTGTTTTGGTCTTCTTACAAATATCCCGATCCTCGAACACTCTATGTTTCATTCGAGAAAATGCGGCACTTGCGGAGCTCAGACGATGCTGGATTTCACTGTCGATGTTAGCTGTAACAGAAAGATAGCTGCCAAGATAGAGAAAATGATCGACATTTTCCAGTATTGTCCCGCCAAGCTGGATAGATGGCATCACCAAAGGATTGGCTTGCACTTGCTGATGAAGCACTTTGGTTTTTTTGATGTTAAGTGAGAGACCAAGTTTTTCGTATGCTTCTGCAAAAGCATTTAGGATAGTTTGGAGATCATCCTCTGAATGTGCGGAGACCACATTATCATCAGCATACTGAAGTTCCACAACGGAGGTTGTAATTACCTTACTTTTTGCTTTCAGCCTGCTGAGATTAAAAAGCTTTCCATCTGTTCGATATATAATTCCCACACCGGTGGGAAGTTTCCCCTCGACAAGATGTAAAACCATGGTGATGAAAATGGCAAATAATTTTTTTTGCCACCCCTCGCCGGATCGTCACCTTGAAGTGGTGAGTGGGCTTGCGTGTTCCGATGAATCCTGTGAGCAATGCCGTCGGGAGCTATGTACTCCCAGTAGGGTCACCCATGGCGGTAAGGTCCGGGGAGAGGAACCAGACAAAGAACGATCCAAAACATAAAGTCCTCAACGGCAGAACAGGCGGAAGATAATTAAACCTAAATTACAACGGCTGTGAAGGCGGATGAAGGCTGCAGCAGAGAATGGTTTTCCAATCGTCAGGGTAACCGTGCCATTGGATCTCTGCCGTACTCTGTCAAGTTTGTGTGGTGATTCGTTGTGCACCGATCTCCCCACATAAAACAGTTTCACGCACAGGCGTCTTCCAACCCAACCCACCCAACCCAACCCAACCAAACCAACCAAACAAACAAACAAAAAAAAAAGTCCCATGGCGACTGGCGAATGGCAACGGGGGCAGGACTGTGAATCTGGAAGCCCCTAGTCATGGACCAGCACATGGGCGGTGGATGCAGACTCAGTCGCCCTGTTCAAGGAACGAGGTAGTCGAGCAGCTCGGCAGCTGTATCCATGACTGAGCAGCCCTATTTAGGATCCACTCTGCTCACCCCGTATGGGGAGGGGGCTAGAAAAGGTGCCCTAAACATAGTCTACTTCTTTCTCCCCTGACTGGATTACCGCGTCCAGTGGGGTCACCATTTTAGCGGTCGAAAAAGACATTTGAATTTTGGAACATGGAATATACGGACATTGCTGGAAAAAAAAAAAAAAAATTAAGCAGTATGCAAGTATTACTAAGAAACAAACAAACAGAAGCACAGCCAACCATCCATGTATTGAGGCTCATCAGGTTCTTAACATGCAATCCTAGGCAGGCGACAAGAACAGGTTCTTAACTGAATTCCTGTGGGCCACCATATGTTGCCAGTGTACTATATTCAACTCAGTTGGTTATAAGTTGTGCACACCTGACATAGGCAGAAGAGAAGAGGGTCTTGCCACACCAAAGAAGAGGGTGCTGAAGGCGCAAATACGGAAACTCTCAGTCACCACCTCTGCTCCATGAAGCTTACTTTTGATATGGGCAAAGAGGATTAAAACTAGTTAGGCCAAAGGTGTTGAACTTGAACCTCTTTCAGTCCAAGGGCCAACTTCAGTTTCGGAGGAGCCCTCAGGGTCTGCATTGCAGTGGTGGGTGGGGGCAAAACCAGTGTGACCAAAATACCAAAAATACCAAGATATTTGAGTTTACAGCTCTTACTTATTTTATTTTATTTGCATATATATATATACACACATCTGACCCACCTGGGGTCCCCAGAATTCCATGCCTCCTTCCCCTTGTTCCACCCTTCTACAGTTTTATTTATATCCTGCCTTTTCTCCAAGGAGCCCAAGGTTCTGTTGTTAACATCCAAAGCCCTAATAACTCAGGATCAGGATACCTAGCAGACCTCCTTCCCGTATATACACCCAGTCAACACCTGAGATCTTCTGAGGAGGCCTTACTGGTTGTTCCAGAACGTTGCCAGGCAACAGCATGTAAGACCTCTGGAACACTCTCCCATGCATGGTTCAAGGGGCAGAAGTTATGGTAAGTTTCAAATGCCTCTTGAAAACATTCAGGCTTTCCCTGACCTGTAATGGATTATTATATCACTGCCCTGTTTAAGTGTTATTCTTGCTCTAATGTTTTAAATTATTTAATATTTTATTTTTATATTGTATTATACACACACAATTTAATGTGAACTGCAGTTAGGGATGTTTTAAAATATTAAGCAGTACAGAAGCATTATAAATGAACAAACAAACAACAAAGTTCAGACTCAGAGTACATTTTAAAGGGGGCATAAGATGAGAATGATTATTCATATATGGACACATTTTCATAATCAAATACCACTGATGCTATTTATTTATTTATTTTACTTAGTTGACACTGCTGAGAATCAGGGCTTGGTATTTACTATTTATTTATTTTATTAACTATTTTTATATAAGGCCACCCAATAACATTGTGTTCTGGGCAGCTCACAAACATAAAATGTTAAATACAATTAAAATAAAGTTTAATAAGTTTAATAAAATACAATATGATAAAATAATATAATTGGCACATGTTGCTATTTAATAATGCTACATAAATTACATAAAAATACATCCCCTCATAGCAGCACTCTTTTTGATGCCATGTATATTTCTGCTCAACTTTCAAAATATGTTTCTAGTCCTTCATGTGGATGTAATTGGCAGGAGGAGGATGAAATATATATACAGGCCTGTGGCTCATGCTGGCTCAGCTTGTCTGAGTGTGGAAAGCTAAGCAGGGTCAGGCCTGGTTATTACTTGGATGGGAGACCCCTCCTCTAGTTTCTTGCATTGAGCAGGGAGTTGGACTCTATGGCCTTGTAGGCCCCTTCCAACTCTATGATCCTATGTATCATTGTTGTTGATAACAAAACCTGCTTGTGTAGACTGCACAATCTGTTCTCTGCAACAACGAAAATTAAAATTAAAAAAAAAGTAGGGTACAGATCCACCTGGAAAGAAACTATGCACAGCTATGCATGGGCTCTGAACAGGAGAACTGATTAATAGGTGGAGATTGGATCAGGTCCAACTGGCCCAACTGCACTTGCCTCCCTTTGCCATTGAGCAAACCCACATTTGGCTCACCAAACAGGGCTCGAGTAAGTGAGAAACGTGTAGAAATTGCAACAGTCAGTCGTTTGAACAGCATAGCTATTAAGCATGGCTTAATTTGGCTCGTTCCAACAGTCAGGTGCACTGTTTCCTAATTAAATTATTCAACAAAACATTGACTATAAAGCATTCTGCTAAAACCTAATTAAGAGTGTGATTTGATAAAAGCCCAGTGCTGCAGTTTTCATTTACATTCTCAAAGGTGGAAGGGGGGGGATCGGGGAGGAAGAGAGGGGAAACTCAACATCACTATTTCTTACCATACATATCTTCAACTTCACAGGTTTTTCAAATATTTCTCTTTTCCCCATGAAGATTTTTGAACTATACAGAAAAGTACTCCAGGCTCAGATCTTATCAATTCATTAATGGCTGGCAATATTCTTCACTGATTCCCCCCCCCCGTTAAAAAAAGAAAGAAAGAAAGCACAACTTAACAAACCTAATAGAAAGACATCATTAAAAGAGGCCTCTTTGAAGACTTGGCCCTCATTCAAGCTACATATGGCCGCATAATCTTTTAAAACGTGTGATTCAAGTCTCAGTTTAATTATGTAATAGCCCAAATGGAATTACACTGCAGGATGAAGTGCTGTACCTCAGCAGAAACACAAACTGGAGCTGCCCAGCTGACCTCTTTCATCTGGCCGCTTGTGCTGCGCATTAATGGGATATCTCTTCCCAATTCTTGGGTTACAGGGGGAGGCAGGGCTAACTGCAGGTTTGAGGTGGCTCTGGGCAAAAGGGCCTTTGGTGAGAGGGCCAGTGTGGTGTTGTGGTTAGGGTGTTGGACTGGGACTCAGAAGATCCGGGTTCTAGTCCCCCCCCCTTGGCCATGAAGCTCACTGGGTGACTTTGGCCAGTCACTGACTCTCAGCCTAGCCTACCTCACAGGGTTGTGGTGAGGATAAAATGGAGAGGAGGAGGATTATGTGTACACTGCCTCGGACTCCTTGGAGAAATGGCAGGATATAAATGTAATAAATAAATAAATAAATAGTAAGCCTCTGCTTCACTGAGAAAAACAATCCCCTGGCAGTGGGGAGGGGGAGCAGTGTTCTCTGAGTAGTGCCAACGTGGTTGGATCTAGCTTAAATTTTTATTTCCACCATGCTCTGGAGCAGAGCAATGCAACATCCTTTTTTTAAAAAAGAAGACGCCAAGGCCGTTATTGTCATGACACCCAGGCCTCAGACCTTCCAGTGTGCAGCAGAGAATTCTGATGAGAACGAGGCACAGGCTACTTTCTTGGGGGAGAGGAAGGTCAGTACCTTATTCATGGTTCTTCCAGGTAAAAAAAACATAGCCCTGCCATCAGCCTCTGGCTCAGAGGATGAGTCTCCAGCAGAACCCCCATCTCCCCAGCCTTGCAGAAGTCTCAGGCTACAAAATCAGGTGAGGGCCCTTTAACAGCCCAGGCAGCTCCTCCAGGAGGGGTGGAGCTGGCCACACTACAGGACCTGCATAAGGCTCCAGTTGGCTTTAGCTCTCTGCTGAGACAACAACATCCTCCTGTTATCTTAGTAGGAGGGAATTCCAGCGAGTAGTGCTATCCAAGGTCCTATTCCCTTCCTGCCTTGGTCTGCCTCTGCCTGTCCTGAATGTCCCAGGGAACATAGGATTGTGCAGTGTCCCCCTTCTGAGAAGGGGTAGTCAGAGATCTGCCACCTTTGCCCGCCCCCTTGCAACTATCCTGTTCATCTTCCAACCGCCTTCCCTCTGCCTCCAAAGTTCCCTTGCTAGACAGGCTAAAAAGCTCCTCTAATGAAATCTGCAGGGTGGGAGGTAGGGGGTGGACGAGGATTGCCTCCACTGCTCCTTCCACCCTACACTAGTTGATAGGATGCCTCCAAGTTCGGGGGCTTCTGTTCACCAAGGGTACAATAGATAGGATTGCACCCTTAAACTAAAATATGCTGGTAGTTTTCTGGTATTTTGGCCTTGCCCCTTTTTGCCTTTGGCTCTGTCCACCACTGGAATGTGGACCCTGAGAGCTTCTCTGAAAAATAATTTGACCCTCGGGCTGAAAGAGATTCAACACCCTGCTCTACTGAATCATGCTGCTTCCCACAGTGGCCAACTGGATGCCTCAAGGAAAACCATGAGCTAAGCATGAAAGCAATAGCTTTTACTTGCTGTACCTTCCCAGGAACTGATGATCAGTGCCCTACTGTTTCTGAACATGGGTGATTCCACAGAGTCATCATATAATGCCTTCCATTTGCACCTGTGGATATTAACATGAGACCACCCATGCCTGAGTTTAGAGCAGGGCTCTCCAACCTTGGGCCCCCAGATGTTGCTGGCCTACAGCTCCCAGCATACCCAGCCAGCATGGCTAATGGCAAGGGCTTCTGGGAGCTGTAGTCCAGCAACATCTGGGGACCCAAGGTCGGAGAGCCCTGGTTTAGAGCATGCATAATGGCTTACATGGCCAGGCATCATGTCAAAGCACACTATGATTTGGTTAGTCTTCCAAGCCCATCTGAATAGCCATTCTTCAAAAACAAAAAAACTGCAGACACAACACGCATTCTCTTTGATTATATGTGATCCTATAATCACAGCCCAGTGAGACTTTCTGACTACTTAAAAAAAAGAAGAAAAAAGAAGTCTGAAATTTACTCTGTAAAATTAATGCACGAGATCATAAAACTCTACCTTAACAAATACAAAAGACCATTTGATTAGCTACAAATAAAAGCCCCTAGAGCAAAAATGGATAAGGTTTAAGCCACTTCAAATTATTTTCCTGCCTGATAAAGCCATTATCACATTTGCAGCATTTACAATGCAGAACTACATTCCTTTGATCATCTTATAAAATTAATTGATCTTGCTTATCTATTGTACTATTTTAAATTATTTTAATTGAGGACATTAAGAGAAGTACTGGTAACAACCAATGCATTTATTAGCTGCTGACGTTCAAGGCACCAATGTCATTTTCATAATCTGAATTTCTCTAAAACAAAATTCCATTCTTAGTGGAATTTACATATAGATCACCTCCAGACACAAATAATTTACTATTACTTTAAGTCCTAAAGGACAGGCAGAAAAACTGTGAAAAATCACTCCAGCCATACTTAATTTTAATTATTCTTTTAAATCAGATAAAAAACCCTGAAGTTAAATTCTCATAATTAAATAGAAATTAAAAGTTTCTAAAAGCTTTATTTTTCAACTCCAATTTTAAATGCAAATGATCAGACAGGAGTGCAGAGTTTCACCCCTGTCAAAACAGTTGTGGATTCATGTGTGCACTGGCAAAACTCAGGGAGGGTGTGCAGCAGAAGGGAGCTGCATCCGTTTTTTCACTTGGTTATACCTAGAAATGTGTAAATCCTGCATTTACTGACTTGAGAACATTTTTCGTCTCTGGTCACAGCCCCTTTGCTTCCTGCATAAATGCAGATATTCGGAAGTTCTCACAACAGGTTGAACTGGTGACTCCATGGATTTCAGGTGAAGGGTTGGCTTGGGAGCCACTGTCTAGCTCTGGCCAAAGGAGGGTACTGCAGTAAGACCAATCCCACCAGCCATGGAAGTTTCTTTGCAGCCATAGGTCAGAGAGGGTCAGGTGGTGATACTCCCTGTCTCCTTTGAGAAATTGAGAGTTTCTGAGTCTTGCCTTGTATGTTGACTCTGATGGTTTTAATCTATCTCCCATACCACCTCTTTATTTTTTTTAAAGGATGTGTTAATATTTTGATCGTTATGCTTTCTTGTAATTCTTGAATGCTGTTAGCTGCCTTAAGTGCTATTTTATAGTGGAATGGTGTGATGTAGGTAATATTAATAAATAAATACATATTTTAAGAGGCGGTTGGACAAGCATATAGCTGCATTGCTGTCAATGGGCTTGATCCATGAGGAGTAAGTAGCTCTTAAGGCAAGGGTGAGGAAAACTCAGGTCTTGGGGGGCCAAATCCAGCCCTCCTAGGGTCCCAATGTGGTCCTCTGGGTTTCCCCAGAAGGCCACACCCACTTTCCTTGGCTCCACCCCTTCTCTCCAACCAGCAATCATGGGGGGGGGGGTTCCCAGCTTTTGTGCAGCCTTTTCCCAATTCTAAAAGGTTGAAATGCCTCTCCTAAGCCTTAGCTACTGGTAGTAAGAGCTTTAAGCTACAATATGCTGCTATTTAAAGGATGTATTTTGGCCCCACCCCTTTCACCACTGGCTCCTCTGCCTTTGCCTTCAACCCCGCCCACCACTTGAATGTGGCCCCCGAGAGCTTCTCTGAATTTGAATTCGGCCCTTGGGCTGAAAGAGGTTCCCCACCCCTTTCTTAAAGGCTCTTCCAAACCCATATCCAAGTAGGACCATTTCTGGAAATTTGGCTAGATATTGTATTAATTTATCATCATTATCTACTGCTTCAAAATTGCTTATGTCAGTTTTCTGCTGCTGGAAGGGGACTGGGCATAATGATCCAATGAATCCTATTCCAACACCTTCATTCCCAAGTTACTTCAGTAATTGTAGGCTAAACCTACAATCCTCTGTGCACTTTCCTGTAAGTAAGTTTCACAGGACTCAATGGTACTTACTTCCTAATTGTCATGTACAGGACTGCACTGATAGTAAACTTAGAAAAAGTTAGGCCTGAGGTATAACACAGCTAATGCTTCTCTCACCCATATGTTTTAGCAATGCACAATGGCTGCCTTTTTTTGGGAGGAGGTAATAATATGGATAAACCTTGTATTGGAAAGCTCTTTAATATTTACTGATGTGCATGTTCTTTTCAACTATCTACCTGCTTCCTGGAACTTAACAAAAAGTCAGAGTAAATGGATTCTATGTGCCTATTTTTGACAGCCAAAAGACTAATTTTACAACATTGGAAGGATAAATGGCCACCGTCGATACTACAATGAGTTGAGGACCTAATGATGCTTTCAGTTTTTGAACAGGTGGTCCTTAGGCATAATCTACAAGTGTACCAATACACGGACATTTGGTCTGCCTTTGCTGAAGTCTATGCATAATTATGCCTAAGAATAATAGTATATCTTGTCATATATAAAATATATTGGGGTACACATTGCATTTGTATCTATCATAATGGAAATATTCAAATCCTATGTGAGAAAACTAATATTTTATTTTATTTCATTTTGGGTTTTTTGTTTGTTCTGGTTTTGATATAATAACATTGACAATAAACATTTAATTTACGTTTAAAAAAAATAAAAATAAAAAAGATAGGCCTGAACTTATCCAACTGTCATTATCACTCATTGCAAAAGCTGTCTGTATCAAAAACTGAGAACATCAAGGCCACCAAAAGTGTCAGCTCAGAAGTCCATGGCTTGAAGTGAAACTGGAATGGAGCCTTCCCAAGAGGTGAAACTAGGTTCCCCCTGAAGCAGATCAAGCTCCAGACACATCAATCACTGCTACATCTCTTCCAGGCTCACTTGCACTGCTTGCTGAACCAGTTACTCTGCTTTTTAACAGAGACTAAAAGAAAGGACCTATAGATTGAGGTGCAAAGGCAGGGAGACGGGTGGGGGGAAGAACAGGGAATGCAGCTGAAATGTATACTGTACGTACACAATGTTAAGGTAAATGATGTTAAAGCAAAACTGGCTTGACACCCACACATACATCCAATCGCCTCAAGCCCATAGGCTGGTGGAGAAACCAAATGCATCAAATATGTTTCTTTACTCCTCATCCAGTCATGAAGGTATCATAAACTTCCATCATTTTGCTGAGGAAGTGAGAAACCAAGAGGCAGAAGGAGATCCTCATATTTGACTGAGAAGCAGAGCAAAACTTCTAGGGCCAGTGATGTAGTGGTAAATTTTGAAGTGCAGGTGCTCATTGTGATAGTCTCCATAGCCATCTCCCCCAGGAAAGTCCAAAAACGCAGGCAGTTGTGTTGATCTGTATCAACAAATCAAATCAGTTCTAAAAGTTTCCATCTCCACAAGGAGCAGGTGTTTTGTAAAGCTATTGGGTCTTGAGGACCTATTCAAGACCAAGCCAACCCAAAATACTTCACATCATAACCTGGTAATAGATTGTTGCTGGGCAAATTCATTTCCTCCCATCCCTGGTCTTGTGTGAGGATCACAGCTAAGTTCAGAGGAAACAGACGATCTGGGCCAGTGGGGGTGGCAGATGACATCAGCATCCCTGCTAATAAAACCGTGCTAGTGCTACATCTCTGTGAGCCATGGAGATACTACACCACTGTCAAGGGCTCCTTTGAGTTGAAGGAACATAGGAAGCTGCCTTATAAGGCTGGATTATTTAGGCCATTCTAACTCTGGCAGCATCTATGCAAGGTCTGGGGCAGGTGTCTTTCACAGTATCTGATCCTTTTTCTTTTTCTTTTTTCAACTGGAGGTGCCAGGCATTAAAATTGGGATCTTTTGCACATGCTCTACCACTGAGCCATGACAGTTCCCCTTGGTCCATTCAGCTCCTTTCTTTCAGTTTCAACCTAGGGAGTTCCATTGCTTATCTTTTCTTTTGAGCTCCTGCAACTTATATCTGAGCCTGGGATGAACATGCTTTGCTGAAGTTTCTGAAGTTTCTGTATTAATGCTCTATGGGGGCTAAGAGAATGAGCTGTGTGGTTCCTGGTTCAAAACTCACCTATTCCACCATATCACTGGGTAGGTCTTAGGTCCAGTCACTATCTCTCACCCCTCCCTCCACCCACCTGCAATTTTCAGATAATTATACAGGCCTACCATCCAAGAATTAGTGAGATAATGCATGTGAAATGCTTTATGCACTTACCAAAAAACAAAACAAAACACCATACACATTGACTTGGATCCTGATTTTCTTTCCATGAGTAAAACAGAGTTCATGGAATGAGGCATTCCACTCTCATTGTACCCCATAGAAAATCTTCTCCTGCGGATCGGAGGACCCTTGGAAATCGTGTGGGAAATAATATGGGTGGGGTGTATAAAGAATTAATTATAAACTTGTTAACGGCAGGTAGACTAATGATAGCAAGGAAATGGAAAATTCAGCAAGTTTTCACTATTACTGATTGGTATAAAGAAGTATGGGATATGGCATTGAATGATATGTTGACTTGTAATATTAAATGCAAAAGGGGTCAATTAAAGAAAAATATTTTCAAGGATATTTGGGGTTTATTTTTGGAATATGTGTTAAAAAAGGGGAAAGGGAGTTTACCCTGTCAAGACATGTTGTATTTTTGGAATAATGAACAATTATAGAGTCATTGTATTATTTGGTCCCATGGTGATGGGAGCACTATATTAGTTATATGTGTGTAAATAAAATAAAAAAAATAATGGGTGGGGTGTGGGTGAAGGGGCAAGTTGGCAAAAATCAACCCCCCTCTTACATGAACAGAGAGAGGAGCGACATAGGTTCCAAGCCATTTAGTAACGTTCTGAAATATATACAAGAACCCACATATGGAAAGTCAGCCCCCCAACATGGTGAGCGTTTTCATATGCACTATTAATAGGGATGTATGGATTTTGTTAAATCCATTCCTTTTGTGTTTCTCAGATGATAAGGCATCTGTTGTTGTTCTGTCATCCGTTCATTGACGGAATCAGATTTATTTTATTTTTTACCAGAATGTTTTTCTACTTCTGCTAATGCACATTAACAATTTGAAGGACTTTAAAGGGGATTGGACAAATTCATGGAGGAGAAGGCTAGTCCTGATTGGCTATATGCTACCTCCACTATCAGAGGCAGTATGCCTATGTACACCACTTGCTAGGGAACATGGGCGGGAGGGTGCTGTTGCACTCATGTCCTACTTGTGGATCCCGTGGGCAGCTGGTGGGCCACTGTGTGAACAGAATGCTGGACTAGATGGACCCTTGGTCTGATCCAGCAGGGCTTATGTTTTTATGGGGAATGGCGCAAATACCCCGCAAAAGTGAAAAAAACCAGTCTGCATTCCATGTGACTCTGAAAAAGCCAGTCCACTGCAGAAACTGCAGTTCTGATTGACAGAAATTTGAAATAGTTTTAATCTGTTGCGGATTTCTCCGACATCAGTTGCGCTGTATGCATAATCACTAAAGCTGTGAATATTTATCGCAAAATGAAAACATTTTTAATGTAAGATGAAACCGCTCCCCAAACCCTTTTCTAGATGCATCAGACTACTTCAAAAGCAGTTTCCTGTTCCTTTAACAAAGCAGACATCCTAAATTGAAGGTTCAAGATGGCTGGGATATGTGTATTTGCTCTGTGGCCAACAATCATGCCAGTTAAATAAAGGATACAGCAATAGATGTTTGCAATTAGCCTCCTTCAGCTGCCCTCTCAGATTGCTCATGGATAGGACCTGTCAACAGTATTACCAGTATTATTATTATTTTTTTGTAAGGAAAGAGACCGAATAAAGCCAGACACGGTTCTATTTGTTTTTATAAGGGGAATCAAAATACTTTCTGTCAGTGAGATAGGTTTCGTTGGGGTGGACAGGTAAGGTTGATTGTTTCGCTGAAAAACCATTATGTACGAAATATGTCTATTTGGTGCTTTAACCTGCTTTTTCCTCCCAAAGTAACTGGGAGATGGCCAGGGGTCATCTGTATTATTTGACAAGTGTTATATTTGGTGAGACAGGCAAAGACACAACCTTCTATGATACCACTTTGAACCCCTCTGGTGGCAAAACACTCACTCTCTCTCTCTCTCTCTCACACACTCTCTCTCTCTCTCTCTCTCTCTCTCTATATATATATATATATATATATAGTGAAGCCTGATTGCCTAGTACTGAAACATGAGCTTCTAGACACAACATAAAGCAAATGGATAATGCACATAAACTGACAGGTATTGGGGGCAGGGGATGGTGGAAATCCTGCCACTTGGAGCCTTTCAGCTCAAAACTAGATAAGAGGGTGAGGGCCAAAGTTTTCTCCAAACCCTGCTTTTTCACTGCCACTACTAATTTCACAGTGGCGAACCTCCTTCAGTAGCTGCTGGACAATGGGTGGCCATCTGTTTTTATTTCTCATACATCCCCTAAGAACAACACAGGGACTTGTCTTCCGAACGTTCCCTGAGGAAAAATTTCCCAGAAGTCCCCTGGATAGCGTCATCCTTAGGAGGACTTCTGGAGGGGGGGGGGGAAATGTCCACCCCAACTGCCAAGAGGAATGCTGTCAACAGTTAGACCCCTATATTTTGAACCTCCCCAATTGCCAAATTCAACCCTCTGATTTTAACCCCCCTGCAAATGGGGCAGCACAATTGGGAGGGAGGGATGACGAGGCATTTCAGTTCATCTCTGTGGAAAGGTAGAATATAAATCTTTTCAGAAAATGAACAGGGCCAGCCCAAGACATTTTGCTGCCTGAGGAAAAGAACAAGACCTGAGGCAAAGGACAGTTGACTCTTACTTCAGCAGTGATGATACAACTGCGTCCTCAACCGCACCCATGGGCAGGAGACCAGGTGAGGAGCACAGAGCAGGGTATATGGTACACACACAGGACTGTCCCCCAATGTCTTACTGCCACCCCCCAGTATGATGAAAAACTGAGGAAGACAAAGGAACAAGCTGGAGGATGAGGACCAGAAGGAGCAAAGAGGGTTGCTCTTGACCCCTTGCTGAAGGGCTGATGATATGGGAGAGGGAAGGGAGGAGGAGCAAAGGAAGCTGCCTTATCCTGAATCAGATCTTGGGTTCATCTAGCCCAATATTGTCAATGGTGACTAGCAGCAGTTCCCCAGGGATTCAGGCAGGAGTTTTTCCTGCCCTCCCTGGAGATGCCGGGGACTGAACCTGGGACCTTCTGCATGCAAAGCAGGGCCTGTGCCACTGAGTCACAGCCTCTCCCTTTGTTTGTTCATTACCCATCACATTTTGAGACCTTAGAGGAGGCCTCTGAAAACACTATCACAGGGTGCTGAGACTAAAAAGATGCAGCGGGGTCTCATCATCAGCTCACCCACAGGCTTTTCTACACGGGTGTCTCCATCCTCCTGTATTTGTACAAATGGGGATGTTCAGCCACACAAGACCTCCAGGGCAAACCGTTCGACCGCAGCTATACAAGACCTCTACAATTCCAACTTAATGTGAAGCGTGGCAAACAATTTAGTTTCTAAACTAATAATCACCAGGCAAGCCGGAGTGAGGAGAATGGAAGACGCCTCCTCTTCTCCTCTCTTACTGCATACAATTTTTAAATTCCATTCTAGACTAATTACAGTGTGGTACTTAACCGAGCCGCCGACTGATTAATAATGTTCTGGAGTGCTTTTCTTTTCTTCCTTCTAGCTGCCAGATGGAGCGGTGTAGATTAGTCTCTGCTCCATAATCGGTGCACGCAGCTGAAAACACTGGTGAGTGTTACCCACCCCGAGCTGACCTGCTTTGATGAACCCTACACAGCAAAAACACACACAACAACAAAACCCAGGTCCCGCAATCAATGCTGCATCCCTATCTGTCTTTCATGAGCTGCCAGAAGCAGTTTGTTCTTCGTTCAAAACTGGGTGTTTTGAGAATGATTCACACACACAATTTATTTAATTATTTAAAGTTGTTGTGTGTGTTTTCCTGCTCCACAACCCAAAAGGCTCCTGGAGCAGCTTACATGCAATCAGTAAAACAAGACAGACCCTGCCCACAGGCTGACAAACTAAGAAGGCACAACACATAAGGAATATAGGGATGGGGAGGGAAGAGGGAAAAAATGACCAACATCAGTCTTCCTGGACACTGGCATGGTCTCATCCCCCCCCACCAGGCTACTGGGCCCTGGACTTTGGCCCCAAGGCCAGCCAGCCCTAGTTTCACCACTGTAGCCCAGTATTTTCTACCAGAGCTTTCCCCAGCCTGGTGCCATCCACATGTTTTGGATTTCAACCCCATCTGCCCCAGTCAGCATGGCCAGTGGTCATGAATGCTGGGAGCTGAAGTCCTAAACATCTGGAGGGCACCAGCTTGGGAAAGGCAGGTCTACTCTGATGCACAAAACCTCTCCGATGCCTCAGATTAAAAGGTCTTTCCCAAGACCTGCTATCTGAGATCCTTCAAAATCAGGGGTGCACAAGCTTTTCAGCCTTGCAGGCCACATTTGGTGTCAGCTGGGGATGCAGATGCATGCATACCCTCTCTGTGTGTCTCTCTCTCTGTCTGTCTCTCTCTCTCCACACACACACACACACACACACACACACACACACACACACCTCCCCTTCCTGCCCTCTGAGATTTAGGAATCATGGGAGGTACAAGCCTCTCCCATCCCCCAGCAATTGCCATTGAGTTTGCTGTTTCTCCACCACTACTAGCAGCAGGAAAACAATCATCTCAGAACAGAAGCCAGAGACTGTGTCCCCCTGCCCCCTGACACACAGCCCAGCTGTTCAAGAGAAACTGAGTGGGGTCCTGCCAGCTTTGGGGGCCACACAGGGAGCATCCAAGGGCTGCATGAATCTCCAGGGTTGCAGGTTTTGCACCCTTGTTCTAAATGGAGATGCCAGGGATTGAACCTTGGACCTTCTGCATGTAACGCAGGAGCCCCACCCCTGAGCTATGGCCATTCCTTTAGAGCAGGGCTCTCCAACCTTGGGTCCCCAGATGTTGCTGGACTACAGCTCCCAGAATCCCTTGCCATTAGCCACGCTGGCTGGGTATGCTGGGAGCTGTAGGCCGGCAACATCTGGGGACCCAAGGCTGTAGAGCCCTGCTTTAGACGTATGTGTGATAACCCATGGAGAGTTGGCCTGGGTGAAGGCTTGTGTAACACACAACCAGGAGCCCTGCAAAATGCCTTCAAGTCTGGTTGCCCTCCATTCTCCGCCTTTCCCAGCTTTCGTACTTTCTCCGTCTCCGAGCCCACACAGCTGGGACAATATTTAGACTCGCCATGACAATGAATGGAGGGCAGCAATTAAGAAATCCTGGCATGAACACCTGTCGGTGGGCTGACCCACATCCAGAAGAAGCGCCTAATGACTGTGCGTCTAATGATGGGCTCTCTGTAGTGTGAAGGAAAAGTAGGTTGAACTGCATCAATGTGGGAGAATGCATTCATTACCCACCCATTTGAACATTTGCCAATTAATCCCTGTCAGCGCTAATCTGTGTTATTGCATTTCTAATGGCAGATGTGTTACTAATTCATTAAACAATGCAAATGGAGCAACAGGAAGTGTGCACACTCCTTCCCGTCATGACAACAACCCGTCACCAGCACCTCCTGAAATTGGTACGTTGAATGCATCCAACTTTCAAGCATTCCGAACATGGTCGGCATCGTGGGTAGGTATGGTCGGGCACCTGCCATGGGACCACAACCCAGAAGGGGCCCACTGACAAGAACCCCCTCTGGAGTTGTTCCTTCTCTGCAATCACTGCAACTTGCTTGTTCACCTGCCTCTTGCTCTGGCCCAGACAACGATAGTGGTAAGAAGGAGGAGAAGCAGACGCCACTTCCTACTGGCTCACTGGCTCGTCCCCTGCCTAGCATGCAAGTGGGAGCAATGTCGAAAAAAAAGGATGAGGAGCCACAGCAGCTGGTGACAATTGTGGTGAGGAAGTTGACTCACTAAGGGAGTGGGCCCGTTGAG
This sequence comes from Shinisaurus crocodilurus, assembly GCA_021292165.1. Lineage (NCBI taxonomy): Eukaryota > Metazoa > Chordata > Lepidosauria > Squamata > Shinisauridae > Shinisaurus > Shinisaurus crocodilurus. The sequence continues at coordinate 28,977,906 of CM037887.1, forward strand.
GGTATCTTGTCCAAGGACCCTCAAAAACCTGCGCTGGTTCTGAAATGTAATCTCCATCATAACTAAAAGAGAAATTGGGCGTGAGGAGTTCAGACGTGCATTCTGACCAATTGATGGCCACAACAGCAAGCGCTGAGTTGCATGTAGGGAGGGAACAACAACCTCAACAGGGACGCAGATGCGGAGGGGTACACGCATTCCAGTTCCCCTGCCAGAAGATGCATCTCTGCAGATGGGGAAAAAAGCTTTAGATGGGGTGGGGGTGGGAAGACCCTCAGATACATTTTACAAAAAAGTGTTCTCCAAAAGAGGAAAGCAAGAATGCTGGTATATATGAACACAAAAAAATTGCTATGCATATTATTAAATTCCTTCTATCATGGACCTCAAGGAAGCATACCAAGTAGCCACCTTGCAGTCTCCCATACATCTACTGACCATATCCAGACCAGCTTAGCTTCAGTAAAGTGATGGCATTATCTGCTTTCATTCCATGCTAGACCATCCTAATATTAAACATTTATGCCACATAATTTAGATATTTATAGCACTACACATACATTCGCTCAGAAATCCCTCAATAGCCCTGTGAGGTAGGCCAGTATTCCTAACCATACATAGGTATGAAATGTTACGATGAATTGTTTCAAAATAGTATGGAAAGAGACGCCTAAAAACAATTGTCTGACCATTGGTTTGATTTGTGGATATTTTTCTGGATGCAGAAATGTGTGTGTACATGCATGCGCACACACACACACACACACGGGGGGGGGGGGGAACCAAGAGAGAGTTTCTTGAAAAAATTATACTGGAGCTCAGTTACAAAGCCTTAAGATGTATACACAGGGAAACGGGTTGTAATTTTTTTTTTTTAACTTATAATCCATTAAAAGCAAGTAATGAAGGGGAAGGATTTATGGGGTGTATAAAATTATACACTGAAGGTTATATGGGCATGGGAGGGGAACACCTTTTTTTAATCACATAAGGTAGGCGATTAATTGCTTTTACGAACGCACGCACTACCCTATTCATTAACATAATAACCTCCTGGAGAATGTGTTCTACGTGCTAATAATATTAATTGCATCGGATTAATGAACAACATAAACATTCGTATAGGCTCCGTAAAGAAAACGGCGATGTCCCGTATGGAACGGCACAAAGACACAGCTGCCACTCCAGACCCGGTTAGCTGGAGCTGGCATTGGAAGATTTTGCTACTTAGCCACGTTCTTGTCATTTTAATTTCTCTGTCACTGAAGCCTGCATGAAAAGGTTGGACTACAGCCAAAATGTAATAATCAGAATGTCTGAAAATAAAATTAGAAAGGGGGGGGGGAAGACATTAAGAGGTTCAAGATCTGTTGAAGCTCTGTAATCAGCAAACAATATCAACTGGTGGTTGGTTAGAATCTTGAAAGGTCGTATTCATTAGGGCTGTGTATCAGATTCAGATAAAGTCCGTTGCTCAAGCAGAATCAGGCAACAGAATCTGGTCCTGTTGTGTCCCAAGACAAAGTGGGCTTCCCTCCAAACCCAACAGAACCGAAGCTGCTCCAGAATGAGGCTTCATTATGGACTTGTGATTCGGATACGGTATGCGCCTGCAGACTTTATGTCTCCAGATAGGGTCTTTTGCTTTCATTTCTCTAAACCAGTGTTCTCCAACCTTGGGTCCCCAGATGTTTTTGGCCTACAACTGCCAGCATGCCCCAGCCAGCATAGCTGGCTGGGGCATGCTGGGAGTTGTAGGCCAAAAACATCTGGGGACCCAAGGTTGGAGAACACTGCTCTAAACACTGCACACACCACTGACCCCTAGCTCAGTCCCACCCCATTGCCCACCAGGGCCCTACATATGCATGGATCCTTGCAATCAAGGAGGGTGCAGTGCAGGGGAGGCGGGTGACTCCTATTTCGGTGGGGCTCCTTTTCTGTTGCAGGTTTTGCAGGTTTTATTTGAAGCATCATAGGAACTATCCATGGTGCTGAGCTCCATCCCTGAAATAGGTTCATCATCATGGAGCACCATGGATAGCTCCTATGAAGCTCCAAATAAAACCTGCAAAGGAAAAGGAGCCCCACTGAAACAGGAGTCAACCAGCCTCCCCTGCAGTGCAGTGTCAGAGCCTTCAACATCTGCCCAGGCCCGGTAAAAACCTTCTGGGTAGTGATCCTGCTTTGTTCTAACAATAGCTTTGAGAATGGGTTGAAGTTCAGTGGAAGCATATAGTCCCCAGGTTTGACCCTTGGCATCTCCACTATAAAGGAACTCGGGGCTAAACTACTCACTACGTTAAATACATAGCATGCAGCTGATCCGCACCATTTTGTTTACTTTTGTGTAAGCCCACGGGTCCCCGATCTGGATAAGGACTACCATGCATGGGTAGGGGAGGTTTAAACCTTCCCACTCAGCTACATTTCCCCATCAAATTCACCACCACCACCACCACCACTGAGGGGACAAAGGGCTTCTCTACATGACGCTTTTAACCCGTCACGTTACCGAAGCTTCTGCTTCTGGATTCCTTGCGGAATTAAGATCGCCTCCTTTGCACACGTCCCCCCACCCCCGTGAGGTTTCCTTTCTCTGCCTTTCTATATGTTCCATTACACAACCACAAGGTGGCACTGCAGTATAGTGGAACTGTGAAAATACACAACCATTTTGTAGTGTCTGACAGTGTGATAGCCCTTTAATAGGCTCATTTTCCTCATTCTAAAATAAAGCTACAGAAATGCTTGGGAAGCACAGGAGAGGCCCTGGAGGATGATGGCATCGTTTAAAGCACTTGCAAACTACTGTGGGTGAGGAATCATGAGAGCGCAATGAATGCCTCATGTAGAGAAGCCTAGTGCCAGTCACACAATAGATAATACTGGATTAGAAGGTCCAACAATCTCATTTAGCATAAGGCAGCTCCATGTGCTCATATAGACCCATGCATTCTAAATGCCCGGGGATATCTAGACCTAGTTCACACAACAGATTAGATTTCTGGAGTGTACTATGATGGAATGCTGGGGGGGGGGGGGTGTCACATGATTGGATGTTCTTCCATAAAAATAAAGTTCTCTGTGCATGCAAATCCGTGCCTTAATCACGTCATGGTTAGATTACTGTAATGCACTCTATATGGGGCAGCCCTTGAAGAGTGTCCAGAAATGTCAGCTACTGCAAAACGTCTGGAGGGCACCAGGATGGGGGGAGGCTGATGAAAACACTATATTGCCACATCTAGCCAGTGGCCCTGATCCAACTGTGCAGACACATACTGCACCCGGGACTATGCACCCAGAGCCCTATTCGCTAATCAGCTGTTTGGCAAAAGGTGATTAGGGCTATCACCGAACAACTGGTTAGAGGGGCCATCATCAATTTTCTATCAGGACTCTGGGGTGCAGTGCCCCAGATGTTGGATCCAGAGGACAAATCCCCAGTTCACATGTCGAGATCTTCACTCTGTTAATATATACATGTGAAAAGCCTGCTTTGACATACTGAAGGTCCTTCACTGGATCAGGAGGAATCATTAGAGGACACCACTTCTCAATTCTCTCTTTAAACTACACTTGCGTTCCTCTAAATAGAAAAAAGGAGGAGGAGGAGGAGGAGGAGGGATGCTATTTTGAAAGGGAATGCAGACAGATTCCTTTTGTGAAAGAACTTTTGAAATTCAACAGCTTCCCAAATAAATATTTACACTTCAAAATGTGCTTTTCAAAAGAAGCTTATAGGAAGGAATAGCAATGATGTGTGTGTTTTAAAAATGAAATTATTATTGCTTCCATGAAGATGGCATTGGCTTCATTACTCCCCCTCTTTCTTCCCCCCCACCCCCAAATTCTCTTTTGACAGTTTTATACACTGTACAGGGCAATTAAGAGCAATTTCATTGAACTAGCTAAATCATAAAAACGGTTAAGGCCTTTAAGCTGCTCCTCATTAAAACAACTTTCACAACCTCAGGAAGAGAAGGGGGGGAAATCCCTCCACATTAATAGGCATCTCATAAACACTGAATACACAATAGAGAAGTTGCATGCCAGTTCTTCAGCAGCATATTAAAATAGTTTATTCCCCTGAAAAGGAAAGAAATAAGAGATGGCTAGATTTAGAAGGACACATGGAGCCCAAATGAACCATTGTCTGAGGGCCTGCACAATACTACCCTGCCAGGATACATTCATTAGTTTAGGAAATGCTGCATTACCCACAATGCTAAGTAGGCAACAGAGCTGGGCCGCTGCTGAGCGAAGGCCTGTGTCATGGCAGCCAAGATGCTACACCATGAATAGTCCAGGTTAACTCCATGAACAGCCACAATTTGATTGAAAGGCAATTCATGGAGGTTATTGTCTCATATATTGCATTGAATGAATATTGTTTCATGCTCCCTGCTTGATCCCTGAGCAGTAAAAAGATCTAGAACAGGGATGGGCAACTTTGGGAGACCTGGGAGGCATTTTTGTCCCCAGATACCACCTCCCTCCCCTGCGCGGGTGCCAAAACTAGGGGTGGGAACAAACAAGAAAACAAAACAAAATGGCATCCAGAACTCCTATGGAGTGCCCAAAGGGTCAAAATTAGCTTATTTGCAACTCCATAGCAGCTTTGCTGTGAGGAGAGGACTGGAGGCATAAGAAGAGCCTTGCTGAGCCAGACCAAAGATCCATCTAATCCAGCACCCCCTTTCCACCATCAGCCAGATGCACCAGGAAACCCACAGAAGGGTGTGAAAGCAACGGCCTTTCCTTGCTGCTTCCCACCCTCAGCAACTGGTATTCACAGCACAGCACCTCTGAACCTGGAGGTGCCATATATTTATCATGGCTTGCAGGCTTTTGTACTACATTTACAAAAATGCAAATTGGACATGAGGACTAGGCAAGCATTGAACAGGTCAAGTCTTTAGAGCACCATCAATTTCCCCCCAAAGCAAACAGCAAGTATTAGCAACACACACACACACACACACACCTGCTTCTGACTCCTTTACAGGCTTCATTTATGATCTATGTGAGTGTATCTTTAAGAATCCCATCTCTAATTTGGTACTCTTGTTTATGACAGTGTGGGTTCAAGGGGGTAAAGATACTCATGCAGTTTTGCTCCTAGAAAGTCTGTCTTCAGAGTCAGGAATCAAGGAGATTGCATGACAGATTTAACAGACCTTTATGCCAACTTCAACATAGCCTAGTACTTTGCTGACTGACATAGTCAAAACAGTGAGTCACGCACACACACACACACACGCACACACACACACACCAGAAGATGGGACAGGAAATGGATATGTTATAAGAAACACTCACATACATCACAAGATTCCAACTGCCAAACTGTTTCTTTCCAACCACATACAGCGGGGATGGACAACATGCGGCCCATGGACCTCATGCAGCCCCTGCTGCCCCCCAGTATGGTTCCCACCACCCCTCAAATTCATGGAGCACCACAAAATATTATTTTTAGGGGGGGAAATGATGGTTGTAGCACTATGGAGCTCCAAAGAGTTCAAATTTAGCTTGCTTGCATGCCAAATTCAAAACTCTTTAGCACCCTATAACTGCTATGGAGCACCCAAAGGTTCACATTTAGCCTGCAAGTGAACTATATTTGACCCTTTCAACACTCTGTATTGCTAGGAGCACATTTCCCTCCCCTTAAAACATACTTTTATTTTGGAGTACCCCATGGCCCACCGGCAAACTTGCCCACTGTAGGCCCACCCATGGCCTACAGTGGGCAAACTTGGCCCAGGGACCTCCCAACGTTTCCCACTCTGACATTTAGGAAGCTGCTTTCTACTGAGTCAGACCATTGGTCCATCTAGCTCAGTATTTTCTGCACTGATGGGCAGCAGCTCTGTAGGGTTTCAGACAGGGGTCTGATGGGTGCCAGGGACTGAATCTGGGACGTTCGGCATGCAAAACATGTGCTGTATTGCTGAGCCATAGCCCATCCTGAGGAGGTGGGGAGTTACCAGTAGATTAGAAATTGCCAGCCATCAAAAGCCATCAGGATCACTTAAGGAATTGGAAACATATTTTTAGCCATCAGGGGCCAATGAAGAAGTTATCTCCAGTTATTCATTATCCTGAAGAAATGGTCTTCTCATCTGATGGCCAAAATAACATGCAATTTTGCAATTATTGCATTGCACATAAAAAACACCCCCAGTGGATAGCAGCCACGATTTTGAAAGAGCAATGAAAGATAGTTGGAGCGCTTAAGAACCTAATTTTTGAAAGAATTAAGCTAGGTGAAGCTGATGATATGAAGGGATTCTAAATCCTATTCTACTTGATGCTTCGCTCGAGGAATGACCTCTAGCTACATCCGGCCCTTGTTCTATCGTGCAAGTAGGTTCTCTCTCATGCGTGCACTCCCCCTCCTCTCTCTCTCTCTCTCTCTCTCTCTCTCTCTCTCTCTCCTCCTTACAGAAAATAAATTAAAAAGGTGTGACCTTGCTGAGGGGCTTGCAGAGAAAATGAGGTACATCTTGTCACAAGCAGAAGAGCCTATTTGAGACATGGTTTGTTCAATTTGAAAGGCTGCCGCTTTGCCGAGATCAGGAGCTCTGATAAAGGCCGCTGGATGAAAAGGAGAGAAACATTTCCAAGAGACGAAATTAAACAGCTACATTGGAAACCCATTCAGCCACACAGTGGCTGTTTTGTGCACTGACTTATCGCGGACTCATCAGCCACACCTTGTCCCTATGCTCCGAGCGGCGCTCTCCACTAAGCACACAAAAGCTGTCATGTAAAGAGAATGATGAGAACCGTGCACTGATAAGGATCGGAGGACACTCGACACCCCCCTCCCTTCCTCACGCGGCAGGTCACAGCACAAATTGAATAAGCCACCCGGATCCAACGCATTGTGCCAAAAGAATCAAAGTCATTGTCGCTCTTGATCTTGATGGTTGGCCATCCTGATATTTTGTACTCTTTGCTCTTCATACATCTCTCAAGAACACATCTGAAACATCCGATCATCCCATGGTATACTGCTCTGGTGTCTGCTGAGAATGCCAAAATTAATCCGTGCACTCCAGGGCCATTTCAAGATACCCACAGTACAAGATACCCTCAGAGGTATGGGCCCCCTCGTGCGCAATGCGGAAAAAGGTTCACAGTGCTCAGGTAGTAGAGCGCAAGCTTCACGTGCATGCAGCAGTTCCCATGTTCAGTTCCCAGCATCTCCAATAGAGTGAGGAAAGACCTCTGTCAGAAGAGAGCCCGTCAGTAAAGAACTTCAGGCTCATGGAAACCTCTGGTGGACTTCTTGGGGAGGAGGGAAAGTGACTTAATAACTTTTGGGTTTTGATTTCTGAATATTGGCAAGGTGATAGAAATTCTTTCTGTGAAAATAGAGGAAACTTAGATTGGATAAGGATTGGTAATGTTTGTCAGACAATGAGGCGGAAGCCAAATGTTGTTTTGGAAAATTCAATAAATATAATAATAATAATAATAATAATAATAATAATAATAATAATGAACTTCAGGCTCATGCAGAACTTTAGGCCTGTGGGACAAATCTGCTCCCACCCCCCAGTGCCCCAATATATCCCTCTGTGGCTCCACAGATGACCACACACCCTTCATAAGAACATAAGAGCCCTGCTGGATCAGATCAAGAGTCCATCTAGTCCAGCATTCTGTTCACACAGTGGCCAACCAGCTGCCCATGCATCCCACAAGCAGGACATGATTGCAACAGCACCCCCATGCCCATGTTCCCTGGCAACTGGTGTACTTAGGCATACTGCCTCTGATACTGGAGGTAGCATATAGCCATCGGGACTAGTAGCCATGGACAGCCTTCTCCTCCATGAATATGTCCAATCCCCTATTAAAGCCCTCCAAATTGGTGGCCATCACTACATCTTGTGGTAGTGAATTCCATCGTTTAACTATGCAGTGTGTGAAGAAGTACTTCCTTTTGTCTGTCCTGAATTTTCCCAACTCTATCAGACATTCTTTTTTAGGTGCGGTGAACAGAACTGTAGACAGTTTTTCCAAGTCTGGTCACACCATAGATTTGTATAAGGCTAGTGTGATCTTAGCAGTTTTATTTTTGATTCCTTTCCTAATTATGCCTAACATGGACTTTGCCTTTTTCACAACAGCTGTGCACTGGGTCCACATTTTCATTGAGCTGTCCAGCACAACCCCAAGATCTCTTTCTTCATAAGTCACTTGGTAAGTCACTGTTTGGATGCCTCTCTGATTTAATTTTCCATCTCAAGATCATCCTGAACATTCTGGTCTGGGGGATGATCACATGCTCCTAGTACTAAATTACTTTTAGAGCCCAGTATTGTCACCCACAGTGCTTCAGTGGGAAAGTCTGCCCTTTTAGGTTTTTTTAGTCGCTTGACACTATGCCCTCTTTGACGTTCAGAGCAATATTTCCTCCAGTATACCCATCCCTGTCCTTCCTTTAGAGCAGTGCTCTCCAACCTTGGGTCCCCAGATGTTTTTGGCCTACAACTCCCAGCATGCCCCAGCCAGCGTAGCTGGCTGGGGCATGCTGGGAGTTGTAGGCCAAAAACATCTGGGGACCCAAGGTTGGAGAACACTGCTTTAGAGTTTTTATCCAACACAGTGGCTGTATCCCATTGGTTCTCTCCATTCCACCAGGTTTCCACTATGCCCACTATATTTAAGTTCTCCTTTAAAGTCTGCCGCTCCAACTCTCCCATCTTGGCTCAGAGGCTTCTCGCACCAGCGTAGAAACATCTATACATGTTTCTGGTGTCTCTGGCATGCATCTTCTGCTATAGCCCTTAAGCCCCTTTCACTAGCTGTCATGTTTCACCATATGCTCGTGGCCTATTTCCTCCCTGTCCCCATTTGGGCAAGCTGAAACATTTTCATCTTCACCCCTAGGGATAATTCAACCTGAACCAGATGCTCCCCAGCTCCTGTCAGCTTTCCCCCAGGGTTCAGTTTAAAAGTTGCTCTGCCACCATTTTTTATGTTGAGCACCGTCAGTCTAGTTCCATTCTGGTTCAAGTGAAGCCTGCCCCTCTTGGACAGGCCCAGGGTGTCCCAACATGTTTGTCAGTGCCTAACAAAAATCTGAACCCCTCCTCCCTACAAAAGTGTCTCATCCACACATTGAGACTCCTCAGCTTCACCTGTCTAATTGGCCCTGCATGTTCACGCTCCTAGCTAGCAACCTAAATTTGGCTTCCAGGACCTCTTGACTACATTGGTACCAACATGGACTTAGACCACTGACTCCACCCCAGCCAGCACTATCTACAAAGCTATCTAGATGGTGGGTGTGATATCTGCAACCTTTGCACAAGGCAGGCAATTTATCTTGTGGTCTACATGCCCATCACAAACCAAGCTGTCTAAGTGTCTAATGATCAAATCTCCCACTATCACCCCACCCCACCCCGAGGCACATCTTCTGCATGAGAGGATTTCTGTTCAACTTCCGAGAATCATAGAATCATAGAATAGTAGAGTTGGAAGGGGCCTATAAGGCCATCAAGTCCAACCCCCTGCTCAGTGCAGGAGAACAGATGTGGGCAGCCCAGGCAGTCACCCATCCAAGCACTGACCCGGCTCATACCTGCTTAGCTTCAGCATGTGGCCAAGGCAGCTCCCTCAGGTGGCCATTGGATGGATGTGAGGAATGGGTCCCTCATTTCCCTCTTCCTCAGAATAACACCCTCCTTCCCTGAGACCCCCATTCTCTGAGGCAGCAGAAGAGCTGTCACCCAGGGATTGGGACACTACTATTTGGTCCCCAAAAGTCTTGTCCACCAGCCTCTGCTTTTTTCAGCTTCTCCAGGTCAACCTTGGCTTCAAGAGAATGTACTTGTTCCATGAGAGCCAGGAGCTTATTACACCAAGTAATTACTCATTACTCTGGGTGTCACCTAGTGCAATACGCTGGATAGCCCTCACACCTTCTGGCTTTCTACCTACATAACTGGGTTTTGTTTTGTTTTTAATGTTACCATTGGGTTTGTTTACCTGGAAAACTATTTACTAGGATAAGGTGGGGAATATATTATTGGTCATTTTTGTATAGTTATTCTTTAGGGTTACTTACTAGGAAAAAGCTGGGAAGAGTCACCTGCCCTGGCCTCCTCATCCTGTTGCTAAACCCACATGGGTGCTTAACTTACTTGGGTGCTGATGCTTTGTCACTGGGGCTGAGACACTAGCCAGCATAGCCAGTGGTGAGGAGTAATGGGAGTTGAAGGCCAAAACATCTGGAGGTCCACAAGATGCCCACCTCTGCTTTGTTTGAAGCCCTGTCCGAAGTCTGGTGTGTGTGTGTGTGTGTGTGTGTATCCAGGGAAAGCAGGGGCCTTGAAGTTGCCCATCAACAGCTGACACCTGGACAACAAACTGGACAGGTCACCTGGTCCCAGTCTTACCCACTGTGGTTAGATTATTCTATTTCTATTTAAATTATGACAATCCTTTCTAAATTTGCATATATATATATATATATATATATATGCATATTTAAATGTTACGCAGACCTCTATCCTATTTCATCCTCATTTTTTAGCCACACATTTCCTCTTCTTTGGGTGATGCATAACTAGTGGCCACCACCCTGATGGATAACCATGGTAAGGTCTCGGTTCTCCAGATAGCTGTCTCCCTGGCAAGCAAGTCAGCAACAGTGATGAGGAGCAGTAAGAGCAGCAGTTGGCGGCTTGAACATAGGTGTGTATTTAGGATTGCAGTGTGGAATAGGCAGGAATCTGCCTTGCACCAAGCCAGTCCATTTTAATCCCCTAGATATTAAAATAATAATAATAATAATAACAACAACAACAACAACAACAACAACAACAATGGGGCCTGTATCCTTTAACTCGCAGGGAGAAAACAGCTTGAGGAGGCTACCATTTTGATCAGACAAATGGCTGGGAAGGAAAGGGATAAAGAACCCTTCCCTCCCACTGCTTGTTTTGTTTTGTTTGGTTTTGACATGGAGGTACACTGAAGTGACACAATCCCAAGTGTACTGGAATGTGATCCTCAACAATAGAGATTGAAAGATAATGCCTTATATGGACAAGTGAAACTAAGGGCAGAATCCAACGGGGCACTTAGGCCCCTTACAATTCTCTTCCACCCCACCAATTCTGTTCCGTAAGCTGCCCCCACTGCTTGCTCAATGACAATTTAGCACTTCTGGGGCAACCTGAAATGACCAGAAGGGAGCTCCACTGGACAGCCTCCTTCCAGAAATGAGCATTTCCACTTGTTTTGGGGGCTTCCCCTAGGAAGTGCTTAATCTACCTTATGTAAGCAATGGGCCTTGCTTGCGCAAAGCGCAATGGAATCGGTGGGACGCACTGCTTGAGGAAGGAAATTGAAGGGATGGGAAGGAATCGGTGGTGGTGTAGGCGCCATTGGATTCTGCCCTTAAAACAGAAGGACTGAAGTATATGAAAGAGAATCCTGCCCTAGTGAGTTTGTTAAGACTGTTCTCTAGTTTGTAGTCAATAAAATAGTTGTTGCTGTTAATATACTAAGGCCTCTGGCATTCATTAGAAATGGTGTCAGCCATGGGATCACTCCATGCCAAGTAGTCTTCAGCACACAGGGCCAGCTTCAGGTTTTAAGGGGCTGTGGATCATCTCCTGCCAATGGACCCTGATGGGGTTGCCTGGTGGTAGAGGGCAACAGTGCTACAAGCAGCGCTGCAGCCTAGCTGCCATTCTGAATTCCCACAATGCCCTGGAGCAGCATTGCACCAGGGCATTGTGGGCATTGTGTGGAATTAAAATGGTGCCTAGACTTAAAGGTGGGTCAAAGCAGAGGCTCTAGCCAGGGCTCTGGAGCCCCAGCAGCTGGCCAAGGATACTGGGTATATCACACACACACACACACACACACACACACACACACACACACACGGCTTCTGAGCACTCAGCTCGGCCTCCGTGGAGCCTGAAGTTTCCATAAGATAAGAAAAGATACCTATTTTTCCTCCAGCCAATGTTGATGTGTATGCCGGAGCAACAGCTGCAGGGAGATAGCCAGAGATTTCACTCAGCGGCCCCAAATGAAAGCTTGGATTTCACCCCATTGCTCTTTCTGACTCCAACTACAAAGAGCCAAACAGGGAGAACTTCATTGCCATGGGGAAGTGGATTTCGCCCAAATGGAACATGAGCATTAAAGCGGCTTTTATTCCCCCCCCCCCTTCATTCTTTTTTTAGTGCTTTTAAATCCTATTTTCAAGGCTATCTAATTGGAAAGCATTAGGTATCCCAAGGAAACAGCAGATGTGGCAAGCTGAAGGTGATAGTTTAATAAAACTTAAACATGTGTCAGACTAATTCATCTGTCTCTCTCTGTGTGTGTATCTCTCTGTCACACAAAACTTTAATTCCACTTGTTTGTTTCTGCTTCTAAATGAATCTCAGTGCAGCTTTGCTTAGTTAGGATGATGGGTGAATCACCGAACGGTGAAGCTATAATGATCGTGACCAGAGGCAAGAACCTGTGTGTGTGTTTGTCTCACTCTGTGTGTGTTCATCCTTCAACATATCTTTACATGTTTATACTGAAACACCTGTCTGGAATTGTTAATAACAGATATCCTTTTCAGGGGCTGTACTTCAAAGACAACACTGACACGGTAAACAGAGTAGAAACTTTTCAAGTGATTTCAGCTAAATACTTCTGTGACAACTGTCTGAATCAATTTGTCTTAGCTGGCTATATTCCGATTGGGGGGGGGGGTTGATGTTTTTTTGTGCTTACAAATTAAAACAAAAACAAAACAAACATGAGGCCTGGGTATCAGCCAAAATGGTGAACCATTCGGATTAAGTCATACGCAATAAATAACATGACCAAAAAAAAAGCCTTGAGCAGTGAGCAACAGCTACCAGGTGGAGCAACCAGGGTGGCGTTGTTCAGCTATAATTACACCTTGATGAATGTTTGGCACTTGTCTGGATCAAGCGTTCTCCAGTGTTGTTCGGAGTGGGTTGATACCTGCGTCAAGGCCTTTCATATCAGCAGAAAAGGCGAATGTCACGTCAGGGCTGGGCCACACAGGTTGCAACACTGACACGCACATCCATTTAGCAATTTGATCCACTTGGCCCTGGGTTCGAGGGGACCCTTGGCAAATTGCCCCTCTTACACCAGTGCCCCCCTATGAGCACTGGGAGTAAGTGGGAATGGTGGCAGTGGGGTGCTCTGGCTTGAGCCGTTGCAATTCCGCACAATGCCCTGGAGCAGGGGTGCAGAACCTCAGGCCCAGGGGGCAAATCTGGCCCTCCTTGGATCCCAGTCTGGCCCTCCAGTGTTCCCAAGATGGCCCATGCCCTTTCCCCCAACCGCCAATCATTGGGTGGGTTCCCGGCTTTTGTGCAGTTTCTTCCCCCTTCTAAAAGGTTGAAATGCCTCCCCAATGGCTTAGTTATTGGCAGTAAGATCTTTAGACTGAAATATGCTGGTATTTTTGGTATTTTGGCCCTTCCCCCTTTTGAAGTTGGCCCCGCCCCATTTTGCCTTCAGCCAGAGCTTCTCCGAATTGGAACTTGGCCCTTGGGCTTTAAGGGGTTCAACACACCCTGCCTTGGGGTGGTTCATGGCCCCAACAGATGCTCTAGGAAGCTGAGTGCACATTCAAGCCTTGACTGCACTTCTGGGAGCAAGCACACGACACCAGCTGCCTTTTCCATCCCAGCAAGAATAATCACCATTTCACTTCAGTGGTCAAGCAGGGATCTCTCAAGTCACATTGGTGTCTGCCTGCAGAGCCTCCTCCTCCTCCATTCACCTGAACGCAGCAGCCTCAACTGGGGGTGGGCAGACTTTAAGTCCATGGATCTACTCTGGTGTATTGTGTTTTGCTAGAACCATGGTGTCCACCATCCAGAGCCAGGTGCAACAGAGTGGCTCACGAAGGTGGACACAGACATGCAGAAGGAGGTGCCTCTGAGCACATGCTCAGCCCAGAAATTTGTTTTCACATCAGAAGTGGGCTCATTCACAATCAGCTCCTGCCCCCACCCACTAATTGGGGGCAGGGAGGCTTTTTGTTCTCACTGTTGTTGAACCATTGGGAGTCTGATGCCTTTGCTGGTCTACTGCAAATTAACTGGAGACCCACCAGTAGATTCTAATCTACCTTCTGCCCAGACCTGGCCTAGAGCATCAGATCTCTGCTGGGTCAGATCAAAGTTCCATGTAGTCCAGCATCCTGCATCTCATGGTGACTACCTGAGTACCTCTGGGAAGTTCGCAATCGGCAATCGGTATACTGCCTCTAAATACGGAAGTTCCACACAGACATCATTGCTAATAGGCATTGATGACCTATCCCTCATGAATATGTCTAATCCCCTTTAAAAGGTCATACTATTTCTGATAGGTGGGAAGAACTTGCCTGCCCTGCTGTCCTACCACCACCACCCCTCACCGCCACCCTGTTCCTCTGAACCTAGAGTTTCCATTTAGCTCTCATGGCCAAGAACATAAAAAGAGTCCTCTACAAGAACGTTTCCCATTCTACCCAGCGCCTGGGTCAAGGGTAAGCATGGTCAGGCACCTATTAAGGGCGAACACCACAGTAGAGGTCCAGTGACCAGAACCCCCTGAATGTGCTCCTCCTCTTCATCCTGCTTGTTCACCTGCCTCTTGCTCTGGCCCAGACAACTGGTGGTGGTGAGAAGGAGGAGCAGCAGATCATAGAATCATAGAAAAGTAGAGTTAGAAGGGTCCTACAAGGCCATCGAGTCCAACCCCCTGCTCAATGCAGGAATCCAAGTCAAAGCATCCCTGACAGATGGCTGTCCAGCCGCACCTTGAATGCTTCCAGTGCAGGAGAGCCCACCACCTCCCTAGGTAGTTGGATCCATTGCCTTATTGCTCTAACAGCCTGGAAATTTTTCCTGATGTTCAGGTGGAATCTGGGTTCCTGTAACTTGAGCCCATTATTCCATGTCCTGCAAACTGTGAGGATCGAGATGCCATGGCCTATCTGTTCCCTGGCTCTCCGCCTGCCAAGCAAGCAAGTGGTAGAAATGATGATGAAGACGAGGATTCACAGAGGGGCCCCACTGAGGCTTTCTTGCCCAAGGACCTTCCAAAACCTGGAGCCAGCACTGATCATGCCAGTGGGCATTTTGTTAACCAATCCATCCATTAATCATCAACATTCTGCCCTTCCCTAATTTCTTTGAACATCACCAAAATGGCAAAAGATTGGCCTGGCCAAGTGCCAGCTCTTCTTTCTCTGGTGCAGAAATTGGTCGGGTAAGACTTTAGCTCTGTAGAGGTGTACTTGGGAAAGACTTGCAAAAAGAGAGAGAGAGACAGAGAGAGAGGTGCCCAATTATCTCATGGAGCGCCTCCAGCAACATCAAGTAGGCCACTCAACAAGATCTGCCACAGACGGCCTTCTCCTTGTCCCATCAGCCAGAGTAGCCAGGCTGGTTGGGACTAGGAAGAGGGCCTTCTCTGTGGCGGCCCCCAAGTTATGGAACTCCCTCCCTAGTGACCTTCGCCATGCCCCCTCCGTGATGAGCTTCCGCCACGCATTAAAAACATTTTATTTCAGGCGGGAATATGGGGTGGGTTAGGGTTTAAAAAAATTTTTTATACTGTTTTAATTATGTATGTCTGTTTTATTGTTGAAATGTACATCACCCAGGGTGGCTGGGTGGCCGGCCAGATGGGCGATTTAAAAAATTAAATAAATAAATAAATAAGCAAGCAGCTGAGTGGATTGCACTGCCTGCTGTAGGGATATTTTGGCTGTTCCCATGAGCTCAAAGAGACCCATTCATTCCGGTAAAGAGAGAAGATGAAGGAGTAAAACCAAAGAAAATGTGTGTTTTCCCCTTGTTTCTTATTTTCCACCAGCAAATGACTGAGTATATTTGCAAGGTAAAAACAAAGCAACCCTGCTCAATGCATCCATCACTGCAGCCCAGAGATCAAAAAGATGAAAGAGTACTAATAGCCAGATTTCTTCTTTCCTTTCCTTTTCTTTTTTTAAGTGATACCAGTGAGCCATAATTGCACATGAGGAGAAATCAGCAAGGAAGGTCAAGCTGACCTCGAGATTGGGAGAGCCAGGCTCTTGAAATCCTAAACCGTACAAAGAACCATGACTTCAAGGCACACAAACATAAGAGGATTAAGGTAAGTGTCCCACCTAAAAGCCTGAGAAAACAAAGATTAGTTGTTGTTGTTTTTAAAGTGCTGAAACAGAAAGGCAGGTTCGTATGGATACTTGATGAACCGAAGGGGGAGTGGGGTGAGCAGGGAAGGAGATATAATAAGCTCATACTTGAAAGCCCAGAAAAGCATGCACTAAATGGAACAAGGGGTCCTCCTTTTGTGGGAGATGTGCTCATGTGAAATGAAATGAACATTAACTAGCGATGGATTGTCTTGAGGTCTTGACACAGAGACCTAGAGGCTGGGAGAAAATGAAGCCTCCCCAACTATTATGGGACATGGGTTTTGAGCCCCAGAAACAATTCACCCATACCCTCCAACATTTCAGAGAAGAACATCAGGACTGGCTTGTAACTACTGATGGTGGAGAAGTTCTCCTGAGCTGAGCTCAGAAACAACTCTGTGCGCTCGTTAAAAAAAAAAAAAAAAAAGCCCACCATGGCAAGACATGAGCTTTCACAGTCCCTGAGTCCTTGCATACTTGGAGGAAGAGACTGATGTTGTGCTGGGTTTTCCCCCCAGGCCTGCCCCCAAGCACCAGGGTTGGCACTCAGGCTCCACCAACAAACCCCATTTTGAGCTTCACCCTCTGATCCAGAGGACTCTATGACAGCTCCCGACTTCCTAGAATACTTTCTAGAATTGTCCACCCTACCTCCAGCAAGTTTCCAAACCCTATCAAATTAAGCTAACATCCTCTACTATGCTTTTTTAAAAAAATGTTTTTGTCCTGATTTTCCTGGTAAAGTTCTTCTAAACCTCCCAGAGACCTTCAGCTATGGGGTGGTATAGAAATAAAATTAATAATAATAATAATAATAATAATAATAATAATAATAATAATAATGATGTCATGCCTTGGATTGAGAGCATAATTCGTTCCGGAAACATGCTTGTAATCCAAAACACTCTTATATCAAAATGAAATCCCCCCCAAAAAAATGTGTACAGAGATTTTTAATTTAAGCCGTGCTACAGTACTTGTATTGCAAAACAGTCGCTTGTATATCAAGTAAAAAATAAATAAATAAATATTTAAAAATTTGCTTGTCTTGCAAAACGCTCTCAAACCAAGTTACTTGCAATCCAAGGTATTACTGTAATAATAACAACAACAACAACAACAACAACATGACTACAACAACTATCTATCCCCTTCCTTCAGTTCCCTGTCTCACTCCTGAGGACAGATGAGGATTTTGTTTCAGGTTTGTTTGTTTTTTTAAGAACCTAGCAAAGTTCACAATGTTCTTCATATTCAGAATGGACAGAACTTGAGATTTTTATCTTAAAAAGATTGGATTGCGGGGAAAGTGAAACGGACAGATTCATGCATCTAGGCCCAGGGCTTTGTGTACTTATCTCTTAAACATCCGGGTTTGAATCCCTGCATATTCAGCCATGTTTGTGGTCCTGAATTAGGGTTGCTATCTCTTTTATTCCTGACAAGTTCCTCATGTTTAACTATGATATGGCAGGGAGGTACAACATGGGAACAGGATTGAATTTGGCTATTGCAGATGGGTGAGAATTTTGTTTCAGTTCATCTTTCATATGATTTTATCGAAATTCACAACATTCTTTATATACAGAAGAGAAAAGACCCGAGTATTCTAAAATACTGAATGCTGGAAAAGTGAACCTGAAAGATTAACCCATTCCTAATATTGCCTTTTTATTGCTACCACCATCTTCCTCTGAAATGGTCTCTCATTTAATTCCTCAACAAAAAGCAAAAATAATGATCACAACACCACAAACTTGGCTTTGGTCTGTTCTTTCGCTTGCATCCCCTTTGGATCCTTAACTACTCTTTGTTTATATTAATCCCTCCCGCAAATAAAAAAGAAATGTCGTCATTGTATCACCCATTGTACAAAATTCCTTTCCTTATTTATGAAAGCTTTTATCTTTGCCATCACGGTGCAGCCCAAGAAGCTCCCCATACTTGTTGCGTACAATTAAGCAGCAACAAAAGCCAACCCGAGCCTCTTCACATTTCATAGGCTGCAATTATGCTTTAACTGTTAAGACTACGCTGTCCCCCAGGAGCTAATTATAGAAAAACTCTCATCACACACACAGGAAACACACAAACAAATCCTTCAAGCACAAAGTAAATGTTCAACATTAAAGGGACGTATTCGGGAAGTCACACCAATCAGTTTGGTTCAGCTAATTACTAATCTGATTTCTGGACTAGTTGCATTAGATAATTATGACACCAACACCCTCTCGCCCGTCCCCCTCATTCATGCCTTGAAAGCCAGAACTCTTGACTGATTGTAATAAAGATCTAACAAACAATAAAAACAACAACAACAACAACAACAACAACACATAGTGAAGTATGACATCCACATCTGAATAGGGCAAGAGTGATAGTTTTGTTCATTGCCAAAGCTTCTATTCAATACTAACCTATCTAGTGCCTTATTCACATCCCATTGAACTCATATGTTCAGTTCACTAGACTCTGAATCTTAGTGCTTCTAGTTTGTTGGCATTCTCCGATATGTTCTGCCCAATTGCTAGGATCATCTTTGGAGGTTCTCCTCTGTGTGCTGCCACCCACAACGGGACAACAGGTGGCTACCAGGGAAAAAGCCTTCTCTGTAGTGGCCCCCAGTCTTTGGATTGCCCTTCCCAGGGAGATCTGCCTAACATCTTCATTGTATATGTTTAGAAGCCAGTTTGAGACCTTTCTCTTCCAGAAGACATTTACTCTTTAATCTGTTGCTCTGATTATTTTACAGCTGGCTCCTTAATATTTTTAATATTTAAAATGTTTTTAATGTTTAATATTGTATCATTTTGATACATTGTATTTTATTGTTGTATTATTTGGGGGGGGGTTTGGCTATTTCGTTAGTGGTGGTTTTATGATTGCAAACTGCCCTGAGGTCATTTGACAGTTGGGCAGTATACAAACCTAACAAACAAACAAATAAAAAGAAATGTGTGATGGGCATAACGCCAAGGGGTCAAGCACTAGTCTCCCACAACCCCTTTGGGAATTGGCCATCCAGGTACAAACAGAAGCACTGCAACACAGTGGCTTTGATTCCTACCCCAGCTGGACTATACAGAAGGATATCACAGTCAATGACATCAAAAGCCAATGTGAGATGTAGGAGAATCAAGAAGGAAAACAAGTTGGCTAGAAGCAGAACCAAAGCCCAGAAATCTGTGTTTTCTTTAATATCCTCAGGTGGAATAAGATCACAAGAAAACAAGCAACCAGTTTGGCACATGCTACATTTGGAACCAAGATTGAAAACAAAGAATTCTAAGTGGGATTGCTATGAAGGCAAGGGCAGCTGTGAATTGGCCTTAAGCTATTATGTGTGTGTGAACAGGTACAATGGTTAAGTGAATTGGTTCTGGTGGGTGACATTTGAGTCCAACAAGGAAGTATCTTCTTGTAAGCTTCCTTAGCCCAACTCACACCACTGTTCCATGTGGCCTAGTACTCTGACGGCCAGTGCCTCTTCAGTCAAGGGTCTTTCCCAATCTTATTACTCAAGAGCCTTTTGAATGAAAATACCAAGGACTGGAGCTTCTGCGTGCAAAGCATGTGCCTTACCCCTGAGCGATGGTCTCTTCCTTAAAGAAATTGCCTAGTCCCAAGTCAGGCAGTGGGGCCATCTAACCAGGGCCGGCCCTACTATGAGGCAGAGTGAGGTGATCGCCACAGGTGGCCGATGCTGGGGTGGAGGGCAACAGTGGCAGTCTCTCAGCTGTTCCTTCTGACCTCGCTGGCTATTTCACTCTGTTGGAGGACAAACCTGTGTATGCCACCACACGACCTCTCCTGGTCCCCTCAAATTAGTCTGCTGGTGTGGTGGAGAACATGATCTCATTGCCAGTGTTGAAGTAAGATTCAGCTGCCAGTGCAGCTGGCTTCTAAACATGGGATGGGGTGCTATCTTGTCCTTCACATCAGGCTGCAAAATGTCTTGGGCCAGCCCTGCATCTAACCCCAGCACCTTGACAAGCAGTAGCTTTCTAAGGGGGTTCTCCCAGCTGAAGTTTATTTAACTGCAGAACATGCACTCTGTGGCCAACAACTGGAATCAAGGGGACTTGCTTCTTCTAAGCTAGGTGTGGGCAACCTGTGGGCATCCAGATGTTTTGGCCTACAACTCCCATCAGCCCTAGCCAGCATATCAATGGTGAGGGATGATGGTAGCTGTAGCCCAAAACATCTGGATGCCCACAAGTTGCCCACACCTGCTCTAAGCAAATGTACTTAGTCCTGGAAAATGGAAAGCGTTAAGAGTTCTTTATTCCGTATATATATATATATATATATATACTATACACATTGACATCTTGTCAGAGTTTACAATCTCCCCGCACGCCCAAATGCTGTGACTATTGTATGAGTGAAAAATGGATGTTTGTGGGATGTGGATCAAGGCTACATTTAGATTTCACTTTAATGCTCTAGCTGTTTAATCAAAATATGAATAAAAGGCCTTTTAAAAGACCAATACTCACAAATATCATAGTTCTGGAAATTTAGCACTAGCTTCCTATTGTCAACCCATTACTGTATAATTTCTTTATTTTGATTTCATTTTATTTTGCCCTGTGACTGAATAACTAACTGTTAGCAAATAATAAAAAAAGGCAATTACACCAAAGCTTTGTTCATAGTCCCCTTTTCATTTTATTCAGGCGATAATTATTGTCAGTGCTGGAGGCTCACTGTACCATGTTAAAGGCACCAGGGAAGAAAATGGAATGGGCTGGTGCATGGAAAATTGCAAATGTCACAGCTACCTTCATCATCACCGTTGGACTTCCGAGATTAAAGAGAGAGAGAGAGAGAGAGAGAGAGACAGCAAAGCCACAGAAAGCTCGCCATGTGTGTTTTGCAAATGCTTTACCCCAAGCTGTTGATGAGCAGCTGAAGATGTCATCGCAAGGGGGCAAGGAGAAGGGCACAAAATATTTTGTTTTTTCTTGTTCTAAAAGGATATGATGATTCATGCTCACACGGGCAGCACTTCTTCTTTTTTGCCATGCTGAGTTTGGAAAGAAATTGGCAGGAAAATATGTATCTTACTAAGAGTGATGCATCTGAAATGTGCATTCCTCGGCTTGGAAATCGTGCATCTTGGGCATCTCATATTCACCCAGATATGAAACAAGGATGATGACCTCAAAGTTATGCTCTGGACGAGACGAAAATCCAATCTCAGTGCTGGCTCCGTCTTTTTGAGGGCCCTTGAGCAAGACCCCTCAATGGGCCCCCTCCCTCAGTGAGTTTCACCTTCTCACAGCCATTGTCACCAGCTGCTCTTGCTCCTCATCCTCTTTCTCATCACTGCTACCACGTGCTTGCTTGCCAAGCAGAGAGCCCGGGACCAAGGAATCACTGGCCTGTACTGCCAGTACAGTTGGAGGTGGTGGGCTCTCCCAATCTGGAGGCATTCAGCTGGATGGCCATCTGTCAGGGATGCTTTGACCTGGATTTCTGCATTGAGCAGGGGGTTGGACTCGATGGCCTTGTAGTAGGCCCCTTCCAACTCTACGTTTCTATGATTCTATGATTCTATGCTCCTCCTTCTCACCACCACCACTGTTGTCTGGGCAGAGTGAGAGGCTGGTGAACAAGCAGGTTGCAACGGTGAAGAGGAGGAGCTACTCTAGGGGGTTCTTGTCAGTGGGACCGTGCTGGGATGCCAGCCCTCAGCAGTTTCCCAACCATGCCTAACGTTGACACCTGCCCTGTCCAAACCGGGGAAGGACTCCCTTGTGCTTATGCCCCTCCAAGCTCCCTCCCAACACAAACCTGAAGGCTGGCTAGGGATGGGATGGGGAGAACTCATTTGCCTCACACTGTAATATGGATGTATGTTAATTCACACTTTTGAATGATACGTGAACCGAAACTCAGCTATACTTCAAAATTCACACTTCTCCAGATTTTGCAATGCAGTACAGTCATGCCTTGGATTGAGAGCATAATTTGTTCTGGAAACGTGCTTGTAAATAATCCAAAACACTCTTATATCAAAACAAACCCCCCCCAAAAAAAAATTTGTACAGAGATTTTTAATTTAAGCCATACTACAGTACTTGTATTGCAAGACGTCGCTTGTACATCAAGTCAAAAATAAATAAATAAATATTTTAAAATTTGCTTGTCTTGCAAAACACTCTCAAACCAAGTTACTTGCAATCCAAGGTATTACTGTACTCCCCTTTTAAAAGTGCATACAAAATGTGCATATTCGGGAAATGCACACACACAAAATGTACATGTTAGTGAAAAGAACATTAGAAAATGCCATTATATTTGGACAATTGCCTGCAAAATAAAAGGGGGGAGGGGTATATTAGGCAAAATCACATTAAAATGCATATATTTGGAGAAATGCACACAAAAAGGCATACACATTTTCATGTGACCGTTAAAAAAAAAATATCTCACAGTTTGGGAGGAAAAAAACTGAAGACTGGAAAAATGAGAAACCAAAAGCAACAGGTTTAGCCACCCCTTCCTGAAGAAAGTTTGTACCCCTTATTTCAAACTGACCAGCAACATCCCAAGATATATTCACAGCCATGTGTGCCAGGGTCCGGTGAGGGCAGGGTGGTCATATTCAAATCTAGATGTGGAGTGTGTGTTCTACATCCTAGTCTTCCTAGGGTCAGTTGTCACAAAGGCAGAGGCCAGGGGCATAATCTGAGATTGGGTAGGAAAAGGATACTACTACCCAGGGATGGGGACTCGGACTCGAGGACAACTTGTGAGTCGGACTGAGTCCCCCCTCTGACTCAACTCGGACTTGAGTCCCAAAATTTTTAATGGGACTCGAGACTCGACTCAGGACTCGAGACCAAGGACTCTTCAACATCTCTGGGCTGTGCCAGAAGGAGTGGAGAGGCGCATGATTGCCGGCGAAGAGCGCATGGAAGCGAGGTGTGCCGCTGCTTGGCCACTATGGATGGCTACCAGGCAGCCCCAACAGTGTGTCAAGATTTATTTTGATTGATGTGTAGCGTACTTGGAGGAGGCAGAAGAAGGACCTGAGATTACTCTGTGTGGCTGCTCTGAGTGTGTTTCTGGTTCCAGCAAGTGGAGCGGGTGTTCAGTGAGGGTGGAATTGTGATGAGATCTCACCGTTCCAGAATGGGGGCCAAACATTTAGAAAAAATCATGTTCCTGAAATGCAACGTGGATAAGTTTTAGGAAGTACAGCAAGTTTATTTTTTAAACTCATTTTTCTAATGCAACCTTTCAGACATTTTGGGTTTGGCTGCCTCTGCCTGCCTGTCTGGGGTTCCCAGCCTCCTCTGTCTGCCTGGTCTCTTCTTGACCAGCTCAACAGTTGAATTGTCCAAGACAAAGTCCTCTGCCTGCCTGCTTTGGGGTTCCCTGCCTCCTCTGCCTGCCTGGTTATTTTGGGTTTGTTTGCCTGGTCTGTTCTTGTCAAATCAGTTGCAGAGTTTTGAAATAAAAAGGCACACTTGTGCCTAGAATTTATTTAAACCACACATCTGAAGTAGCCTTATTTTGTTGGGAAAAAACCCCATTGATTTTAATAGGGACTCATGGAGTCAGCTTTGGGAGTGACTCATGACTCGTGACTTGTGAGTCACCATTTTGGACCAAGGACTCGGACTCGAGACTCGGGTCCAAAGACTCATGACTCGACTTGTGACTTGAGATCAAGGACTCTTCAACATCCCTGCTACTACCCTGTCGATCAGGCAACCATGGAAAGTCAGACTCCTGGCAAGTTCTAGGGATGGACAAACCTGTCAATTTTGGTTTCTCTCCATTTCTCAGTTTCTCAAGTCTTGAGCTTGGTTCCTCTTACACTATGAGAATTTGTTTTTTGTAAGTGTGCACCAAAAATGTGTATCACTTTTTGTGTGTGAACTTCTCCTAATACATGCATTTTTGTAGATCATATTGCTGAAAAAAAGAGAAGTCTTCCTATTCGAATGCGTTTTTAAATGCTATTATACACATTAGAATGTAATTATACACTTACTCCGAACTCCATTGCAAAATGCAGAAAAGGGCATGTGTTGAAGGATAAGTGAGTTTTGTTTTGTGTATTGATTTGAAAGTGTGAATTGACTAATTCACATGAAAAAGCAAACTGCACAAATTTCTCCCCCATCCCTACGCAGCTATTCCAGGCCTGGTCTGCCCAGAAACTTTTTACCACCAGCCAGTCACAGGAGCTGATTCCTGTACTTTCTGTGTTTGAAGAGGGCTCTATAGCGTGAGCACACACAATACTAGGTAACTCACTAGATTAAACCCCTACCTCCTCAATCTATGTGGGTGCCCTGGTTGAGCCCTTGAGTCTCCGATACCATCTTGTACAGCAGCCTGCCAACTTCTGTCATAGGCCTCACCCCCTCACCCAGGTCCAGCCCCTGGCTCAGCATTCAAGAAAGGCTGCCTTTTTCTAGCACTGAACAGGAAAACCCTGCTCTTATCTCTGATCTGTGATCAGAGATAAGAGCAGGGCTTCCTTGCTCAGGGCAAGAGAAAGGCAGCCTTTCTCTACTGCTCAGCAAGGTAAAGCTGCCGCTTTCTCCATGCATCAAGAAAGGCAGTCCCATCCCTGACAGATGGCTGTCCAGCTGCACCTTGAATGCCTCCAGCGTGGGAGAGCCCACCACCTCCCTAGGTAGTTGGTTCCATTGTCTTATTGCTCTGACAGTCATTCTATGCCTCTCTGGCCCTGGAGAAAGAAGCAGATGATGTCAATGTGTAGGTCTTTGGGAAATGGGAATGGGTCTTCAGGAGGGAGGGACCCAGCCCCTGATGTCATCTGGCTGCTCGGGAGTGGGCGGGCGGGCAATGTTCTGGGAGGCAATCTGGCCCCCAGGACCAGAACAGGCACCCACTCCTGTTGTACAGGATAACAACCTTCAACTCAAATGCCATGGGGCTGTGTGTGAACATAAGAGAATCTTTGGCCTTCCTGGATCAGCCTGCAGGCCTCTCTAGTCCATCAAGCTGTTTCCTATAGTGGCCAAGTGGAAGCCAATGGGAAGTCCATGGGCAGATGTGAGAGCAATAGCTTTCTCCCATTGTCACTCCTATATGTGGAGCCTCCCTCAATGGTGATTGGTAACCACTGAGTGTTGTGCTACAGCATCCTTTGTCATATAGCAAAGGCTCCTGGGTCTTCTCTTTTGGATCATCACCTGCTGCTTCATTGGTGGCCCTAAAAATACTCTCCTCCCATGTGATCATTTGTTCTCAAATGATCTATAAGTCATTATTGATCTGGAAGCTGCTCTGGAAGCATTTCTGCCTGAAGAGCAGGGTATAAATGCTCTATATAAACTAAAAGTATTCCAAATGAGGGTTCATCTATCATACATCTATCTTAAGGCATTATGATAATAGCCACCTTGCATCATAATGTGGAGCAGAGATAACAAAACACACAGACTGGGTTCACACAACACGATAAGCCGTGGTGGCTTATCTATCAGCCATGTTTGTTTCAGGGTGGCTTGTCGTGTTGTCTGAACCCAGCCAGAGTGGCTTGTGCATGGTTAACAAACCATGCTGCTGGGTTCAGACAACTCGACAAGCCACTCCGAAACAAACATGGCATATAACCCACCATGGCTTATTGTGTTGGTTTAAAGATGTTCATAAGGCTAATCTAAAAAAATGCAATATAAACATCGAAAACTGGGAAGCTCTGGCCCATGAACGATCTAAATGGAGGTTGGCCTTTCACAAAGGTTCCATGGACTTTGAAGAAGCCCGAGTGCAAGGTGAAAGGGAGAAACGTGCTAGGCGAAAAGCACGTCAAATGAATCCTTTACAGGACCATCTTCTATCTGGTAACCTGTGTCCTCACTGTGGGAAGCTGTGTGGATCTAAAATTGGCCTCCACAGTCACTTACGGACCCATCGCTAGAGTCTACACAATCTTCTTTAGAATTTCCTCCTTTTATCCCGGAAGACAATCTTACTCGGTCACGAGTGATCGCCTGATGATGATGATGATGATGATTGTGTTGTGTGAACGCAGTCACAGAGTCATGTTAGAACATGAGGTAAGTTGTATTAGACCAATGTGAAGTAGGTTGAAGCTTGGTGGTGGCAACCACCCTGTATTTCTCATAATACTTCGTTTAACCCCCACCCTTTGAAAAACACAACTATACACCCCCACCCTGCGCCTTTTTTTTTATTTTTTAACTATGAATCTGGAAAGTAGTGAGCATAAAAAAGAAAAAAAAAAAAGAAAGAAAGAAAATCAATTGCTAACAGACAGCACAAAGGCATTGCCCTGTGATACATTCTTAACTGGTAATACTTCTGGGGCTTTGTGGTAAGTGGTTATTTTACAGTTGTATGTGTCAACAAAAACAAACTCTTCAGCTCGGGGGGTGTGGAATGTATTATACATTAAATCCTTACCAAATGTAAGTCTAGCAGGGCTGATTTTTTTCATCCAGTCCCTGACTAATATCTTAAACTTTGAGGGATTACCGAAATAATAATGACCAGAGCTCTGGCAATTTATGCCTGCTGAGCTAATGGCAGAGTGCTAACGTCTTTTGGTCATAACTTCTGGAGGCCAACAAAGTAAAGAATTTGCAAACACCCCACCAACACTTGTCAATTATCAAAACACTCTCAACCACTGAACCCATTCTTTTTATTATCATCCCTTCACACCACCCCAGTTTCGAACAGAAAGTTGCCAAAAATGCAAGATTCAACGTCCTTCTCCTGGTGGTTCAAACTCATGCCCACGTTACATTCGCAAATATAACCTGATCCCATTTTACTTTCATCAAATTCCTTACATTAAAAAGTAACTTGATTTATTGAAAAATGCGGTATGATGTCAGGAAGAATTAATGTTTCCCTTAGGCATACTAATAAGCTCCATGACATAATAACTCGCTATCGTACACCAGTGGGACCAGAAAATTATTCCAAAGATAACATAACACAACACTCGAAGCAGCAGGAAACTTCCAGCGTCCCTTTTAGATGTTTTACAGTGTTACTAATCTTTGAATTGCTTGGAAAAACAGAAAGGAAATGGAATCGTTTCAGGCTGGAAGGGCGAGTTGTTAGAAGATGACTCCATTCCAAATTCTGAATCTGTGCAGATGACTAATGCGAATGAAAAAGACTAGCATGAAGCTGAGTCCAGGACCCCTACGGTCAAAGGGGAATAGGGCAAGCCGCTGGGCTACTGCAGCTCAGAGCAGAGAAATACACAAGATAGGGCAGTGTTCTCCAACCTTGGGTCCCCAGATGTTTTTGGCCTACAACTCCCAGCATACCCCAGCCAGCTATGCTGGCTGGGGCATGCTGGGAGTTGTAGACCAAAAACATCTGGGGACCCAAGGTTGGAGAACACGGAGATAGGGTGAGAGCAAATGGCTCTTCGTGCTTTAATGGGGGATTGGGCAGATTTTTCTTGTAATGTTTGTGGCAGTTTCATTCCTTGATCCAGGTCAGGATTTCAATATGCCCTGGGCTACATACAGGTAATCCGTTGTAGGATTTATATTAGACTGACAAGGCACGGGGTGGCCTGCTCTACCTCTGTGCCAGGGAATGGTGGAAGCCCTCTCAGCCTTCGGGCCAAATTCCATTTTGGAGAAGCTGCACTCCAGTGGTGGGCGGGGCCAAAAGCAAACGGGGTGAGGCCAAAAATACCAGCACATTTTAGCTCAACGCTCTTACTGCCAGTAACTACACTTTGGGAGAGGCATTCCAACCTTTTTACGATGGGAAAATATCTGCACAAAAGCTGAGCAACCACCAAATTAGAGGCGGTCAGGGAAGAGAGGAGTGGGGCGTGGACCTTTGGGGCAATCTTGGACAGCTGGATTAGGACCCCAGGTGGTCAGGGTTTGGGTCTCAGGTCTGAGGTTCCACACCCATGTTCTAATCCCAATTCTTATTACCCAGAATCTTAGGCCTGTGAATACATCTGTTCATGATGGCTATATGCGGCCTCCAAGTCCAAGTTGCTGGGCACCATCAATGAGTCAGAGTAAGGGCTACTACCTTCAGGTCCTTCCTGTGGGATCCCAAAAGCATCTGGTTATCTGCTATTGTAAACAGGATGGTGGACATTTGGTCTAATCTAGCAGGGATCTTCTTATCTTCTTGCATTTAACAAGCTCTTCCTTGCAACAGAGTCAAATCCACACCCTAGACCTAAGCTAGTTTAATAGGTTTAGTAGGTAGAAACCTCCAGGTATAGTGGTTGTGTGAATGGGGAGCTAGGCCTCTCTAGCGGTGAGTCCTTAGTACCATCATGAAATGACTGTTCCTGGGATTCGTTGGGAAAGCCATGGCACTGAATGAAGTATAAAACTGAACTGATGTAAGTTTGCAGCATAGGAAGTCACAGGGATCTGAGCTATTTGGGGGAATTGCAACTTTAATAATATGGCCTCTCCTTTCCTCTCAGTCCATATCTACTTCCTTAGCACAGTAGCCAAGCTCTCTCATTCTGACGATCAGTGAAATGGAGCATAGGAAGCGGTCTCATACCAAGTTAGACCATTGGTCTATGTTGCTCACTACATCAGTATTGTTGAATCTCTTTCAGCCTCAGGGCTGAATTCCCTTTAGGCAAAGCTCTTGGGGAGCACATTCCACTGGTGGGTGGAGGTGAAGGTAAAAGGGGCGGTCCCAAAGGCAAAAGGGGTGGAGCCAGAGAGGGGTCTTTCCTGACACTACCTAGAGATTCTTGGGATTGCACCTGGGACCTTCCACATGTGAAGAACGGGCTCTACCACTGAACTATGGCACCTCTCTGGAGTTCACCTCTTAACGAGCACTACACCAGCTTCCTCCAATTTTACAGCAGGGCTGCTCACCCTCCTAATCACAGATTGGAGGTAAGAGTGGGGATTATTCTCCCCATCTCTTCCCCAAGACCTTGGTAGAGGAGGAGCTTTGGGGAGGGGCCTCACCCAAGGCACCATGAGCTGGATGGGCTAGCTTGGTGGACCAAAGTGGTCCATGACCCAGAGGTTTCCCAACCCTGTTTTAACTCTTTTCTCCCACCATGGTCCTGATCCAGACCCCACCCACCAAAGGTTGCAGAAGAAAAGGTTCCATCGATGCTTCAGGTCTATTTGGAGTTCCACTTTTGAATGTAGCAGAAGGCTTCTTTCCCCTCCCCACTTTCCACATTCTTAAGTGACTGTCCAATCAAGTTGAACATCAATAGGATTGACCTCATGGCACACGTGTCTTACCCTCAGTAGTATGGCTCACTTTCTGAAATGGCCAAAATCACTTCAAGAAAGTTTTCCTAACTTCATCTTTTAACTACATCATTTTCTGTTTTACTGGCTACCTCTCTCTTGAACTTGGCCAAGAATCATACAGTGTTAGAATACCTCACTTTGGACAGTAAGGAAAAGAATTGTTTCCTTTCTTCTTTTATATAAAAAGGATAGCATCTCCTCTAGCCATTGTTCCCAAGTCCGTGTGCAGGGTGTTAAACTGATGCTAGAAATGAATATTCCATACATAAAATGTTAACCTTTGATCCAGGCACATCACTGTAAGTAAGCTAGCCTGTTTGCTGCAGCTCTTTGATCACCAAAATTGGAAACATTTGCAGGAATGCAGCTTGCATGCAAAGACTCAGCCCCAGCGAGATGCTTCAGAATTGTGAATATTGCTGTGGATCAAAAGGGATGTGTTTCCGCAGAAACCATAGCCAACAGGAATCAGAAATATCAGATCATCCAAACCAATATGAGGTATGTTCCTGCATGGGAAAAGAGGGTTATAATGATATTCACAAAAAGTTATTTAGGGTGCAATCCTATGCATGTTTAGACAGGAAAAAAGGTCCTACAACTTCCAGCATTTCCCAGCTAGTATGGAAGGCTGGGAATGCTGGGAGTTGTAGGACTTTTTTCTGTCTAAACATGCATAGGATTGCACCCTTATTTCATTCACATTATTTGTGTGCTGCCCTATAAGAAAACATTATCTGGGTGGCCTGCAAAATTAACCCAATTCAGAATACAACAATGCGATACAAATATGGTAAGAAAAAAGAGAGCATTAAAACCATACCAAATAAGATTTTTGAAATAAATAAATAAATAATAAATAAATAAATAGAAAACAGAGAGTGAATCATCATCATCATCATCATCATCATCATCATCTCAACAGAGCAAAATAAACAATGATAAAAGCTACAACATGATTTACATAGCCAGGGACAATAAAGAAGTCTTTGCTGGATGCTGAAAAGACATTAAAGGAAGGAGGTGTGAGGTGGGCTTCTCTGGGGATGACATTCCACAACCAGGGTGCCACCACCAAAAAGGCCCTTTCACTTATAACCAACTTTAGAACCTCACTTGGCAGGAATACCCAAAGAAAGGCCTTAGGTGAAGATTTCAGGGGTCCAGGTGGATACATGTAGAAAGAAGCACTCCTCCAAGTACAGTTTCCTCCCTCACCACGAAAAAGTGAGCATTGCTATCAAGCTATAACTATTCAAGAATCTGCTCCACATACAGGAAGATGTTGTTGTTGTTGTTGTTATTTTATACAGAGGGGCATTCCAAAAATGACATCTTACCTGCAGATTGATATGCTGCAGGTCAGAATTCTACCACCTCTGTCTACCACCTCTGTCTACATAATGTGTAGAATGGTTCTCCAAAACCAGAGAAGGCAGCTGAGTAGTCAGGAGGGGTGGGGTGCTTTAGAACCTTACATAGCTTTGCCCCTCCCCATAGCTTGGAACAAATAAAAACAAATTATGCAAAATAAGAACATATACGCACAATACGTATATGCACATGTGCATCATCCGTCCAGATGATGCATCTTTCTGTATATTTATTCTGCATCATTTATAGCACAATTATGGTGTTGTTGGTGCTTTCTAAAGCAAACAATAAAAAGTGCAAGTATCGTTTGAACCGCATTCTTGTCATGACACAGGATACCTACCAAAGACCTTCCCGATCTTTACGGTTCATATTCCAAACCAAAAGGAAGAGAGAGAAAAAATCTACCTGGATCCCAAGGGTCAGTGGTGTAGTTGGAATTGTGCGGCTTAGCCCAATTTCAAAGTGTTTTGCGCAAACAACAGGAGACTCGAGGCAGAAGGAAAAATAATGAAACTTTTTTCTTTCTTTTTTTTAAAGGAGGAAAAGAAAGAAAGAGGGCTGGTTATTTATTTTAGAAATCTAACACAAACTAAAGGCTTTACATAAAAGCCCCCTGTTCTTCGGGCTGTTTATTCAAACAAGGCTTGCAAAGCCAAAAAAAAAAAAAATGCACACAAAAGAACCCATACATTTGGAGCGCCCCTCGGGGAGATCTCCGAGGTGCAGCCGCCTTCATAGGAAGCTGCTTCCTTTATACTCGCTTCTGAAAACTCTGCACAGCGATCCTCTCTCTTTCCACTTGAGCTCCTGAGGCGAGGCCTTTGGGTCATACATTCCCACCGGCTCAAGCAGATGCTACCTGGCTTTAATGAAGGAGACCAAGACAGGAGCTCATTGTGACTGGAGGAGACACCTTGAAGGCCCAACGTCCCTTGGGCCTCGAAAGGGCAGCTTGCTTTCTGCGAGAGCTGTTTTTGACATCCGCCCTCAACCGAGCATTTCAACGTTTATCGCAGGGGAGAGACCAGCGTGCCAGAGTTCTGTTTTGAAAGCAACGGAATTGTCACTCGTGGAACCATCTCACAAACATCTAAAGCTGCCTTACACGGATTCGGACCATTGGTCCGTTTAGCCTGGTATGGCCTACTCAGACTGGCAGTGGCTCTCAAGGGTCTGAGACAGAAAGAAGTGTTTCATATCACCTGCTACGTGAGAGCCTTGAAATGAGAGATACCGGGGATCAAATCTGGGACCTTCCACATGCAATGCACGTGCTCTCTAATCACTGAGCTATGGCCCCCACCACATAAGGGGATTTGGACCACTGAGTCAGGGTGGCCATTTACTCATCTCTGAGAATGAGGAAATGCATTGCCGAAAAAGAGGACAAAAGAGGACACAGATCGGTCTAATATTTGCATATGCAAATGCATAATTTAGAAACAATTGCTATAATTGAAACAGAAATACAATATGTTTCACCATAGTGAGATGTACACTGGAGACATAGAATACTTCTCCACCATAGTGGGGAAGACTGACCAGGTGACCTCTCAGTCTACTGCTCAGTCTACTGTCCGGGTGATACCTTTTGATGGACAATGTCAAGGCCCCTGCTCTCCCTTCTTCTGGTTCTTTCTCTTTTAAACTGGTCTTGGACAGGACAGCTGCTCCAATAGAGCACACCTTCAAATAGAGGACTGTCCTCTGTAAAGTAGGACAGACGGCCACCGTAACCAGAATGTAGGCATTCTTGAAGCCCAGACTTCCCCAAGTGGGTGCCCTCTAGTTGTTTTGAACTGCAACTCATACCAGCCCTAACCAGTTGGCCCTCTGTCCCTTACCACCAGCCTGGAAGTCATGTGAATCAGTCCTAACAGTTCTGCAATCTGATTTGCACAGGCAGGTGTCTTGCTTCATGCCTCCAGCCTCCTTGGGATACCCATCTCTTCACCATGTCAGACAAGCACTGACATAGGATGTGTCACAGGAGATGACAGGAGCTCTCACAAGCAGCTCCTCTTAATTTTTCCCCATCATTGATTTTCTGTACGATATTGGGGTCGGAAAGCTTTCAGGATTAAGACCACTTTCTACTCATAAAGATTTTTATAGATACCAGAGCCCCAAGCAAGCCCCTGCTTCTTCCCTCTTAGAAGGTCAAGTGTTTTTTTTTTTTTTTTTTGCAGTCCAGAGAGGAAACATTTATTTTAATAAAAATGGATTTATGTTCAGAAGAATGAAACTGCATTAGACAGCCTCTCTATACATAGCCTCTTATAAGCAGGCAATTATTCTGCTATGATCGAGGCTAAAACCCATGGAGATTAGTCTGAGTCATTGAATAGACAGTTCAAACTGTTGAATATAGACTCTCATTCCCCCTACAAACTACCCCATCGCGCTCCAACTCCCCATGTCCCATAGCAGCTGGAGAAGAACATGCCAAGCCTGTGTAGACAGGTTGGGGTTATTGTCAGCCATGAATTGTGGATATTCTAGAAGACAAACTGGAGACTTTCTCCTTCAGGAGGGCCAGTGTTAATGGTAGGCATGACTGGGCACCTGCGGAGGGCCCACACCTCACCAGGGTCCCACTGACAAAAGCTTCCTGGAGTTGCTCTTCTTCTTCACCATTGCAACCTGCTTGTTCACCTGCCTCTCACTATGGCCCAGACAATAGTGGTGGTGTGAAGAAGGAATGGTTAATGCTACTGCCTACTTGCTCATTGGCTCTCTGCCTGTCAAGTAAGCAAGTGATAGCAATGTTCACACCCAGACCTAGCTTGCCCCTCCCCCTGGCTAGAGTGTGGGGGGGTGCAAATGTGTAATCTTCTCCTACCATCACCTAGCCTTTGTAGGCCATCTTAACTCCTATGGACAGGGCTGCCCTCAAGGGTAAGTATGGTTAGACACATGCAGAGGGCCCACAACCCAGCAGAGGTCCATTGGACATGTTCCTTCTCTTCATCATCCCAACCTACTTGTTCACCTGCCTCTCACTCTGGCCAAGACAATGGCGATGGTGATGAGAAGGAGGAGCAGTAGATGTCACTGCCTACTTGCTCATTGGCTGTCTGCCTGTCAGGCAAGCAAGTGATAGAAATGATGAGACAGAGGAG
This sequence comes from Shinisaurus crocodilurus, assembly GCA_021292165.1. Taxonomy (NCBI): domain Eukaryota; kingdom Metazoa; phylum Chordata; class Lepidosauria; order Squamata; family Shinisauridae; genus Shinisaurus; species Shinisaurus crocodilurus. The sequence goes on from CM037887.1 coordinate 29,011,880, forward strand.
GAGGAGCAAGAGCAGCTGGTGACAATGGAAGTGAGAAGGTAGACTCACTGATGGAGGGGTGCCATTGAAGGTGTCTTGCCCAAGGGCCCTCCAAAACCTGGAGCTGGCACTGTCTTCTTTAAGGCACTCCATCTCTTTGGGAAAATATTGACCTCCCTTGGGTTCAAGTCTTTTCAACAACTCCACCCCTTCACCCTGTGATTGCTCACTGCTCTTTCCTATCCTGCCTTATATCACTTCCCCTTCCTGTTCGCAGACTGTGCAACACAGCAACTTTCATCAATACAGCTGAGCTCACATGCCTTGCTCCCTCCCGGTGTGCTCCTGCTCCTCTTCATAACCTTGCAAGCCTTTTCCGGGTTCCTTGGCCTCATCTGTTCAGTTACCTGCTATTCTCCCTACACACTCAACTTACCTGAATGGTTCTTGTTCTAGGAACAAAACTATCTAGGGGAATAGTTTTTAATATTATGTTTTGTAATTTTTGTGAACCACTCAGACAGCTTTGGCTATTGGGTGATATAGAAATAAAATCGATGATGATGATGATGCAATAATTATTTTTGGACATTATTTCCACTAATATAGGCATGTTTATGTGCATGTTTTGATTGGAGAACTAATGATTGCACTTACGACCTTCTCCACTCAAAGCATGTGCTCTATGATTGAGCTATGGCCGTTCCCCAAACCAAATATGAGAGATCATCTGTGAGCACTCTGCTGTTGGCTCCCCTCACTCCAAGTGCTGCAAAGGCTACAAGGGGAGCGGACAGGTTGATGGAAGCAAGCACAGTCTCAACTACGACCTGAGCTCTTTCAAACATGATTGATGCTCTCTCTCTCTCTCTCTCTCTCTCTCTCTCTCTAGCTGCTTGACATGCCCGCGGTACAGTTGATGTGACTGATAGATCTTCAAAGCCAGGGCCTGTCACAAATTATGTTTCAGAGCGTTTTACTCGAACGGGTTCAAATGTAATACGAAGAGAAATATTCTTCCAGCTCAAAACCTTAAGCAAGTTCTTGAATAACTCTGTCAGAATGAGAAGGGCTCCCAGAGGCAGGGCAGAAGCTTCAGGCGTGGTATATGTTCCCCTTATATATATTTGCATTAAGTCAAGAAAAGAGAGAGAGAGAGAGAGAGAGAGAGAGATACAAAGAAGCAGTCTTGCACTGAGAGATGAGAAGGTCTGTGTAGGGTTATACGGTTAAAAGCAGTTCATAGAGAAAGCACAGAAGGCCAGGGGTGTTCAACCTCATGCCCACAGGCCAAATCTGCCCCATCCTGGTCTCCCAATCTGGTCCACAGGGGTTCCCCAGAGGGTCACATCTCATCCTCTTTGCCCCACCCCCTCAGGTGTAGTCCAAAATATCTGAAGGGGGGACCAGGTAGATAAAGACTGCATTAGGCTAATGGAGATATTCCTCAAGAGGGAACACAATCCCCACATTGTCCACCAGATCCTTGGAATCAGATGAATCTGAGATGTGGGGGCAATTACTTGTAATCCCCCCCCCCCCATACAAGATTGCAGCTTTCAAGATTGCAGCTCCTTTTTACACACTGCATATATCTGAACATAGGGAAGTATCCATTCACTTGTACAGAATAGGGAAACAGGGGGGGCTTCAACCAGGAAAATCCTCAAGGAAAAAAATGCCCCCCTCTACACACGCACACACACACACACACACACACACACAACACACACGAAGAAGGCTACGAGTCACAGTGGCTAAATGGAATATATGTGTTCAGGGGTTGTGAACCTCAGAATTCCAGTTGCTGGGGGCATGTTGGTGGGAATTCTGCCCTAGACGGACCTTGGGTATGATCCTCCAGGGCTCTCCTTACATTCTTGTGGAGAGAGACGCAGCAAAATTATTTTTCACCTGGGTAAGAAAAAATAGCTAGGGCCAGTCCTAAGAGAAAGGAAATTCTGTAGAGTTTTAAAAACTCATATGTTCCAACTGTACCTGTTTTCTGGCACCTGACCCTCGAAAATTACTGTCTCTGTAAGGGTCAACTAGATGTTACCCTCAGAGAGCAATCCTTTGGTCCCTGGCTGATGTCCCAGGGATCATAGGATTGTTCAGATTCCCTCTTCCAAGGCTGGAGTCAGCGCTCTGACCTTGGAAGGGGGAGTCAGAGATCAGACCCTCTTCCCCCGCCCCCTCACAGCCAGCCCCACCCCCCTCAGTTGTAGTGGAAAGAACTGTGCTGGCTGGCCTCTGAGATCAGAAAAGAGACCGAGGAGGAAGAGGAAAGGGGGTGTTCTGGGGGGTGGGGAGGGTAGGAGACAGGAGTGGCCAGACCACAAGTTATCCTGAGCCTCCTCCCTCTCTGAAGCACCCTCTCTAGATGGGCTAAAAAGCCTCTACCATTCCTCCCACCCTGCATTGGATGATCAGACGCCTCCGAGTTCAGGGGCTCCCGATCACTGAGGGTGCAAACTGTGCAATCGATAGGACTGCACCCTAAATGTGTTGTCAGCAACTTTGTCTGTTGTTGTTGTTTTCAATGAGGTAGAAGAGGGAAGAGGCACTATGCCTATGTGCTCCAGCTGCTGGGGAACATGGTCGGGAGGGTGCTGTTGCACTCATGTCCTGCTTGTGGGTTTCCCATGGGCAGCTGCTTGGCCACTGTGTGTGAACAGGATGCTGGACGAGATGGACCCATGGTCTGATCCAGCATGGTTCCTCTTATGTTCTTATGATCTTAATCAGGATCACAGTGCACAGGGAGGAGAGATTTAACCCTGTACTACCCACCTACGATCCTCCCAAAAATCCTACCCATGATGCTACTGCCTTGGAGAGGAAAAGCTCCCATTGATACCAATAGGAGCTTTGTTCTAGGCCGTTGTCCCAATGAAAATCCCCCCCGTCTAGAGTTTTTTTTTTGGTGCTGCTGTTTTTAAACAGAGATAATTGCTAAGGATGCATTTAGCCTCACATGTAGTTTGGCCCTTAGTCTTGTCACCTTTTTTGCACCCCTGCATTAAGTGAATTATCCAAGATACTATGTAAGTCAGAATCCCTGGCTGACGAACTGTGTTTGGCCTGGAGGGTTGCAAGCTGTGCAGACCCATGACATTAAAAAAAAAATTTTTTTTCTTGTGTCAGAGCAACCCAAACTGTACACAGCAGTCCAAATGAGGATTTGTTGTAGATTTATATAATGGCATCTCCCACTATTCTTCCTCTTCTTCTCCAATTAGACGAGGTTCTTGCCATGTCAGGAGTAGGCAGAGAAAGAGGCAATTAAACAGCAAATGCTAACAAATGTGCCTTAATGTCATCAGATATGTTTACAAGATAATTCAGAAATTTGTACAGCTCTAGAAAAGTGAAAAGGAAGAAGCAAATTTAGAAGTTTGTCAGATCTATCCCCACCCTACCAAAAAAATAAAAATATATATAATAAAAATGGAGAAGTGATTGCCTCAGGATATTGATATGGGTTGTCAATCTGATGTTTTCACCACATCTCATGATCTCAAAGCAATCACTCAGCAAACTTTGTGATCAGACTCTGAACTCCTGATGGGCATGGAAGATGTCTTCCGGAGAGGAAAACATGTGGAAAATCTGTTAGCCATGTGTGTTGGTCCTGCTGTCAACATTGAGGTAAATATCCAAAAGCCACGTTCTCAGTTACCTTCTGCAAGCAACAAGTGCAGTCATTTCTCTGTTTTAAGCTTTAATCTTTTCTCTGTTGACTGTAACCTGAGTGTTCCACAAATGCAACAAGACTAAGATGCTAATTCAGGGATCACTGCAGGCAGGTCCATCAAAAACAATAATTTAATTGATATGTTTTATAGCAAATTCCCTGTGGAGAAACTTCAAAACAAAGGGCTTCGAATCTTTGACATATAAAGAAGGCATGCATTCCATACATGCCCACAGCCTTCCTGGGAAATCTTCTCATAATTTGAGGTCTCTGGGCTTTACTAGAAAAAACACACACAACTCTCTCTGTGTTTTAGGCCTTTAAGTTGTTCTGGGATGTTCTACATATCCCATGTTTTTTTCCCTCCCAGAATCCAATGGTAGGCATCTGCAAACAAGTGATTTCACGATAGCTGAGATTCTCCAAACACCATCTCGAAGCTTGCCTCTCCTTATTTCCCATGTTTGATGGTGCTCTTTTTTGTTGTTTGATCAGGAAAAATGTGCATTTTTAAAAAGAGCACACCCAGTTATGCACTTCCCCCCATAAAGTATGAAAATGTGCATTTTTACAAAAATGCACACATGTTAAAGTGCATTTTTTGTACACCAATGTAGGTTTGGGAATTTGTGAACATTTTCAGAGAACATTTCTCCTGCTCATGTTCACATTCAGGGTTGTGAACTGGATATGTTCACATGATGTGTGAACATAAGCAAAATTCTCATACATCCCTACGAAGGTCACTATCAATGGTGACATCATAAATTATTCTTCTCCTCCACCACCATTGTATCCTCTCTCAATGTCATCCAGCAGAGTTTTTCTAAGTGGTGCAAGATGTTTTGAAATCTGGCCCAGGGGAAAATGTGGTAGAACCCTCGGTAACACACTGTGATGTGTTTAGAAGATACTTTGAGAGTAAAGTCACAGATATCCATCATGTGGACTCCATAAATGATACAGTGATATAGCTGCAGGTATCTGGAGCACTGCCTGGTCCAGGTTTGTTCAATGACTGTCAGTGATTGCAGCCCGAGGATGTGGACCAAGTGTTTGGTCAAGTCTGGCTGGCCACTTGTATGCTCAACTCATGCCCTTCATGACTTATTAAATTTAGCAGGAAGAGTCCAAGAGATTCAATTGAAAGAGGAAGTGATTCCACCTTCTTTAAAGTAGCCATAATTCAGCCACTCCTGAAGAAACTCAGTCTGGACAATGTTAACAACTATTGGCCAGTGGCTGGCATTCCCTTTCCTAGTCAAGGTGGTTCAAGAGAGTGTTGGCTGGCCAACTCCAGACATTATTGGATGAAATTGATTTCAGGCCTGGTTTTGGGATGGAAACTGCCTCTTTGGAATGACCTTTATTGAGAGAAAGACAGGGGCCATATGACTCTGTTGATTCTCTTGCCCTTCTCCATAGCTTTCAATACTATTGACCACAATAGGCTGTCCAGGTTCAGTGTGGGAAGCTGTTTCCAGAAGGTGATGCTAGGGAATTCCTACTGAATCCCTTGGCACTCATGTTTTGGGGTTCTTTGGGGATCTATGCTTTCTCCCATGCTGTTTAACATCTATATGAAACTGCCGTGAGAGGTCACCCAGAGATTTAGTGTGAGGTGTCACCAGTATGCAGATGACACCCAGCTTCATCTCTCATTTTCATCAGATGCAGGTGAGGCTTTGACCATTCTGAATCACTGCTTGGGTGCAGGTAATGGACTGGAAGAGGGTGAACAAACTGAGACTCAATCCAGAGAAGACTGTTGGTTGGTGGTTTATACTGTATCATTTTGCCATATTGGTTTGTGAGCCACCCAGAGAACTTCTCTTATAGCAAAGAAAGAAAGAAAGAATTGTTTATTTGTAGCAAACAAAGAAAGACATAGCAATGCTTCTCCACTTCCTCAACAAAATTAGGCTGCTACAACAAAGAAAGCTTTGCGGGGAAAAAATGGGAATTGATTGTGTCTGTGTGCGTGAAAGGACTATGAGCTCTGTTTAGTCATTCATGAATTTTACATACCACCCAACTAACAAATGCCCTTAGGGCAGTTTACAGTCATAATCCCCTGCCCCCCCAAACCCTAATAAAATATCAATACAATAATATACTAATGAAATATCTACATATTAAATTATACTAAACATTAACAATATGAAAGAGCCAGCAATAAAGTTAATAATCAGAGAAACAGATTAAAGATGAAATGCCTGCTGAAAGAGAAAGGTCTAATTCAGGTGACTAAATGTATACAGTGAGGACACCAGGTGGATCTCTCTGGGAAGGGCATTCCACAGACAGGGGGCCGCTACAGAGAAGGCTCTATCCCTGGTAGACACCCGTTGCCCCATTGTGGGTGGCAGCCCCCAGAAAAGAGCCTCCAAAGAGGGTCTTAACAGTCGAGAAGGGACATATGGGAGAAGGTGTTAAGTTCTGATACTGAAAACAAATTCCTGGGCTGGCATACACTGAGACAAGTGCAAAATAGTGACTTAGAAAAAGGGGCAGACATACATTTGTCTCAGTGTATGCCAGCCCAGGAATTTGTTTTCAGTATCAGAACTTGTCTGCCCCTTTTTCTAAGTCACTATTTTGCACTTGGCTCCAGCTGGTGGACCTCGGGATTCTTGGAAAAAAATGAAGTGAATCCCACAAGGCTGATTCAAAGCACTCAAAGTTAAGATCACTTATACTATTGGTTCAATATCCACATCATCATACTGAGAAATGAACATCTTAACACAAAATATTGACTATTGTTTAATAAATTTCAGCACCACACAAAAACTTCCTGTAGCATCATTCAGTATCTAAAAGGGGGGGGAAAGGAAAAGAGAAATTAAGTACAACGTTTGCTGCAGAACCAAGTTCCAAGCCAATATATCCCAGTAATAGTTTTATAAGAAGAGTTCAAAAGGAAAAACGGAGGAGTCAGTGTCCAACAGTATCAAAAGAACTGATCAAAGGGTGAAAAGGGGATTAACAGCATCTTCAGCAAAAAAAAAAAAAAAAAGGAAAAGGAAAAAAATAGAAAAAGAAAAAAGAAAGGGGGGAAATCTAGTGTATGAGACAGAGCCTTCTTTTTTTTATTTTTTTGAAATGGTAATAGGCGCTACCTGAGCTGAAAAGACAATTAAGATAATGTGTTAATTTTTTTATGGTGTCTGGCAGTAATATTTTCATCCTGTTAATTACACCGCAGACAGCAAATGTATATAATATGATAGCTCCATGCTGAGAGGACATGCTTGCTGCCTAGTTAAGTGACGGCATTTATCCTATAATTAGCTTGTTGGAATGCGATTTGCATTGCATGCCTAAGAGTGTATATGATATCAGCTCTGCCAAAGATGCCTAAAATGGAAACAGGCAATCTCTTAATGTTGACCTCTGTGGATAGCCAGGCGAGGCTCCTTATGACCTTCCATCTTCTGGAATCAGTTACACAGAAACACACACACGCACACACACACACAGTGGGGGGGGGAGAAAATATGTTAAGGAAATATTAAAAAGAAGACAAAGCCAGTGTGGCGTAGTGGTGAGAGTGTTGGACTGGGGACTCGGGAGATCCGGGTTCTAGTCCCCGCTCAGCCATGAAACTCACTGGGTGACTTTGGGCCAGTCACTGACTCTCAGCCTAACCTACTTCACAGGGTTGTTGAGAGGATAAAATGGAGAGGAGCAGGAGGATTATGGGTTCCTTGCAGGAAAAAAGGCAGGGTATAAATATAATAAATAAATAAATAAAATAAAATAAATCCAAGAGAAGACCAATTCAAAATGACTTGATGGACCTGTTTTCAGGACCCAACAGTTAAGGGTTGACTCAGATGAACAGTGTAATGTGTGGGCCCACTGGAAATTCCAGAATCTTCAGAATGCAACTGCATTACAGATTGTGAGAGCTGCTTCGACTGATGTCTACAAGGTCCCATCCCATACATTACATTGTTCATACTAACTGACCACTCCCATGAGTGAAGAGAGGAACAGAATACAACCATCAGTAGTATCTATCTCAATCTTTAGTTGCAAATGGTGGTGATTGGAATGGGACTCTAAATTGGATCCAGACTTAGTCATGCTGAGAGAGGAGATCCATTAGTCTCACATGGTAGCAGTCGGAAAAGAGCAATGGGCTGAATCCAGACTTAGTCATCCTTAAAGTGGACCCACTGAAACCAACAAGATGTGTGTTAGCCACGACTAACTGAAGTCTCATTGATTTCAAAGGGTCTACTCTAAAGATTACTAAGCCTGGATCCAATCCATTGAGTTGGTGGATTGCATCATGTAAATGAAATTATTTAGGCCGGACAAAGGGGAGGGCTCAATTGTTCCTAACCTCCACCCCATCTTCAAGAGTACATGGAATTATTTCTCAAGGCCATTAATATCACTGGCTATTATGAGGTCTAAAAAAGGACCAACAACAAATGATTTTCAGCAATTAACATTTGAATGTATGCAAGAGCAGGCCCTTGAAGCTTGTTGTGAATCTTGTCCTCTTTCCCAAGGAAACCTGAAATTACACCTCTGAACAAAGTCTCTGGGCATTTTCACCAGTGATCCTAACAGCGCCTCTTTACTGCATCACTTCTAGATGGTGTAATGCTATGTGAGGTGCAGAAGAGATCTATATGAAAAAAATCAGGCATATGCTCTTGTCAATGTAACTCTCCCATGTAATTTACTGTCACCAGAAATTCAAATTCCATTCTTATTATCAGTTGTGAGGGCACCCTTTAAAACAGCTGCCAAGTTAAATTAGTCAGTTTAATTAATATTCATTCTCTCTCTCTCTCTCTCTCTCTCTCTCTTTCTCTCTCTCTTGTGCGCATACATACACAGATGACGTATAGGAAAGGGGTTGTTGGAATTTAATCTCCAATTTGTGCAGCTCCTAAAAGAAACCTTGATTCATTTATTTTTTAAAAAGACAATATCAAGGCTGCTATGCTTATGGGAAACCTTCTAAATGGTGTGAAAGAAGCAGGGTGCTAAGATCTCCTAGTTTAAACAAACATTTATTTATTTTTGTCTTTAGCAGAGAAACTAATGAAGTGTCCCACTTATTCTGAATAGCTAAAGGGTTATAACAGCTAATACCAACATAGCCTTAGGTCAAGAAGCATGAGCTCAAAAATTGACTGTTAGTATTCAAGAGCTATTACTTAAAATGAAACAAATAAATAAAGTATGGAGATCTGAAAGCCTTCACAGCTTGGTTTCAACCAGTTAGTGTTGTTTATGAAAGAAAGAAAGAAAGAAAGAAAGAAAGAATCTTGTTCACGCTGATGAACACTGGCATGCATATAGTGAAGAGGAGTATGAAACCATTGGCTCACTGTATCCTTACCAGCTTCAAATATTCCCAGGAGTTGATTAAATAGTCATAACTCCCAAATAGATGAGGTAGGGTTGCTTCAAATGATGCATATCACCTCAAGTATTGGAGGCAGTATGCCCCTGCATACCAGTAGGAGGGTGCTACTGCACTCATGTCCTAATGATGGGCTTTCCATAGGCATCTGGTTGGTCACTGTGAGAACAGAATGCTGGCCTAGATATGCGTTTGGTCTGATCCAGCATGGCTCTTCTTATGCTCTTATATTCCTAACAGTGCTGTTGGCTCTCTAAATGGATTTGGAAGGATTTCTCTTTCAAAAAAGAGAGAAAAGAAAAGGAGGTACTTCATGTTTGATAGTCATGTTCCTATTCCTGCCAGGAGTGATATGAACAAGAAGTCATAAAGTACATCCCAAAATAATCACAAAATAGCTTTAATACATTGTTCCTGGAGCCTGGAACTAGCCTTGATTAGGTGGAAAGAGTGAGCGGTCAACGAGAACACCCTCTGTGATACCTTTGGGCATGCTGTATGAGTGTACAGGGATTATACTTGTGTATAGGATTAGGATTAAGTTTCAGGTTAGGGTTAGGGTTAGGAAAACCTGGGTCCCTGTGCATGTCCCAGGGCCTGGAACTAGCCTCAATTGGGACAGAAAGAGTGAGCGGTCAATAAGGACACACTTAGTGATGCCTTTAGACATGCTGTCTGAATGTACAGGGAGGGAATATGCTTGCGTGTTAGGGTTAGATTTAAGCTTCAAAGTAGGATTAGGGTTAGTAAACCCAGGGTCCCTTTGCATGTCCCAGGGCCTGGAACTAGCCTCGATTAGGCAAAAAGAGTGAGCGGTCAACAAGAACACCCTCAGGGATGCCTTTCTGCATGCTGTCTGAATATATAGGGATTATACCTGTGGAGAAAGCCAACCTAAGCCCCCTTTCTGACACACACACACTCACCAAGGTGGGGGGAAGGAGACCCAGGGGGGGGGGAGACAGCCAGTCTCCACAGAGGCCAAAGGGGACAAACAACATCTGCATAGAATCACCCCAGGGGGGAAGACAGGAAGCATCGCCAGGTTTGTCAATGCTCTCGTATATCAGCCCTATCTACATAAGACTTGAATACCTCGCCAGAGCAGACACTTCGGCACCCATAAGAAAGGACCACTCAACACCACAGGATGGGACCATTAAGCAAGTGGCTTCAAAGGGACCCCACCCCACGGGGGGAAGGCGTCACCCCACCTGACCCAAAAGGCCGCCCCTCAGGGAGGGTGGCAACCCACCTGATTATGGAGGGAGGGGCTACCTGAAACACCAAGGTATAAAACACCCTGCGCAAGGCAACTGAGTTGTTGGACCTGATCAGTAATCTTGCCCCATGCTTGGGGTAAGGGAACGAAGGATCGGCAACCCCGGGTAGCAGCACCCGGCGCGCTCCAGCTAGCTGAAATCACTGGCCGCTTGGGTTGACCGGACCCCCGGGAAACCAAGCTGAAATCACTGGCCGCTTGGGTTGACCGGACCCCCGGGAAACCAAGCTGAAATCACTCAGAAGCCGCTTGGGTAGACCGGACCTCCGCCGGGAACCCAGCTAGCCGCTTGGGTAGACCGGACCTCCGCCGGGAACCCAGCTAGCAGCGTGCGGTTGACTAGGCCTCTGCTGGAGCCTGAGCTGAACTAACTAGCTGAGAGCCCTGAAATCACGGTGTCCTTGAGACTTCTTGCTTGCTACTTTGTACCGTACTGATAAGCTGTATTGCTGGCATGTGTCTGGGTTTGTGAAGGTAATTTTGTAAATAAACTTGTTTTATAAAAGATACTTTTGTGGCTATAAGTTATCCCTTTGTCCTGGGCTAAGGGTGATAGTCGCTGGGGACCTCGGAGAAGGCCCGCCCCAGGACTCGCTACCTCCTTAGCATTGAACCCGCACAGAAGACCAGGTTGTCGGTCTTCCACTATACCTGTGTGTTAGGGTTTGGCTTAAGCTTCAGGTTAGGGTTAGGAAAACCTGGGTCCCTCCCTGTGCATGTACTGAGGCCTGAAATTGGCCTAGATTGGACAGAAACTGAGAGCAGTCAATAAGAACATCCTGAGTGCTGCATTTTTGCATGTTCTCTGGATGCGGTGGGATTAAACCTGTGTGTTAGGGTTAAACTTCGGGTTAGGGTTAGGAAAACCTGGGTCCCTGTGCATGTCCAGGTGCCTGGAACTAGTCTCAATTGGGCAGAAAGTGTGAGCGGTCAATAAGAACACACTCAGTCATACCTTTAGCCATGCTGTCTGAATGTGTAGGGAATAGGGATCATGCCTGCGCTGCGCATGTTAGGGTTAGGCTTATGCTTCAAGGCAGGGTTAGGGTTAGTACAACCTGGGTCCCTGTGCATGTCCTGTGACCTGGAACTGGCCTAGATTGGACAGAATGAGTGAGCAGTCAACAAGAACCCTGTGAGTGCTGCCTTTTTGCAAGCTCTCTGGGTAGAGTGGGTTTGAGCCTGTATGTTAGGGTTAGGGTTACACTTCAGATTAATAATCTATGGCCTGGTATGCACTGTACTGCAATGCACTCTACATCGGACTGCCCTTGAAGACAGCTCATGCAAAATGCGGCAGTCAGACTAATAACTGGGACCAGATGGTCTCAATATATAACACCAATTCTGGCCCACTTGCATTGGCTGCCTGTATGCTTCCGAGCCCGATTCAAGTTGCTGGTTTTAACCTATAAATCCTTACATGGCTTAGGACTGCAGTACCTGACAGAATGCCTCTCCCGACCTGAATCTACCTGCACACTGGAATCAACATCTGAGATCTTCCTCCAAGTGCCACCTCTGAGGGAGGCTTGGAGGGTGGCAACAAGGGGAGGGCCTTCTTAGTGGTGGTTCTGCGATTATGGAATGATCTCCCCACTGAGGACCACCTGGTGTCAACGCTCTCATCTGTTCATCGCCAGGTTGAGACCACCCTCTACACCCAGGCATTTAGTGGTATCTAATGCCATATGATGGGTGGCATTTATGTCAGCTGTCTTTTTAATAGGTTTAGTATTTTTATTGAAATTGTTTTTAGCTGTTTAAATTGTTTAAAATTTTGTATATTGAAATTTTATGTGGTATTTTATCATCTGTATTCGTGCTTTGCAATTTTTAGAAATTGTGGTGAACTGCTCAGAGAGCTTTGGCTATTGGGTGGTATAGAAATGAAATAAATAAATAAATAATATGGAACATAGTCCAAAATCTTTCCAAGAGCTTTTGGAAACCACCTGAAAGCACCTTTCGTGGTTTCGTCTAGGTTTGGTCAATCAATTTGCAACAAAGCTGGGTTTGGAGTTAAACAATATTCCTTCTCAACATGCCTTTCTAAGTCTTAAATGGTTTGGGTCCAAGTTACTTGAAGGACCACCTTCACTTTTACCTGCCTGCTTTCACTCTGAGGCCATCAACAGAGGCCCTTCTCATTGGCCTGCTGCCTAGGGCAGTTAAACAGATGAGTACAAAAGAAAGGGCCTTTTCAGTAGTGGCCCTGCACTACTGGAATGGGTTCCCTTCTTTGCAAGTCTTCAGGAAAGCCCCAAAGTTCTGCTTAACCTCGTTGGCCTCTTCTTTATTATATTTCTGGGATTCTGGTCCCGTTTGTAATTGCGTGCTTTTAAAATGGATTTTTACTGTTTTCTATTGTTTCTTTTTTTTAATGTATGCTGCTTGGGAGGGTTCTGCACTTAAAAGATGCCTAAAAAGAATTTAAAATAAAATCAATAAAGGTGAACAGGTTCTGCCTAAACCCTGACAATGATTCTGCTTTTCCTGTTTAATTCAGAAATGATCCAAGTTATTCTGACACCATCACTTGGATTGGGGGTGATTCTTCCTATGTCCCTGTCCCCACAAATGCTCAGTACTGTGCTGCTGGTGCAACATAAACTGAGGTGTTACTTGAATTATGAGGAAAGGGTAGGGGTCCCTAAATGAAAATCATGACCCCCCCCCCTCCTGTAGCCTTCTAAAAACAGAAGCTAAGGGAACTGTCGTAAAACATAATGGGGTTGGACCTCATTACACTTCCCACTGTAATTTGGGCACCAGGCTATGGAAAGCTTGGAATTGTGGTAGATCAGAAACTGAATATGAGCCAGAAATGCGATGTGGCTGCAAAGAAGGCAAATGCTAGTTTGGGCTGCATTAATAGAAGTATAGCTTCCAAATCACAGGAAGTGATCATTCCCCTTTACTCGGCACTGGTTAGGCCTCATCTTGAGTACTGCGTCCAGTTCTGGGCACCACACTTTCAGAAGGATGTAGACAAACTGGAGAGGGTTCAAAGGAGGGCAACGAGGATGATAAAGGGACTGGAAACAAGGCCTTATGAGGAGAGACTGAAAGAACTGGGCATTTTTAGCCTTCAGAAGAGGAGACTGAGGGGAGATATGATAGCACTCTTCCAGTACTTGAAGGGTTGTCACACAGAGGAGGGCCAGGATCTCTTCTCGATCATCCCAGTTTGCAGGACACGGAATAATGGACTCAAGTTACAGGAACCTAGGATTCTACCTAAACATCAGGAAAAATTTCCTGACTGTCAGAGCAATAAGACAATGGAATCAACTACCTAGGGAGGTGGTGGGCTCTCCCACTCTGGAGGCATTCAAAGTGCAGCTGGACAACCATCTGTCAGGGATGCTTTGCCCTGGATTCCTGCATTGAGCAGGGGGTTGGACTCGATGGCCTTGTAGGCCCTTTCCAACTCTACTTTTCTATGATTCTATGAAAGGACTGTCAGATGCTTGAAAGAACCCTTAAGGTAGTTGGTCAAATTGTGGGCTTCAATGCTTCCTGCTGCTAGCATTGCATATCCCCCCCCCCAAAAAAAAAACCTGAGCCAACCCCAGAATCCTGGGATCTTTCCGAGTTCTATCCTCAGGCAAGAAAGATGCCCTCAGTGGACCCATCTCAACTTTTCCTGCAATCACCCCACTGTCTGTCTGTCTACCTCTGGTCCCAATCCCCACCACTGCCTAGAGAGAACAGGCAGAGGAGGGAGGACACACGGCTGTTGTTCCTACGGCTCTCACCCCCATTCCTTGCCAATGCTCACTCTCCAGGCCAGACAGGTAGAGTGGGTAAGAAGGGGAGGGGGGCTGTGGCTCAATGGTGGAGCACCTGCTTTGCATGCAGAAGGTTCGATCCCCAGCATGTCCAGGTAGGGCTGGGAAAGGATCCTGCCTGAAACCCTGGAGAGCCGCTGCCAATCAGTGTCGACAGTACTGGGCTAGATGGACCAAGGGTCTGACACGGTATAATGCAGCTTCCTACCTTTCGACCTTTCTATGGGAAGGTGGTAATGTCAAGGGGAGCAGTGACAAGGCCAGGTGTCTTAGTAGTAGTGACAGGGCCAGGTGTCTTAGCAGCAGGGGGCCTGCCAAGGTGTGTGCACATCAGCAGGTGCACAGTAATGCTGATCCCCGACATGAGTCCTCCTTGGGCAACACACACTTAGACCCTGGGTCTCTCCTATGATACCCATGGACACCTGCCCTTCTGATTTTTTAATTTTATTTTATTTCCTAATATATATTTTAAATTATGTTTTTTTTAACTGGCATGCTGCAAAGTAAAGAGTTGCCCTCCAGCATCATCGTTATTTGGGTTCAAAAGAGTGGTTTTGTGGTTTGGAGCTCAGACTCCACCTCGACCTTGTGTTTTGGTTCTTGGTCAAGTTACTTTTCTTTTAGTCTCACCAATTTGCCTTCAGGCAGATTAGTATTTTTTGACCAGTCCTGCCCACCCATGGCAGCCATTTAATGAACAGGAAAGCCCACTCCCATGGCAGCTATGTTGTGAGAGTGCCCACAACACTCTCTCCAAATCCCAGATGTGACCACCAGCAGGGCCAGTGCTACCATTAGGCCAACTAGGCAGCTGCCTAGGGCGCAGGGCTAAAGGGGGCGCCAAAAAACGCCTTGGGAAAAAAATACAGCGTAGAACCCAGAGACAGTCAAAGTATTTTAGCACCTGAGGCACGAAATCCAGCAAGTGCCTCCGCCCGGGAGCAAAAATACAATTAAAATAAATAATTTGCTGCCTCGGACGGCCGCTTCCTGCGGAAATGTCCCCTCCCTCCAGCACTCCGCCCCCACCACACCAGGTCAGTCTGGACAGAGATGTTTTCAATTTTTTACGCCTTTTACTTCCGGGGAGGGAAACCTCCAGCCGAATCCGGTCCACGGAGGGCTGCGCACCCTCTGCGCGCCGCTTCCCAAGCCCCTGGCCCTGGCAATATCGGAGATATGCTGGGGCTTCCCCCGCCAGCCCAGCCCAGCCCCCCGCAACTCCCTGACTCTCTCTGCACGGAGGATTAAAAAAGGGGGGGCGCACGCAGAGGCTGGGCGGCTTTGGGGGCGAGAGCCACCCGGATGTCTTCGGGCCCGAGGGCTTGCTTGGGCGGAAAGGAAGCTCCTGCCCGCGCGCCTTTCTGCTGCTCTCCGCTGCTGCCCAGAGCATGGAGGCGGGGAGGCCTTTTAAAGGGGCAGGCGCCCTGCCTGTGCAGCTGAGTCGCCCAGGGCACAGGAGCCGAGGCCAGCGGTCTCTTTCCTGCGGCTGCGCTGCCCGGGCCCCGCGCGTGGTTGAGAAGCGGCGGCAGGCGCTAGAAAGTCCGACGGCTCTGGAGGAGTCTGTGCTGCATCTGGTTGCCAGGAGCAACCGCGGGATACTCCGCTGAAGGGCAGCGCCTCGACCGCCCGCAGATGCCTCTGATGTGAGGTGGTCGTGTCATTCCCCGCCGGCCCCCAACCAGTCGTTCTTCTACATCTCTCTGCTCTTTTGCATGCTTGCATCCTATTTGTCTGGCCGGGGAATGCTGGGAGTGGTGGCAGGGTTCTTTTTATGTCTAAACGGAGTCCACTCTAGCCAGCACTCGCGGTTGCTAGCCGAGTGTTCTCCAACCTTGGGTCCCCAGATGTGTTTGGCCTACAACTCCCAGCATGCTGGCTGGGGCATGCTGGGAGTTGTAGGCCAAAAAACCTCTCCTTTGCTGATCTGATTATGATTCAACATCTAAGAAATATTCTCCCCTTTGCCCTTGGAAGGTGACAGTTCTTTTAAAATAAAATTTCCAAAATCCATATCACTGGAATACCTCTGTTAGGTCAACTTAAAGATCTCAAAATAATCTGCAAGCGTTCAGGTTTTCCAAACTTCCATCAGGCAAGATGGAAAACAAAGCAAAAGGGGGGAGGGGGAATTCTTTTAAATTTCTATACAAAACTGAACAAATACTAAGCACCAAACAGGACTGCCATCATGTCCACTGAAAGTGCAAGCATGCGATCCTGGATTTCATCAGACATTGGATCACCTTAACCCAAAGTTAAGGGGAACTTAGCTTGTCAAAGGCATGCAAGTAGAAAGACAATTGGAGGAATGCTGTGGGGTCTGAAATGTAAAACAGGTTTTGTCTACTTTAGCCCTCAGCAGAGTTCAAATTTCCAGGGCTGGTGGTGGTGTCAGCCACCTATTTGTCTGTGAGCGGGGTCCGGCTGTGGGGCCATGGCTGGCTCAAATGGAGAGGAGTTTGGGAGCGGGACTCATGAATATTATACATTAGATATACATTTATAGAGTTGGAAGGGGCCTACAAGGAGCATCCCCTGCTCAATGCAGGAAACTAGAGGAATGGCTGGGCAACCATTTCAATTGAATCTCAGCATCTTCTTTAGACATTAAAGAAATGGTTTGCCAGTTTGCCAAGAAAAAGGCAAGGAAAATGAAGTTTTAAACATTAAATGTAGTTTCTGTCACACTTCACCAGGAATTTTTCTATATAGCAAATTGGTACTGCATCAACATGTATTTTATGTATATTTTGTCAATGTTTATGATAATAATTTTTTTAGGTTTTGCCAATTGACTTTTATTTCATAATGGGCATAGGGCTGGAGGGAGGGAGGGAGGGAGGGAGGGCTCAAGTGGGAAGCGGGGGGGGGGGCAGCTAAATATCTGATCTTGCCTAGGGCACCAAACTGTCTTGCACCGGCCCTGACCACCAGCCTAAAAAGGTTGGGGACCCCTGAGCTAGACACAACATGCTTGCCTAATTGTGAACCACAGGAACAAAAGAAAGCCAGGCACTGTTCTGAACACGGAGAAATCCCGAATGCACCGTTCCCAGCCAGCATCACCGGTTGGAGAGGCAGCACTCGAAAGCATTAGAAATGCTTTTGATCTTGGCAAAATTCGGAGATAGAACTGAATTTGGGTCAGATACCCTTTCCTCGCGCACCCTGTAGAAAAGGGGAGGAGTAACCTAAAGACAGTGGGTGAAGGGAGAGAGAGGTACCAAAGAATCAACAAACTGCTGGCATTTCGGCTTTGAATACAGACAATGGAGCCAAAGAGACTCTAAAATAAAGATATTGTGATTAGTTTATGCCATCTCCTTTTAAGAAGCTGCATTAATTTTGATTTATATTTAAATAAAAATGATTAAATTTTATCTTCTTAGATGGAAATGTTGTGATATATATTGGCTGGTGGCCAAAGTAATCTCAGAAGCCTAGAGCTTACAGCCCCTGTTGTCTTGTATAGATATTTGAAAGGCAATGGGTTTTATCAGTATTTCTAAAGGCACTCATTTAATTATGTGGTTGTAAGAATTTTCAAAACCCCAAAGAATTAACACGCCCAATACATATTCATGTCCCTCACATTAATTCAACCTGAACAGTTGATATATTAAAAAAAAAAAATTAAGAAAAACAAAATCTTAAACCTACAAACACTCATTTATTTTTAGTTCTGTAAACAATTCAGAGCTGTATTTGGGTCTCATTTGTGATCTTGTTTTATTTGGGTTGGGTATAATTAAAAATAATTAGATGTCATCAGCTGTTTTCTGCATAGGCTGAAGGGGACCGGAATCACAGTCAGCAGCAGAGATAGGGCCCTCAACACAGTGAGCTATTTCATGGTCAGCTCCAATGCTCGTGTGAAGTTCCTCCCCTCATTTCAAAGATGGAATTGGATCTGTGTGCACATCCCTTTGGTGAACGCAGCCTTTCTCCCACCACCGTCCCTTTCGGTCAGGGGTGTCGAACTGCTTCCAGCCCAAGGGGTTGAATTCCATTTCAGAGAAGCTCTCAGGAGCCACATTCTGGGAGTGGGCTGGGCCGAAGGCAAAAGGGATGGCACCAAAATACTAGCATATTTTAGCTTAAAGTTCTTACTGCCATAATTAAGCCTCGGAAGAGGCATTTCAGAATGGGGGAAAGAAACTGCACAAAACCTGGGAAACCACCAAACAATTGGGGTAGAACTAGGGGAAGGGGCATGGCCATCTTGGGAAGCCTGGAGAGATGGATTGGGACCTCAAGAAGGCTGGATTTGGCCTACAGGCCTGAGGTTCTGCACCCCTGCTTTAGTGCCATCCATCCTACTGATTCCTCCTTCCCTCAGAGAAACCCTACAGTGGGCATGCATTAGGAGGCCTGCCAAGGAGCTATACACCCTATGTAGGAGAGCCTGAGAACAGTAAAGGTCCAATACAAAGCCTGCCCCAGCAACTGGCATCCTTGGGCATCTGCCAAGATCCCAGCACTCTCACCACTGATGTCCATCCTGGGCCCCTCTTTACTTAAAATAAACAAACAACTCTGCAGA
Organism: Shinisaurus crocodilurus; assembly: GCA_021292165.1. Classification (NCBI taxonomy): domain Eukaryota; kingdom Metazoa; phylum Chordata; class Lepidosauria; order Squamata; family Shinisauridae; genus Shinisaurus; species Shinisaurus crocodilurus. Next base: position 29,030,573 of record CM037887.1, read on the forward strand.
AGTAGTGAGGCCTGTGGTTTATGCTGGCTCAGCTTGCCTGAGCGTGGAAAGCTAAGCAGGGTCAGGCCTGGTTGTTACTTGGATGGGAGACCCCTCCTCTAATTTCCTGCATTGAGCAGGGGGTTGGACTCGATAGCCTTGTAGGCTCCTTCCAACTCTATGATCTATGAAATCTATGAAATAAGTCCCATCATGTTCCAGAGTGACGCTACATCAGAGGCATTGTGGAAAATTTAAATGGTGGCTTGGCACAGAAACCTCGCACTTCTTGGATTCTGCCCACCCTCCAACACCAAGTAGACTTCCAGGGCCAACTGATGGAGAAGGGGTCCCGCCGGTGGCACTATACCCAGGGTCCTTTTAAATGTGGAACCAGTTGTGGTTCAACCACACATGGGAAAAGCCCTTTTGGGGGTGGGGGGTATTTTATTCAGGCAGCACACATAGAGAGGGCCACATCAACACTGATAAACAATATCCTCCAACTGAGAAGGAAGGGGGGGGGAATCAAATGAACATCCTGGTCCCACTCCTGTATCAGCATCTTAAAAAGATCCTAACATGTAATTAAAAAACTACATAACCAGAGATGTTGGGGAGGATTTGCAGCTTTTTTTCAAATCCCAGGAGGTCATGGGACAACAAGGCCTGCTGGCTTAATTCTTCAAGGTCAAATTTCACATTCTGGTCATGTTTGCAATGTTTTAGCTTTGTTGAAAGTGAAGTTGTTCCTGGGCAGGGCGTGGGCGGGGAGGACTTCTCTGCTAGCATCCAACATGGCCCCATTATTCGCAAGTTAATTTGAGGAAATCCAACCCGGAGATTAGCATGACAGAGCAAAAGTCACCTGAAAAAGCCACACGCACCTGAGGCATTTATTTATTTATCTACTTTACTTTACATCCTGCACATCTGCCAAAATTGACACTCAAGTTGGCTAACAATAATAAAATACAGATTTAGAACAAAATCTTGCTTAAAACATAGCATAAAAACAGATCCATATAAACACAATAAAAAAACACAACAATAAAAGAAATGGGCAGCACCCAACCAATTAAATAACTCTTCAGCAGCTGACCAGCTTAAACGGCAAAGGCCTACCTGAATAAAAACATCTTTGCTGCTGGTGGAAAGACAACAGAGAGCGGGCCAACCCAGCCTCTCCCAGCAGGGAGTTCCAGAGCCTGGCAGTGGCCACTGAGAAGGTCCTATCTCGCATCCCCCCTAGACATGCCTCTGATGGCAGCAGGACCAAGAGAAGGGCCTCCCCTGAAGATCTTATAAGGCATGGCCAAAAGGAATCCAGTGCAACCACCTTGCTGAAGTTACGCACATCTGGGTCTGGTCAGCTCCTGGAGGGGAGATCACCTGGGAACCACAGGTGCATCATTCCATGATGGATGAAAGGCAGATTGTAACTGTGAGAAATAAAAAGTGAAATGGTAGAGTTGCTGGAGCACCACCAGCATGCATGTCCCAAATTGAAGCCAGTTGCGGCCATTGGTCTTGATTAAGTAATAGACAGGTTTCTCTCAATGACCTTCAGAAAAGGTGTGGCAAAATAACAAACAACAGATGTACGGAGATATATTGCAAACCCGAAAGTCAAGGTGTGTATTTCTCTTATGCTTTGACACGGTTCATATTCAAGAGCCCAGTTATTATTTTTGACTCACCTGATATTATGAAGGGAATAAGAGAGAGAACATTTAAAAACCACACATTTCTGCAGACTGTGGGTTAGATCCAATGCTAGTGTTCTGCTGACAAAAGAAGCACCATCAGAGGAACTGGGAGAGGTGATCCCCTTCCTGCATGCATGCCCACAAAATCTGATCCAGAGGGCTGAGAAACGTTCTGGAGCAGAGTTTAGTATGGTGTGGACGGCTGCAGCGTAGAGAGTGAGAAATTCCCATCGTGCTAGCAGACGTCCCTTAGTGCAAGGGCACTGAACGTCTTTCAGCTCTCGACCCAAATTCAGTTTTGGAGAAGAACTCAGGGGCCACATTCTCATGGTGGGAGGGGACAAAGGCAAAGGGGCGGGGCCAAAATACCAAACATATCGGCATATTTTAGCTTAAAGCTCTTAGTGCCAGTAACTAAGCCTTAGGAGAGGCATTTCAACCTTTTAAAAGGGTGCAGTGGATAGAATGGAAAATCACTTAAAGGAGTTCAGGGAAGTAACGGGGCTACAGATTAATTGGGACAAATCTAAGTTTTTGTTGTTTAATTATACTAAAAGAGAAGAGATGGAAATGAGTAGGAAAAAAGTAATGTTAAGATTAATAATGTAATTAAATAATTAGGAACTGTAATTCCAAAAGATATAGATAAATTGGGAGAACAGAATTATAGGAAATTAAAGAATGAGGTTAAGAATAAAATAGAGGAGTATAAAAAAATTGGACTTTCCTGGTTTGGTAGAATTGCTTTGATTAAAATGAAGATTCTGCCCAAGATAAATTTTTTATTTAGGATGATACCAAGTGCTATATCAGATAAGGAACTTAAATAATGGCAAACAATTATTAACACATATTGTAATGGAGGGGGAAAGTCTAGGATTACCAAAACAAGATGGTATAAAGCACAAAAAGTAGGGGGTTTGGGTCTTCCGAATATAAAATGGTATTATATAGCTCAGGGGTCCTCAAACTTTTTAAACAGGGGGCCAGTTCATTGTCCCTCAGACTGTTGGGGAGCCGGACTATAGTTTGAAAAAAATAAGAACGAATGGATCAAGTAAAAAAAAGGACCAGGGTCCTTTTTTTTTACTTGATTAAATGGAAAGTTCTTATAAATAAATTAATAATAAATTAATAATAAATTAATTTGCCGCCGGTTCAGCCGCCCATCCTCCCCCCGCTGCCAGCTCAGCCTCCCCTTACCCCACAGGGGGGCGGGCGGGTGGCCCATGCCCTGCCACCAGCTCAGCCGCCCCTCCTCCCTTTCCCCCCCTGCAGGAGACACAGGGGAGTGGGCGGGAAAGCGGCCCGCACCCCGCCGCCAGTTTAGCCGCCCCTCCTCCCCTTACTGATGTAGGGCGGCGGGCGGGTGGCCCATGCCCTGCTGCTGGCTCAGCCTCCCCTTACCCCACAGGGGGGGGTGGGCAGCTTGCGCCCCACCGCTGGCTCAGCCACCCCTTCTCCCCTTCCCCCCTGCAGGAGACACAGGGCAGCGGGCGGGCAAGTGGCCCACGCCCCACCACCGTTTCAGCCACCCCTCCTCTCCTTAATGACGCAGGGCGGCGGGCAGGCGGGTGCCCCGCGCCCCACCACCTGCTCAGCCTCCCCATACCCCACAGAGAGGCGGGCGGCCAGCCCGCGCCCCGCTGTTGGCTCAGTCACAACTCCTCCCCTTACCCCCCCAGGAGACGCAGGGCAGCAAGCGGCTGGGCGGCCCACGCCCCACCGCCGGCTCAGGCGCCACTCTCCTCCACTTCCCCCACAGGGAGCCTCTAGATCGGCCGCTGGGCCGGATGAAACGACCCGGCACGCAGGATGTGTCCCGTGGGCCTTAGTTTGAGGACCCCTGATATAGCTAATCAATTAAGACATACAGTGGATATTATAGCACGGCCTAAAGAAATAATGTAGTTGGAGTTAGAAACATCTGAATTATGAAATACTTTGGAGAATATACTTTTTCTTAAAAAGAATAATAAAATGATAAAAAAATATAGACAACCCCTTTTTAAGAAGTTTGTTAGAGATTTGGAGTACTACGAGGAATATATTTATACCAGGGATTTCTCCTTTAACTCCGGTGGTGGCTCTAAATGACTTTCCCGAAAATTCAAGAGTGGATTGGGAGGGTATACTAAGAGAAGAAAGGGTTATTAGATTATCAAATTGGGTGGAAAAGATGGGGACTAGAGACCAAATACTGGGAATTGTTGGGAGAAGAAGAGTGCCGTGGTTAAATTTATTACAGTTAGAACAGTGGTCGAAGAAGTGGAAAAGGAAAACCGAGGATGAGAGAGATTTAACCAAATTTGAAAAGATTGTTATGTCTAGAGATGGTTTAGAAGGGAACGCGTCTACAAGAGGTATAACAAGGATTTATACAGATTGATTCAAAAAGCAGAAGAACAAGATGACCATCTAACGACTGTATGGGATAATGAATTTGACGAGGTGACCTCGAAGGTGGGCTGGAACAATATATGGGATGGATGGATTGTGAAAGTTATGTCAACTAGGATAAAGGAGAATTTCTATAAAACAATATGGAGATGATACCTAACTCCAGTAAGATTAAATAGAATAGATAACAATTGCTCCGCACTTTGCTGGAGAGGATGTCAGGAAATAGGTACATATGCTCATATATGGTGGGGTTGTAAAAATGTTCTCGAATTTTGGCGAGAGGTTTTTACAGAAATATCGGAAAGTATTGGTATTAATTTAGAGGTCTGTCCTAAACTTGCTTTGTTATCAATAACCGATAAAGTCACTTGTGCCCAAAATACGAAGGAACTAATTGTAAACTTGTTAACTGCGGCTAGGTTAATGATAGCGAGGAAATGGAAAGTACAACATGTTTTTTCTAATAACTGATTGGTATAAGGAAGTTTGGGATATAGCCCTAAATGATAAACGAACTTGTAGTATGAAATGCAAAAAGGGACAGTTAAAAAATAATAATTGTATGGATATATGGAATCAATTATTAGACTATGTATTAATAAAGGGGAAGGGGAGTATGCCTTGTCACAAGTTGTCAGGATATGTTATATTTTTGGAATTTGGAATTCATTTGATCAAAGGGATGGAAGTATATAAATTGGTCCCTAGGTGGGTAGGGGGTGCACCGTATGAATTATTTTAGTTGTATGTTTGTGTTTTATAGTTTTGTCTGTAGTTTATAATAACTAAATAAAAATTATTTTTTTTAAAAAAAGGGTGCAGGGAACTGCACAAAAGCCAGGAAACTACCAGATGATCCGTGGTCAGGGGAAGGGAGAGTGGCTCTCTAGGGACCCTAGATGGGATCTCTTTGGCCCTCAGGCCTGAGGTTCTGCACTCCTGCTTTAGCTTGATGTTAGATATAACCCTATGCTCCAGTTGCATGAATATGGGGAATGTGCTCATCACAACAAGTTAGTTGGCCTTTAAATAATTTGTGAAAAGTTGTGGCAGAAAGGGTGTCATCACAAGAGAATTACAAATATATTATAATCAGACTACAACAGAAGGAATAGCCTATAAAATCATCAAGGAGGCAGGGCCAGCTGTGGCGAAGGCCTTTTCTGAAACTATCATATCTGAAATGAGAATAAACTGACAAATGTATTGGAGCACATTTCAGTCATGGAAAGTATACAGGGATAAAAAGTGGCCATGAAAAATGGCTATTGCCATCAACATCATCACCATAAACGTGCATGGTCCTGCATATAATGAAGAGAAAAGTTTAAGATCAAAAGTTATCAGATGGAAAGGTCCCTAAACTATCTTAAACCAAAGGATATTGAGTTTGGAAACAAATCAAGAAAAAAACTTTTAGCTAATTGGTTACCAAAGAAAAAGAAACAAATTGTTTCTTAGAAGAAGAAGAACTTGCACTAACTCTGTAGCATGTGTATCAAGTAAGTGTGAAAAGCTCAATAAGAGAAGACGTGTATAAAATATTTGTGTTCTTCAAGAAATGTGATATTCCACAGTTGTTAATAGAAGATGTTAAATGGCTGGAAGACCACCTTAAGAAGGATAATTTAAAGAATGCATTTTAAAATAAAATAAAATAAAAGGGAACAAACCTTCAGGGTTAAAAGTCTATCATACAAATACTATAACATACATTTAGATGTATTTATTAGATCCCATTACACATATAATTAATGAGATTATTCAAATGGTTTTTTTTCTTCCACTATGAGGGAAAGAGATGAAAATAACTGTACCTGGCAAAGGTGAAAAACCCCAAACCAGAACCTCACCAGTATGGTCTAGCAGTGGATATTGTGTCTTACTTGGAATAGGATACAGGTTCATCCATGGTCAGCTGTGAAGCTCAGTGGGTAGTCATGGAATAGTCATCTCGCTTCCTGTTGTGAGGGGGGAAATTGGGAACAAGCACCATGTGTGCAACCATAAACTCTGTGGAGGAAGTATGAGATAAAATATAATAAATAAAAATAAAATACTGTGTTATATCATCACTTAACAGAATTTCAAATGGCGGACCTCTGTCCTCATTTCTCAATTAAATATATCTTGGATTGGATCCAGATTTACACTGGATCATCTGTACTGACAGAAGTAGAGCCCCCCCCTACCCCCTCCTCCCCATGGCAGCCCCTCCACCCCCCTGACAGTGTGTCAGGAAACCCTGCTGAATGGGGTAAGCTGTGCTGTGTCCGAGGGGGGATCCCTAGAATTGAGCAAAGGGATCTTCTGCAAGAATGTCCTCTCGTGGAAGGTCCCACCCTCCCATGGAAGGCAGATGCTGAAAAAGCCTTTGACAGACTGGAATGTCCCTTCAAAAACGACAACAACAACACTTGTACAACTTATTGTAAGGTGGAGGAAGTTTTGGAAATTGTCCTAGAAGCTTTGCTGAAGGGTGGAATACAAGACTTTTTTTAAAAAAAAAGTAAAGTATATTACCAAAGTTTATAATAACCCCAATACTAACAAAATGTTTTTGTTTTGTTTTTAAATCAGGAGAATTCATGCTTAGTTTTGGAATGTCTGGTGTGACTAACAACAGAGTTGCTTTATACAAAAAAAGGGTGGTAACACAGAATTTAGTATTAGAGGGAACAAACACAGGCTAGCGCCAATTTAGAAGTTCAAATCAACTTACTTTATTAGTGCTTTTATATACATAGTTGAAGAAGGCTATCTAACACTGTTTAACTACAAGCACCCCCTAAAGCTGGGTGTGTGAGTGTACATAAGCAAAGGCATGGGATATATGGTTACTTGCTTCTCTCAGGGAGAAAGCACATGCCAACTGTTGCAGAGGCAAAGAGGAAAAGGAAGGGGAGAGAGTAGGAGAAAGGACTGATCAAGTTACAGGACAAGGAAGGGGATGAATAAGACAAGTGGTTGTTGCTACAACACATCCTCTACTGCCCCCTAGTGTCTGGAAGCATGAACAGTTGTTCCTATTATCCAGCACTTAGAAGACATACAAGCCATGCCTGCCCATTATCCTTTTTCCTTTGTGCTATGTTTATAGAGCTATTATCAATTGCATTACTAATCGCAATTAGGGATAACCAGAAAATTAATGGAGAAATCCTATGCCCCCTGGCAGGATGGCAGAGGGGCTGTAGGATGGTTTGGACCACCCTCTCTGCAGGTGGTGGAGGCACAGCAATGTCTATGCTGGAGGCCTTCCCTGTGTGGTGGCAAAAAGGTCTGCCACCATTGCTGACCCGCCCATTGTGTTCTGTGGGCAGTGGGGGGCAGAATGGGTCATTCCAGGGGTAAATCTGGGAGGTAGTGGATCCACAGCATCCTAACTCCCCTTGTTCCCAGGGGAGAAAAAGAGAGAGAGAAGTCTCCATTTGTATCAATAGAGGCCTTCTTCTTCCTCCCCCTCTTCCTCCCCCATAGGGGTTTCAGAAAAGATGATGTGGGGAATAAGTTTAATCCTCTCTTCCCAGTGCATTGTGATCCCAGTCTGAGTTGGAACCATGCACTTTTACACTAGAGTAAAGAAAAAGCTAACCTTCAGCTACTTCCTACACAATTAATGTAACATGTAGTTTCACTTGGAGAATATCACAGATGAGTAAATTATTTGCAGTTAGGACAGTGCTACTGCCAAGCTTTCCCTATCTATTTATGTGGTCCTCTTTCTTTCATTATTGAGTCTAAATTAAATCCATGCCAGGCCCTTGGCTAAATTGAAATTCCGATGCACACTTTGTCCCTTCATGTGAGTAATGTGTGAAGGTGGCCACTATGTCAGGGCATTTGGGGAAATTAAAATGGTGGCTCCCAGACCCAGGCCCCCTATTTACAGGCCCCAGGAACAGTGTTGTCAGTGGGTCCTACTGAGCAACTGGGGCTGTAGAAGCTCCCCAAGGATGCTCTATCCTGATAGTGGACGTGGTTGCTATACTGAGTTGTGTAGTAAGAAAGACTTTGCTTAATGGAACAATTACCAACATTCTTCCATAAAACAGAGGAACTCTAAATGGACCAGTGGAAGTCCTAAATCCCAGCGTAGCTGGCTGGGGCATGCTGGGAGTTGTAGGCCAAAAACATATGGGGACCCAAGGTTGGAGAACACTGTCCTAAATGGAAAGGAAAAAACAAACAAACAGGAGACTCCACACAGTTACACAGCCATATTTGGACTATAAATCCCAGCACTCCTGACCACTGGCATGGGAATTAAAGTCAAAACATCTGGAAGTCACCAGGGTGGGCAAGGCCATTCTATCGCCCTTCAACCTGATGGTGTTCCTTACACTCAAAACAGAAAATATTCAAATTTGGTCACAAGGCCTGCAGACTGAGATATATATCTAGATCCTATAACAAAAGTAAGTACTATTGCAATTTTTAAATGCCCCCACACACACACACACACACATCAAATTCTTATTAACTATAAATCTTGGGAAATTCCTTGTCTCAGAATCTGGGAAGAACTGAGGTCTGTCATCAACGGTCTCCCCTTCTTCTTGCCAAAGAGAATTGACCCTGATTCTCTGCATCCGTATTAGGGAATAAAATGAATCTGTATCCTCTTTTTAATATGTTTATCACACACACACACCCTTTTTTTGCCAGCTAGCTAGGAGATTGCATTGCCGAATTTGTCTTCTCCAAGCGTGTCAATGCAATGCTCACTATGTCTAAATCTTATCCTCTGTGTGTGTATGTTTTTTCCCCCTCTACTCTGACTGCCCCTTTGTTCTCTGCTCTACTACAATGGTTTCAAATATCTTCTGACAGCAAATTTAAAGCAACTGCAGTTCCTTTACTGTAAGGGGGGGGGGGAAATCCATTATTAACAGAGTTGTCAATAAACAATACCAACTTTGTAAGGCAGACTTATTTACTGGGGTGGGTGTGGGTGGAAATCAATAATTAGTGGTACATCTGAGTGCTAGTAAAATATATATTTCAGACTATATCTTAAGAGTAACCAGAAAGCAAAGCACTTTAAATTGCATTTCAGACACTAATGCAGGCAGCTAATCCTATTTACATTCATATTAGTCCCAAGTATCTTTCTGGGGCCCCTTAAGAGTTCCACATTTGTATGCTTGCATGAGTTGCAGGGCTTTTCACATGATATCAGGACTGTTGTAATTTAAATCTATAAAAGGCAATTGCTTTTAAATATACTTCCCCAACGGTGGATGAAAAAAAAAGAGGCACTAAACTACTAAACTTATTGGAGAGCTATACACATCACTAAACATGAGCACCCAAAGTCTAGGCTGTGTGAGAAATTAATCTTCTCTCATATTAGCAAAACAGAAAGATTCAAAGGATGGAAAGAGACAAGCTCTTGAATGTCCAGGCTGGATTTCTTCCCCACATCCAATATCTGGAAAATACGTTTGAGGAAAGGTTGGTGTGTGTGTGTGTGTGTGTGTGTGTGTGTGTGTTTTGTTACAGATTTCAATTTAGAAATTTTAAACTATTATTTATTATTCATAAAAAAATATAAGAAGAACTCTGGGGGATCAACACCAAAGGCCTTTCTCAGGGATGGTGAGCCTGTGGCCCTCCAGATGTTGTTGGACTACATCCACATCATCCCAGACCATTGGCCATGCTAGTTGAGCTGACGAGGGTTGGATTCCAACAACATCTGGAAGGCTACAGGTTCCCCATCCCTGGCTTATCTAATCCAGCATCCTGGTTTATCAGGTTCCAACAACAACAGGAGGGCTACTGGTTTTGCATCCTTCATTTATCTAATCCAGCATACTGTTTCTGACTGTGGCCATCCAGATGCCCCAGGGAAGCCCACAAAAGCAAGGCTTGAAGGCATACATCTCCCCTACTGTTGCTTCCCAAGAACCAATCTGCAGTAGCATGCTTCCTGTGAACATGGAGGTTCCATTTGCCAGCATGCCTTCTTCTTCCTCCATCATCATCAGGCGATCACTCGTGACCAAGTAAGATTGTCTTCCAGGATAAAAGGAGGAAATTCTAAAGAAGATTGTGTAGACTCTAGCGATGGGTCCATAAGTGACTGTGGAGGCCAATTCTAGATCCACACAGCTTCCCACAGTGAGGACACAGGTTACCAGATGGAAGATGGTCCTGTAAAGGATTCGTTTGATGTCCTTTTCGCTTCGCACGTTTCTCCCTTTCACCTTTCACTCGGGCTTCTTCCTCCACAAGTGTGTGTAGTCCCTCTTTGCAAGCTTCCTAAGCTACTGGGCAATCACCACCACACCTTGTGGTATTGAATTCCATGAATTAAATAGGCTTCACATTTTTCTTGTGTCTGCCCTGCTGCCACTTTCATGGATGAGTGCACCACCAAAGAAGTCGACTCTGATCCACTAAAGCTTAAGCCATAATACATGTTACTAGTTTTAAAGGCAGGGAGGGTGATCATATGTCTGTCCACTTTTGGAGAGAACAGTCCCCTATTTGAAGGGCTTCCCTAGGCAAATTCTAGGCTCCTGCTCTCCCTCCTTATGGATCTTTGACTTTGAACCAGACTTGGACTGGACATCTCTTCAAACAGATGACACCTTCCAACAGAGGGCTGTCCTCTGTAAACCTGGCCACACTACTAAACCCTGATTAATACAAGGAAATTTAATTGTATAACATTTAAAATATTTAATACAGGTGGATCCCTTTGAACAAAATGAGAGCCTTATATTTAGGTTCTGGCAATTATTCAAGGATTCATTTCCCTGCCTGATGCATGCCTCGGGCCCCCTCACTGCTACATTTTGGGCTACAGGGCTGTATCCAGACAGATTTAAGTATCCACCACCTGCACCAGCAGAGGGTGGGGCAAACTGGTATGCAGAAGGATTTAGCGTCGCAGGCTACAACTCCACTTTCTTACAGCCTCATTTGGGGGGGGGGCGGGAACGGGAGTGGAATTAAATTACACTTTAACCTAACTCATTTTGCTGGGTGTGGGGAGAGAGATCAGTGCACAAGGAGATGGGAAATTTGCTCTGGCACTGCTGCCCATTTCCACTGCTGTTGAGTAGGCTGGTCATGTGTCCTCTTTTGCAGAGGGCAGTCCTCTATTTTGAAGGTGTCCCCTATTTGAAGGGCTGTCCAGTCCAAGTCCGGTTTAAAGATAAAGAAGGAACAGCTAAAGGGCCTTGAAGTTGCCCATCAACAGCACCCGTACAACAGAGTAAGCAAGGCACACAAGTTATCGGGTCACAGTCTTCCATGCTATGGTGAGAGATGTACTGCATTTCTATGTAAATTAAAATAATTATGTCTAAATTCACATCTATACTTATAAATTAGCATATACACATTTTATTGTCCTCTTTTTTAGTGATGCATTTCCTCTTTTTTGGAAATTTGTAAGTGGTCACCCTACTCGTGAGATGTGGAGGAGGTTGCTAGCAGTAGGAGGGTGAAGCTTGGTCCTGAGGCTGGGACTAGTAGGGGACCTGAAATTAGATCCACAAGGCTACATTGTGTGGGTACTGAGCAGACAGGTGACTGATGGTTCTTATAGGGAGCCTGATGGCACTGCCTCTTCCAGGAATTCCTCAGGGAATTCAAGTGGATTACAAGAAAGAAAAAGAAGAAAGCATAATTAAAGGAACAACAATAAATTGAAAGCAACAACAATGAAGCAATCTATCATTAAAAGAGAAGAACAATGATAAGTCTCAATACTGAAAAATCAGTAACGAGGTATCAAGAGTCAACAGTACTAAAACTTCTTTGGGAACATTAAAAAAAACAGGTTACTGATTAAAACTACCGTGTGTGTGTGTGTGTGTGTGTGTGTATGTTTTAACTTCCCATCTTTGGAGGGGTGACTGGGAATTTGATGAAACTCCACTGGGTGAGAATTCCACTGTCATGGTGCCACCACTGAGAAGGCCCTGTCTCTTTTCCCCATCTGCCTGATCTCACACCTGACAGAACAGAGAGTATAGCTTCTGAGGTCAATCACAAAGGTTGGGCAGGTTCATATGGGACCAGGGTGTTTCTGAGGTCTCTATGGTCCCAAACCATTTAGGCTATGCAAGGCCAATACCGTTACTTCAAATCAAGCCTGGAAACCAATAGGCAGCCAATGAAGAAGAACTGAAGATAAGATTAGAATAATGTGTAATCAAGCACTGAGGCCCCAAAGGTCAATCAGCAGGTCTTCTCTGTGCCCCTGAAAGATAATTCAAGCCCTGATCTTTGAATAGACTCTACTGCTGCATACATAAGATCACCCCTTTGTTTATACTCACATTAATTGATCTGGATTAACAACAACCAACCCCTCTCCCCCAATTCCATACTGGTAATCATAGAATCATAGAATCATAGAAAAGTAGAGTTGGAAGGGGCCTACAAGGCCATCAAGTCCAACCCCCTGCTCAATGCAGGAATCCAGGTCAAAGCATCTCTGACAGATGTCTGTCCAGCCGCACCTTGAATGCCTCCAGACTGGGAGAGCCCACCACCTCCCTAGGTAGTTGATTCCATTGTCTTATTGCTCTGACAGTCAGGAAATTTTTCCTGATGTTTAGGTGGAATCTAGGTTCCTGTAACTTGAGCCCATTATTCCGTGTCCTGCAAACTGGGATGAACGAGAAGAGATCTTTGCCCTCCTCTGTGTGACATCCCTTCAAATACTGGAAGAGTGCGATCATATCTCCCCTCAGTCTCCTCTTCTGAAGGCTAAACATGCCCAGTTCTTTCAGTCTCTCCTCATAGGGCCTTGTTTCCAGTCCCTTTATCATCCTTGTTGCCCTCCTCTGAACCCTCTCCAGTTTGTCTATGTCCTTCTTAAAGTGAGGTGCCCAGAACTGGACGCAGTACTCAAGATGAGGCCTAACCAGTGCCGAGTAAAGGGGAATTATCACTTCCCGCGATTTGGAAGCTATACTTCTATTAATACAGCCCAAAATTGCATTTGCCTTCTTTGCAGCCACATCGCATTGCTGGCTCATATTCAGTTTGTGATCTACCACAATTCCAAGATCCTTCTCACTTGTAGTATTGTTGAGCCAAGTGTCCCCCATTCTGTAACTCTGCATTTGGTTTCCTCTCCCTAGGTGCAGCACTTGGCATTTATCCCTATTAAATTTCATTCTGTTGTTTTCGGCCCAGCGCTCCAGCCTATCGAGGTCACTTTGAATTTTGTTTCTGTCTTCCAGAGTATTAGCTGTTCCACCCAACTTTGTGTCATCTGCAAATTTGATAAGCATTCCCTGTACCTCCTCATCCAAGTCATTAATAAAAATGTTGAAGAGCACCGGGCCCAGGACCGAGCCCTGTGGTACCCCGCTCGTTACCTCTCCCCAGTTTGAGAAGGAACCATTGATAAGCACTCTTTGAGTCCGATTCTTTAGCCAATTGTGGATCCACCTGATAGTTGTTCCATCTAGCCCACTCTTAGCTAGCTTACTAATCAGGATATCATGAGGCACTTTGTCGAAAGCTTTGCTGAAGTCCAGATATATAATGTCCACAGCATTCCCACAGTCCACAAGGGAGGTTACCCGATCAAAAAATGAGATCAGATTAGTCTGACAGGATTTGTTCTTGACAAATCCATGCTGGCTTCTAGTAATCACTGCATTGTTTTCAAGGTGCTTGCAGACTGACTTCTTTATAATCTGCTCAAAAATCTTCCCAGGGATTGATGTCAGACTGACTGGCCTATAGTTCCCAGGTTCCTCCTTCTTGCCCTTTTTGAAGATGGGAACAACATTTGCCCTCCTCCAGTCGTCTGGCACTTCACCTGTCCTCCATGATTTCTCAAAGATAATAGACAGTGGTTCTGAGAGTTCTTCTGCCAGTTCCTTTATTACTCTAGGATGCAGCTCATCAGGCCCTGGAGATTTAAACTCGTTCAGAGTAATCAGGTGCTCCTTGACCATTTGCCTATCAATCTCAAGCTGCAATCCTGCCCCTTCAGTCTGCACTTCAGGTTTGCCAGGGGGGTCATAGACCCTCTTTTGGGAGAAGACCGAGCCGAAGTAGGAATTGAACACTTCTGCCTTTTCTTTGTCTTCTGTTATCAATTTGCCATCCTCATCGCGTAGTTGAACCACCAGTTCTTTCTTCTGTCTTTTACTGTGCATGTATCTGAAGAAAGCTTTTTTGTTGCTTTTAGCATTCCTCGCTAACCTTAGCTCATTCTCAGTTTTAGCCTTCCTGACACTATTCCTGCAGTTCTGTGCTACCTGCCTGTACTCTTCCCCTGTAGCCTGTCCTTCCTTCCACTTCCTATACGTGTCCTTTTTTGTTTTCAGGTCATCTTTGAGTTTATTGTGAAGCCACATTGGCTTCTTCTGTTGCCCTCTGCCTTTTTTCCTTGTGGAAATTGTTTGCAATTGTGCCTTTAAAATTTCCTTCTTTAAAAACTCCCACCCCTCCTGGGCTCCCTTTCTCGTGAGAGTCACTTGCCATGGGATCTTACTAATCATTGTTCTGAGTTTGTTAAAATTGGCTTTCCTAAAATCCAGGGTACGTGTTTGGCTACACTCAGCTTTTGCTTCTGTTAGAATCAAGAACTCTAGTATAACATGGTCACTTTCCCCCAGAGTTCCCGAAACTGCCACTTTATCCACTAACTCGTCTCTGTTGGTTAGAATCAGGTCAAGGATAGCCGATCCTCTAGTTCCTTCCTCCACTTTCTGTAGGAGGAAGTTATCAGCAACACAGGTCAGGAATTTCTTGGAGGGGCCATGTTTGGCTGAATAAGTCTCCCAACAGATATCAGGGAAATTGAAGTCTCCCATTACTACCACATCGTGCCTCCTTGAAACAATGGCAATTTGTTTTTCAAAAGTTCCATCCTCATCTTCTCCTTGATTGGGTGGTCGGTAGTAGACTCCAACCGCCATGTTCGTTTTATTCTTTGCCCCCTTTATTTTAACCCAGATGCTCTCAATGGGGCTGCCAAGCTCCTCTTCCTGTATCTCTGTGCAGAGATACGTATTTTTAACATACAGTGCAACTCCACCTCCCTTTCTGTTGCTTCTGTTCCTTTTGAACAAGTTATACCCTTCAATTGCTGTATTCCAGTCATGGGAGTCATCCCACCAGGTTTCAGTTATCCCTATCAAGTCGTACCTGCCCTCATGTATCAAGAGTTCAAGTTCGTCTTGTTTATTGCCCATACTCCGGGCATTAGTATAGAGACATTGAAGACTATGTGCTTTATAGTCCGACTTTCCCCCTACATTTTGTGGTAGACTATCAATGGGCACCGCTGGAGCTGTTCCCTCCATTGTGGCATAGAGGCCTTCTTCCATTGGTACCCCCGAGTTTATGTCTCCCTCCCCTGTTGGATTCAGTTTAAAGCCCTCCTGATTAAGTTCCTCATGCTGTGTCCAAACACATTCTTCCCAGTCCTTGTGAGGTGCAACCCATCCTTTGCCAGCAGTCCATCTTCCAGGAAGTGTAGCCCGTGGTCCCAGAATCCAAATCCCTCACGTCGGCTCCACCTTCGTAGCCAGTCATTCACTCGGAGTATTTTTCTTTCCCTTTCTATGCCTCTTCCAAGTACTGGAAGGATGGATGAGAAAACTATCTGGGCCCCGAAGTTCTTGAGTTCCCTTCCCAGCTCTTCAAAGTCTGCCGTGATTTCTTTGTAACTCCGCTTGGCAGTATCATTTGTACCCACGTGGAAGAGAAGAAAGGGGTATGTGTCGGTGGGCTGCATGAGCCTCGGCAGCTGTTCTGTCACATCCTTAATCCGTGCCCCAGGGAGACAGCACACCTGGCGAGTCCATGGGTCTTCGCGACATACTTTGGCTTCGATCCCCCGCAGGAGGGAGTCTCCCACTACGAGTACTCTTCTCTTCCTCTTGCTGTAGGCCTTGGTTCGATTTCCTCCACTTGACTGACCCTCAGCCTCTTGCTCACTGTCACGTTGGGTGCCCGGTAATCCGTCCTCTGCAGGCTGTCCTCTGCTCTCGTCCTCAAGTACATGGAAGCGGTTCCATAGCTCCACTGCTTCCACAGGCGCAGAGTGTCTTGTAGTTCTTCTGCTCCTAACAGTCACCCTTTTCCAGGGAGTTCCCCCTGTGTTATTTTCCCTTGCCTCTGCAGTCTCTGACTCCGCCTCATCCTGCAGTTGCCCTTCTGGCTCCTGTACTGTGCTTTGGTGCTGTAGATCCACCGTTCTGTCTAAGAACTCCTCACTTTCTCTTATGCTCCTGAGGGTTGACACTTGCTGCTCCAGTCCTCTGACCTTTTCTTCCAACAGCGTGACCAGCTTGCACTTGTTGCATGTGTAGGCCATGTTGATCTCCGGCAGGAAAACAAACATTGCACACCCCTTGCAGGTCACCACCACTGCTGAGTCCTTTCCTTCCATAGTGCTCTGTTTCTGTCTTCCTAGAATATATATATATGTGTGTGTGTGTGTGTGTGTGTGTGTGTGTGTTTTAGGGACCTCCCCCTTGACCTCCCCCCGCCGAACTCCGCTGCCAAACTCCTGTTTGCTCTCCCTGTGCGCTCGCTCTGTTCGCTCGCTCTCTGGGAGCCTGCTTGCCTTTTCACAGTCCCAAAAACAGTCCCAAAAACAGCTGGAGCCTCTCTCCTGTTGTGCTCCTGCTCAGCTGGGAGTCAGGAACAGAATGAGCTCCCAGGCCACGCCCTGCAATCAGCCCCACTTCCTGCAATCAATCAGCTGCAATCAGCCCCAGGTAGTTGCAGTCAGCAGGAGCTTCTGCTCAACAGAATGAGCTCTCAGGCCACGCCTTTCCCTTGCAGCACTTGTTGTTGTACTACTCCGCTGCCAAACTCCTGTTTGCTCTCCCTGTTCGCTCGCTCTGTTCGCTCGCTCTCTGGGAGCCTGCTTGCCTTTTCACAGTCCCAAAAACAGTCCCAAAAACAGCTGGAGCCTCTCTCCTGTTGTGCTCCTGCTCAGCTGGGAGTCAGGAACAGAATGAGCTCCCAGGCCACGCCCTGCAATCAGCCCCACTTCCTGCAATCAGCTAACTCAGTTTAGAAACCCAAATTTAATCATAAGCAAGCATGCCAGCATGGTTGCAGAAATGACCACGTGATCAACAGGTTTACATCACATGCTTGTACGTGTCTATTCAGAAGTAAGCTCCATTGAGTTAAATGGGGTTTACAAGCAGAGAAGTGTGTACAGGACTTATTTGTTTCTTTGTTTAGTAGATTTTTGAACCTCCTTTCAGGATAAACTAAGGGACTGCCCTGTAATGGGGTGACTAACCTGTGTTAAAGTGTCTGAATACAAACTCCCATTTATGATGATGCTTGAACTTGGAGATATAAGCATCTGTGCAAGAGGTATTTTCTGTTACTGAGTTCAAGGATCATGTGTGCAGAACTATGGTTTTTATTCTCCTTTCATCACAATATGCTCAATAGTTGTGTGTCAACCAGTGGTTGTTATATTTATGCACATGTTTTCCATTAAAAAATATCAAATACAACTGTCATTTTAACACACACATACACACACAAATGCAAACAGCAGTCACCTTGATGAAGGCCAGATGTGAATACCTAAAACCATAGGTAGGCTTTGTATTTTCACTCACCGAAACCTTTAAAGTAACTGACACATAACGACAACAATGTCTTTTGGAAGAAAAAAAATGCTATCAACCGATGGCTACAGGTCCTCGAGAAGATCTCCACTGAACATCAACAGCTCATGTTATTTCCTGCCCCCTCCCCTCTCTCTCTCTCACCCCCCCCCTCTTCTTGATCATGATTCCAGGGAGAAACTCTCCTGTTATCAAGGTCTGTAACAGCTTACCTTTGTGCAGGCGTCTCTCGTACCAAGTAGTTTCAGGGTTGTTTCAACATGACCTCCTTTCTACACTGTAGGAAATCACTTGGCAGGGAAGGAGCAGGAGGAGGGGAAAAAAATCTTTTATTTTCAAGCCTCCTGGCATTTTCAGCACAGAGATACTTGGAAGCTAAAATGGCTTATGCAATTCCCTAGCCATCCAATAGGATCAAGCAGAATTGATTGCTCCGCTTTGAAATTAACAAGATGCAAAGTAACTTCCTTGCTGGTTGATGCAGTACCAAAACACACACACACACACACACACACACACACACACACACAATCCTTTGGTGGGAGTGGATAAGTGATAAACCACTGACAACCAATGGCCATGTTAAATATGTATAGGAAAGAACAATACATTATTTTGGGTGTACGCTTTCTAATGGTTAAGGGCTTTTTTGCAGGGGGAGGGGGTTGTTATGATTTTTTCCAAATGGTTATCTGAATATGAAGTCAGTGGCAAAGTTAGCATCCCCAACTTTAGTTTAAAAGAACTATATAAGACTCTGAAATGAATGTATAAATAACATGCAACTGTCTAGACAGTATAGGTCACTTACAAACAGACTGGGTCAGGCAAAAATTGTCCATCAGTCAGACAACCAGAACTGATTCTGATGCTAAGTAACACTTTAGATATTCAGTATTCTAGATATGCGAGAGGCTTCACTGAGCATTAGATCTTTCCAACCAGGCTAACCTTCTACTTAAAACATATCTTTATGCAGCCTTAGGAAAATGCACACGCTATTTAAGCATTAAAATTAATGCCAAAGGAGGGGGAGCGGAAATGCTCTTTTAACAAGGGACTAGAACGAACCTGTGTAATTGGCTTTTGGTCAAGCAACAACAACAAAAAAAAATAACGATCATATCCCACCCTAGACAAATAACCTCACCTTATGACACTGACAGAATCTTAAAGATGGGTGGATATTTAAAACTTTAGGTCTAGCATAGCAAAAAAAACAAGCAACCTCCCTCAACCCCAACCACTGCTAAAACACCTTTTTTTCCCCAGGGTGTCGTCCCCCCACTTCTTTCAAATTTCCCCATCACTTTAGAACACAATGTCTTATATTTCAGTTTGTACTCATTTCCGGCTCTCCTGAACATGTCCCAACCACACGCCGCTAGGATTGGAAGCAATTTACTCTGCCTATTGCATAATGTTACGGGGAAAAGGACATTTTGAAATAATTCAGGATCTACCATCTATGCCATCCTCCCCCAACCTGAGGCCCTCCAGATGTTTTGGACTACAACTCCCAGCATTCCCAACCTTTGGCCATGCTGGCTGTGGTGATGGGAATTGAATCCAAAACACCTGGAGGGCACCAAGTTGGGGAAGGTGATCTATGTATATTGAAATGTTTGCAATGAAGCTTTGCCAGCTTGACTGACACCTGTTGAAAAGCAATAATGTAAAAACCACCTTCTCTGTGATGGTCTACTCTCAAACAAAGGGTTGGATTGATTGATACCTCCCTGCCTTTTGTGCCCAACATCTCTAGCTCTGCATATCGACATAAAGGCAGAATGTCTGCATACAGCCAAAGCATGAGAAATCCAGTATGTATAGGCCAAAATCATGCAGTCAGTCTCCCAGGGGGGATAAAATCCAGTAACTGGCAACCTGAATTTGGCTTACATGCATTGGACATAGTGTGCATAGGCTGCATGAGGACATTGGTACAGTCTCTCCCCCCTCCCATTGATAGATGATTAGAAATCCTAGTTAGTTCAAACAAACCAGGATCAAACTCTGTTTTGTTTTGTTTTTCCAGTTCATTTCATTTCATTTATTACATTTCTATACCACCCAATACTCAAAGCTCTCCCGGTGGTTTACAAAGGTTAAAACCCTTAAAAAATACAGTATTATGCATAATATAAAAAACAGTTTAGCTACAAACTTATAAACAGAGCAACACACACACAAAGAATATTCCATGATCTGATTAAAAACCTGTCATATGCTGCCAGATGCCTAGGAGAAGAGGAAGGTCTTAACCTGGTGCTTAAAAGATAATGTTGGGGCCAGGTGGGCCTCGCTGGGCAGTTCATTCCATAATGGGGGCTGCCACTGAGAAGGCCCTCTCCCTTGCTGCCACCTTCTGAGCCTCCTCCTCCGGAGGCTGCAATGACAGGGCCCTTTTCCCTTTAAGACCACACACATAAACCCTTCTCAGGCTAAGCATCAACACAAAAACCTGAGGGGAGGGTCAAATGAAACCTTTCCCCTACTAATGAGGGAAAAGATTAATACTGGTTCTGAAGGATCTATTTTTAAATTTATGATACTGAGGGTACAAAGGTGTGTGTGTAGATTTGAAAGTAATGCAGGTTAATAACGCCAAGCTGACACGTGGGATTTGGGTAGCAAACAAAATAAAAATAAGTTTATTTTAATTCTCAAAATCTTAGTTCCAGAAAATAACTTTAAACCTGCTCACACCAAACACTTTATAATTAACCTATAACTCTAAATACTTTCACTCCTCATACAAGCACTGACTTCTCTTAAAACTCCTGACAAGACACGAATAATCCAACTAACCTAACTCCCCAACTCCCAACTCTCCCCACACTCCAAAAACTCTCCCATAACACTAACTCAACTCGACTAACTCTGACACCACTCAAACACTCCTTATATACTCCTCCCCCCACCCTTTCCAAGACATCACAAACCACACCCACTCAGTTCAACATTCTATACTCACTAAATATACTAAAGCAGACATGCACCAGGGAACTGAATTGTGGGGTTATGCCACAGAGGCACCTGGAGGAGGACCTTAGACGATGAGTGTGATATATGGGTAGCTTCATACCATCTGTTATGTCTGAAGTGGGCTCCTGACACTTTTCCTGTCCTCTTCTCGCTTCCCACTTCTACTACCTGCTTCAGCTGCTGGGTACTAGTGCTGGGCCAACCCTGTATAGACCACGACTGATATCCGCGGGGCACAACTAGCCAAAAGCGGGAGGATGGCTGAATCCTCAATTCCGATTGCCGCATCGCATGGATCAAACTGCATTTGCTCAAAGCAGTCGTCATCTCAAGCATAGCGTGCTCATGAACTGGCCCTCACTTGGCCCCATTCTAGGGACCAAGAGCCACCATCATATTGAGAATGATGGTGGTGGAAGAAGGAACCACCTCTACTATAGAAGACAGATCTTGCATCTGTCTGCCCTGTCAGTTCTAAGTTTAAAAAAAGAAAAGGGAAAGAAAAGCATTATATTTCCTCCTCCTTATTAAATTTTCATAAGCACACTGTTAGAAATTCCATTTTTGGAGAAGGAGAATGGATCAGCACTATGCAGATGGCAGTCTTTCTGTTTTATTTTCACGGGGGTGCCATTATTATTTCATTCCTCCCTCCCTTTTGCTAAATCTGCTGTTCATCCAGCTACATTAATAGAACTTGAAACATGCAAATCCATTAATCAGACTGATATGACTCTTTGGTGGAATAAGGAGCATGGTGGTCTCTAAATGGTACTTTCTGATAAGTATAAGTAGTATAGAACACAAGAGTTGGGTTGATTACCTTTTGGGCACTTTTCATAATTGATGTTCTGAAAGCCATTGGAGAGACGGAGAATAAAGCTAATCCAAGTCGACAGTTGGTCTTTACATTATTTTTGCTAATGTTGGCATCGGATGGAATCAAGAGTTCCCGTTCAAGAAATTCAATTATCTGTAGAAGGCACACACCATATATATGGCTTTCAGATTGAGGTGGAGGAGAAATTCGTTCAATTTTCATTTTAATGTGACCTTACCTAATTTCACACTTTCGAACCAATGCACAATTTGCATAGCTCCAAATCTTGCAATGGAGCTCTAACCAAACATGTGTACAAAAAAATGTGTGTATTAGGAGAAATTACAGACAAAAATGTCTATACTGATTAAAATAACATTAAAATGCATTATATAAGGAAAATTGCTTGCAAAAGATACAGTATGTATATTAGACAAGATTGCATACAAAAATGCATGTTTTAGGAAACATGCACACAAGAATGTGTACAAATTTTCATGTGAACTTTTAAAAAAAATCTCAAAGTTGAGGATGAACTGAATTTAAGAATTTATTGAACTGAATTTATTGTTCTTAGCTGTTTAAATTGTTTTAAATTCTGTTTATTGACATTTTATGTTGTATTTTATTATTTGTATTTGTGGTTTGTAATTTTATAAATTGTTGTGAACCACCCAAAGGTGCTTCGACCATTGGGTGATATAGAGATGATGATGATGATGATGATGATGATGATGATGATGATGACGAAAAAATGAGAAACAGAGAAACTGACAAATTCATTCATCCTATGAAGTAAATCCAAGGGTATTCAATATGGCTTACGTCCAGGAAAGTTTGCAACCTCAATTATCATGATATGATTTAATGCATGCCTGGTACAGCCCTATGTAACATGTTTACACAAAGGTAAATCTCACTGTGTTCAATGGGACATAGTTGGTGTGCCCCTTAGTAAGTGTGTTTAGGACTACACGGCCACAAGATCCTAGAGAAGGACATTGGTTTAAACGAGTGTAGAGTCTTTCTGAACAATGTGAGGAGCTGTGGGTCTATAAAGGAATCACAAATAATATGTTTAGTCCCCAAATCTGCCCTTGAATTTTGTGTGTGTGTGTGTGTGTGTGTGTGTAAGACAACCAGGTCAGCATAGAGATACATATCTAGTAAAAGTAATCTCTCAATTAAGGTTATTCTGAAACATCTGGTCTTCCCAGGATATGTCTCAAGATATCCCAAGAACAGCTGGTATCTCATCCCAGTTACTTCTTCCCATGGATTTTATTATTATTATTATTATTATTATTATTATTATTATTAATAATAATAATAATAATAGATGGATGTTTACGCTGCCGTTTCTAGGGTTTGCTCTATAGAAGCAAGTTCCTCATTAGAGAGGTACTAACTTTTCTGCAATGTTTTTTATGATGTCGCAAAAAAATATCATCCCAATTTAGCTGCTGTTTCAAGTGGCAAAATGGAGTGCCTGTTCACCGGTACATTTGTTTGCGTAAGAACGCAGGCTCAGTGGTGCAGCTAAGGCTGGACCCCGCAGCACAACCCCCCCCCCAGAAAAAGACCACCCAGAGAGCAGTAGGTGATAGGGCAGTGGCAAATAGGCCCAACGTCTGTGCCTGGGCATGCCAGGGAACACCGGGGCGGATGCTGGTCACCACAGCCTCCTTTGTATTCTTGCAGTCATGGATGGTGCTATGATTCAAGTGAGCTTAAAATGCAAAACTGTACATGCTCTGAGTATTGCTTTTTATATCAGGGGTGGCAAACAGTTTGGTGTTTTGTTTTTGTTTGTCTGTTGCTGTAAGATGTCAGGAATGTAGAAGCAGTTGCAATAGCAGTGGATCGGCGGAGAAGAGGAATGTACATCACAACTGAAGTAATCCACATGGCCGTCTAAAGGGGCCCCTTATAAGACCATTAAGTTCATGGTATAAAATTACCCAGCAGGCTCGCCATGGTATAAAATTACCTAGCAAGCGGGGATATCCTTGTGCGAGTTAGGGTGCAATCCTATGCATGTTTAGACAGAAAAAAGTCCTACAGTTGCCAGCATGCCCTGGCTGGGGCATGCTGGGAGTCGTAGGACTTTTTTTTCTGTCGAAACATACATAGGATTGTGCCCTTAATTGACTTGTAAGGAAATGAGCCTGCTTGGCACCTGAAAGAACAGGATGACACCACCAACTACCAGGAAATGAATGGTTCTGATTTGCCTTTTATCCGTCAACCAGGGCCGGTGCTACCATTAGGCCAACTAGGCAGCTGCCTAGGGCGCAGGGCTAAGGGGGCACCAGAAATGCCTTGGGAAAAAAATACAGCGCTCTCAAGTGGGAAGGGGGGGGGCGCTAAATATCTGATCTTGCCTAGGGCACCAAACTGCCTTGCACCGGTCCTGCCGTCAACCCTCATCTTCACATGACTACGCTGTGATTAGTTGAGGGAAACTGCAGAGACACTTCTGGTGCCAATTCTAGAGTTGAGCTAAAATTTCTGAGATGAGAGTTTTCTGAGAATTGCCTGAGAATTTTCTCACCACCACCCCTCACAAAAAAAGGGAGGGGCATTTTCTCTGCCATATTTCTTGGAGTGGTAGTGGCCACCATTTCACACACACACACACACACACACACACTACAATAGCCCACAATAATGCTATGTCCAGGGCATTGTGGGAGATACAAAATGGCCACTGGGCTGCCATCACAAAAACAACAATGGCAACTTAGGGGGAAAAGGAGATCACTGCTCATGGTGAGCCCGCTTTCATCTCCTTGAGAATCTTTAGTGAACACACACACACCAATTTCACCATCTGTGAGTGTGAATAGGGTAGATGTTTTCAGGAGGCTGTTTTTGCTCAGCCCTGCTGGGTACCTGCAATCCAAACAAGAATGGTCCCAATCCCCAAATGGACCAGCTGTCTCAGCACAGTCCACACAACAACAAACCCCTGCATTAAATTGTACCTCTTCTTCAAGGCACTTTCCATTTAGCTCCCTGTTTAATGCTATGGATCCTAATAGAGCTGCCACTGGAGAATACCCTAAATGTTAGGCCTTCTCTCATATATATATGAGAGAGCTTCTCTCATTCATATATATATATATATATATATATATATATATATATATATATATCCCCAGAAGCAAATGGCCTCAGGCAGAATATACACATTTAACACCACTGATAACAACTTGATCTCTTATAGAGGAAGCAGAAGACTGGTAAAGAGGTTTTAACTGTGTCTGCTTTTCAGGCCACTGAAGTTTATAGCTTAATGAGAGAAAATCAAGATGCCCCCCTGCAAAGTCTCTCTATATATATACACAGTTGTAACCTTCCTTTAAAGACAGACCCATACCCATGAAGAACAATGAAATCCTCCTTTCCTAGCCAAGCCTCTCAGAGAAATATTAAATCAAGCCCTGATAAATGATCTTGACAGTCGGATTTAATGCTTTACTCTTGAGCTGCCTTTTAAACAGTTATGTAAGTGTTAACATATTTCCCTCTTTCTGGTTGAACAAGCGAGATGTATCGGCGGGCATAACCAGCCTTTGCGTTTCTTGATTTTTCACAGCAACAGATACCGTCCTAATTGGTGACGTGCAACTCGATGCAACTGATTTAATGGCCCATGGGAGGTTTTTTTTTGTGGGGGGGACCCCCGTCCAATCCCAGAACGTGCCATCCCAACAGTGGGAACTTCAGAATGCGTACAAGCTGAAATTCAATCCACGGCTGCAGTTATTTTGGAGAAAACTCTCAAACATTCACAGACACTATGCACAGCTGAAGCAAATCCACAGTTAAGTTTGCATAAATGCCCAAGGGTTTTTTGTGTGTATTTTTTTCTTTCTTTTTTTTACTGTATTCATGTCAGCTCACTCGCTCACTCAGCTTCCACTTAGCCAATGTTGTGTGATCGTCACAGTAATTATGGATGCCTCAGGAATACTGGTGGAGTTAGATGAGAATGATATGCCATAATGATAGCTATTTTGCCAAATTTCTAGGGAAATAATCTTCAGGCTCTTGGATCCACTCTTTCCATTTATTTGCTTACGAATTTATGATGGAAATGCATGTGTGTGCATGTGTGTGTGTGTGTGTGTATAGACAGACAGAGAGATTATGACGTTCATTGAATCACAGAAACAGTAAGAGAAACACACTTTGCTATAATTTGACAACTTTGCAAATGCAGGCATCAAATGAGGCACTAAAAGCAATAGTTCACTAACATTATTGTCAGTCATTGTGGAATGGCATACAGCTGTGGACCATTCGTGCTTCAGCACACTTCAAGAATATCCATGAAAGGGGTGCAGTCAGTTAACAACAACAACAACACAACATCAAGAGAGGATAAGGGGCAGAGTCCATCAAGAAAAGGGGTTACGGGGAAAGAGGCAGAACTGCAGGTGAGGACCAACCAGGTGTGTACAGGTTTTGTTAAATCCTGTGCTTTGCAGATTGTCATGTGGAGCCCCAAGGAAGTCCCTCAGTACCTCTTGCTTCCCTTCTGTAAAATGGGAGCAATGGCCCACCTCACAGGGTTCTGATTGAAGAGACAGGCAACATAGCCCTCAAAGCACTTTGCTAACTATAGGTTACACTAGATAAATCACAACAGCAATCAAACTTCACAAATGTTAATCTCTTTTACCCTCACACTGACCCCAAAAAACTCCTGTGAGGTTAGTTACTGTAGAGATCACCATTTGCCCAATGCTGGGCCCCCGATTTTAATCTGGGCTTCATTTGTCTCAACTTAACACCACGTTCACTGCCCTATAGTCATTGCTCCACCAAAGTCAACAGAATTCCTTTCATATTTTTTTAAAAAAATATCTTGAAGTTGGAATGGCCAATTTTATCAGTTTCAAGAGATAGTATGTCAAGTGATGATATCGGATTCTAAGTCAAATATGAATGCACTCGCCTTGAATTTGTTCCTTACATCTGTTGCCTGTTCCCAGCCAACGTTTCCCATGGTTTTCATTACCTTCTTCTCCACTGGTCTAAGTTTTCTTTTGATATATATAATAATCATTTCCGCTCCTCCTATCTTTTAATCGTTGTTCCCTGCAATCAGTGGAGCACATGTGGAATACAACCTGGTCTGCGTGCGAACAATGCCTCTCTGATCATATCATACTACTGTCTTCAGCACCTGGATAATCTCTGCTCTCATTTTCTTTTCTTCTTCTTTTTAAATGAGAGACAGTGTGGTGCAGTGGTGAGAGTGTTGGACTGGGACTCGGGAAGCTAGACGGGTGGCTTCCAGAAAGAGGGCCTTCTCAGTTGTGGCACCCCACTCATGGAATGAACTCCCCAAACAGGTTAGCCTGGTGCTTACATCATCATCTTTTTGGCACCAGGCAAAGAACTTTCTTTTCTCCAGGCATTTTAGAGGTCTAGTTCTAGATTTGTATGGCTGTTTTATCGATTCCTGTGCTGTTTATTGTTTTGTTTTGCACTGTATTTTATTGTATTCTTTTATATATTTGTATTGTATTTTATATATTATTAGTGGTTAGAGTGTTGGACTGGGACTTGGGAGATTCAGGTTCTAGTCGTTGCTCAGCCATGAAACTCACTGTGTGACTTTGGGCCAGTCACTGACTCTCAGCCTAACCTACCTCACAGGGTTGTTGTGAGGATAAAATGGAGAGAAGGAGGAGGATTATGAAAGCCGCCTTGGGTTCCTTTCAGGAAAAAAGGCGGGGTATAAATATAATAAATAAATAAATGTAAGGTTCTAGTCCTTAAGACAAGGAAGTTTGAAACTATATGGGCGATACCTGGTGAAGTCTCAGAAGGTAGAGAAAGGATATGCAGGACTTCTGGGAGACAGCGGCAATGCGCTTCTCAAGCCTACACAACCTGTGACCTGCTGAGCTGAATGCAGCCCACCCAGAGCCTGATGAGTCTAATATTACTCCCTGGCTGGGCCCGAAAAAACAAGGACTAGTGGGATGCCATCAGCTTGGTGGGTCACAAGTCATGGGGTGGGGTGGGTGGGTGGGTATAGTTATTTACCCATGACCAGTGGAAGGAAAGGATATTAATAACACAGGCATAGGAGCGATCCATGGTGCTGGACTCCATCCCCCAAAATAGGTTCACCACCATGGATAGCTCCTGTAAAGCTCAGAATAAAAGCTGCAATGGATAAGGAGCCCCACTGACACAGGAGTCACCGGCCTCCCCAATTCCCCCTGTTTGGAGGGCTGCTCTCTGTCCAATTTCAGTTTAAAGATAAAGGACCATCGGAATTGTTGCCTGCTAAGAGTTAGCTCCTGGACAGACGACTAAACAGGCCGGCCGGCCCACAGATCACATTGCCACAGTCGTCTGCACTATGGTGAGATAAACTATTTCTATTTAAATTCTAATATTTCTACACGTGCATATATACACATAAATAAGCAAATGCACATTATATGCACATCAGTGTCCTCCTTTCTTCTCCTTTTAGGTGATGCATGATGCGTGTCTTTTTTGGGGTGGGGGAATTCATAAATGGCCACCCTAGAACACGGGAACTTTTGCACCCAAAGTAGCATGCTCCGCTTTTTGCTCTGCCCCTGAGCTAATGCCCCACCCCGCCTGAAGTCATTCAGGTTATAGAATTCAGAGGAGCATGGGGGTTATATTGGTGCAGAATCTGCAATGTATACAGGAGGCAGTGCCTTGCTCGGATATACTCAATTGCAAGATTGTTGTTGACATTGTTTCATGCAGTGGGGCATCCAAAGATTTCATTCCATTCCCCCCCCCACGCCCGCAAACATGAACCACTCCAGAAGTGGGTTGTCGAGGGGGCAAGATATCCCGGCAACTTTCTCATTCATGTTCTATCTTGACTTGCGGCCATCTTAGAGCAAGCTTGTTTCTCCTCTTAAAACCACATTTAAAAAAAAACACATAGTAAATGACAAAGCAATGTACAAAGAATACGAGAGAGAGAGAGAGAGAGAGAGAGAGAGAGAGAGAGAGAGATGTAGTTGGGGGGGAAAATTGTTCCCCGCACCCAGTAGGTATCTGTAACAGCAGGTTTAATTTAAAGTGAATATCGCTTTCCTGGCTTTACCCAACTTCAAAGCAAACATTCTAATGCCTCTCATTTTGTATGTCTGTTTTACATCAGTCACAATTTCGTATCACCATTTCACTTCTGCCCGATACATATCATAAATTTTTTGTAACTGGAAAGCACACTTAGTATATGGATTAAATTAAGAATGGTTTTCCACCACCACCCCACCAAAAAAATAACGGGGGAGGGGGGGGAGAGTGGATGAAGAAGAAAGATAGTGGGCATCTGCATTATTAACTTGCTTTTTTCCTCATGTATCTGAGTATGTGTTGTTAAGGGCATGTTAAAACGTTGTAGGATAATCCACACCACATATATCAATACGATTTTGAAAAGGGAGGGGGACCTCCAGTGGATTGAGAAAGCAGGCTTTAAAAAAAAAAGGAAAAAAAAGCCCCAGTTTTAGATAAGCCAAAGGCAGCTGAGAGCTGTGGGAGGCCTGGCTCAATTGCCCAGAGTCCTAGCAAAGTGGGGTAAGGAGCGACTGTCTAGTATTGTGGAGTATTGGGCAACTGCAAGGCGGGATTCTTTTTTGCACCCTTTAGTGTAGGGATCGAAGGGATTACCCTGTGTTGCGGTAGTCTACTGAATAATTCTGCCTCATGATGTAGTTGGACTAGAGCCCCCATTATCCCTCACCACTGGCTAGGGCAGATTGTCGTTGCAGTCCGACAATATCTGGAGGGCCACACACACATTCGTCACCTCTGCTTCAGTGGAAGAAGGACTGGAGTAGAAATGGAAATGGGAGAAATAAGACCTCCACTCCATTCTTATTTATATTCTAAAAGGAACAGGTGGGAGCGGTAACCTCTGCAGATGTCTATGACCCCTGGCTTGGTGTATGACCTATGCCAGGAACTAGACAAGGGGCGTGTATCCCTGTTGGTCCTGCTGGACCTCTCAACAGCAGTCAATACCATTGATGATGGTTTCCATCTGGAGTGTTTAGTCAGTATGGGACTTGCGGTGTGGGGGGAGGCACTGGTTCCAATCCTACTTGACTGAATGAGGCCAGAAGGAATGGTGGTGAGGGATTATTGCTTGGCCTCTTGGCCACTGGCCTGTGGGATCCCTCAGGGCTCTATTTTGTCCCCTAATGTTTTATCATCTGCATGAAGCAGCATGGAGCCAGGTCATGGAGTTTAGGGGTTGGCTCCCAACACTATGTTGATGATGCCCAGCTCTGCTTTCTTTTCTTTTGTTCAACTGATGCCAAGGAAGCTGCTGAAGTCCTGAATGCAGATCGACTGTATGTGGGCTAACAAGTTGAGACTTATTCCAGACAAGATGGGGGTACTGATGATCAGCAGACAAGACAATCCAGGATTGGGGGGTATGGGCTGTTCTGGATGTTGCATTCCCTCTGAAAGATCAGATTTGCAGCTTGGGGTTGCTTTGTGAGGGCCAGGTGGCTCAGGGGCACCCAAGACATGTTGGACAAGGTGGCGCCCCGTCCCATTCCATGCACAAATGCCAACTGGACTGGCAATAGAATCTTCTTTCAACACTGGTGATGAGACAGCATCCTCAACTCTACCTGAAGGCAGCTGGCTAACTTAGGAAGCGCACAGCAGGTTTCATGGCATGGTCTTTCCTCCAATGCCTTGCTGCTGCCTCCCAGCATCTGCCACCTGAGGCAACTGCTTCATTCTGCCTAATGGTAGGGTGTGCCCTGAGGTGGCTTCTCCGGCCAGGAATGCTTTCCCCCAGCTTCAGCTGAAGCACCAGTTGTTCCCCTTCCAGGAGAAGGTACGGTAAATCTGGCCACAGTGATTGATGATGCCTTAATCACTTCTCACTTAAACTACTGCAAGGTGCTCTACATGGGACCCTGGTAGGGATATCTGAACACAGATCTCTCAAATCATGTCCTGTTTGGCCCAAAGTCACCCAGAGCCTTTTGTTTCGCAGTCCACTTTCTACAGTGAGTTTATCTTCTAGTTCCAACCCACACAGACTAATCTACGGGAAAGTAATGGGTGGGATCACTCTGTTTTGTGGTAGTCTATTGAACAATTCTTCTGCCTCAGGATGGAGAATGAAAACAGTCTTTTTTCTCTTTTCTGGCACTGTGTGTGTTTATTTTCCTGAAACATTGTCCTACACTATGCTTTTAATCCCACAAAACTGTATCTTCCAAACACCCATTTGGGAGGGGCTGTTGCCTGCCATCGCAGAATAATTTACTCTGGAAGTTCAAATCTAGTGTCACGGTCCTGGCAGCAATTTATTACTATTTCTTAGATTCATCACAAGGAGAAATGAAAATGCACAGTCAGAGAATCCTGGCTTATGTAAAACATGATTTAGCCACATGACCCTACAGAGGTTATATTCCTTTGCCACATGTACAATGTAACATCATTTCCTGCCTGGCTTGATCTACTTCTGGTACCCATATGTCATTTCAAAAAGACTCCCATACACAAGGATCTCCTTTATTGTACATCCAAAACTGATTGGTTGTTGCACTGTTTGATGTAACATCAAATATTACCTAAATCAAACTTGGAGTTCATTGGGACAATGAGTGCAGATGAATAAAATTTTAAAGTCATATTGGTCCTGAAACCCAACAAGGTAAATTAAACAAGGTGAGCTATTTTTCTTGTACCACCTTATTTAACTGGACAAACCTTGGTTGTCACCAAGGACTGAACTAAGTATGCTTCAGCTTGCTTCGGCTCCCCTAACCCAGGAGTGCAGAACCATGAGCATGCCCCCCTCCTAGGGTCCTTATCTGGCGCTAGGGTTCCGCAGATTATCATACTGCTTTCACCTGGCCCCACCCTATTTTCCCTAACCACCAGTCATTTGGTGGTTTCCCAACTTTTGTGCAGTTTTTTTCCCCCACCCTAAAAGGTTGAAACACTTCTCCTAAGGTTTGGTTATGGTTACAAGTTTTAAGCTACAATATGCTGTTTTGTTTTGTACTTGTATTCTTGGCCACACCCCTTTGGTCTTTGACCCTGTCCCCTTTCCCGTCAGCCCCACTGACCACTGGAATGTGACCCCCAAGAGCTTCCTCCAAAATTGAATGCGGCCCTTGGGCTGAAATAAGGTTCTGCACCCCTGCCCTAACCCGATGCTGTATTGTGGCCCTATTCAGCAGGGCAAGAAGGCAAGGTCCTTCACATTCATAACTTTTCCTGCCCCATTTTGAATGGAATTCCATTGGCATGCTTTAACCCATAGAAGCCACAGAGGCAAACCCAGATATACACTGGAAATGTTTTAGGCTCAAAGGCAACATTAGATAATTATGTTAGGAGTAATCCACAGAGGGTGCCTTATTTCTCTGCTTTTCATACACTTGGTCACATACAGAGTCACAATTCCAGATACACAGGGTCACACACACACACACACACACACACACCATTTATACTTTTACCCCACAAGAAAGGTCACGTTCAATCAGAGAATAACACAAGAGTTCCCTGCTTTCTGGACAGGTAGCACTCCTGATCTCCATAGTGGAGTGGCATGCCTTGAGAAGAGCAGCCAACTCAACTCTACTGGTAAAGTTCAGAAGCAGAGAGATATACTTCTTCTCATAGAAGAGTCCACAATCCTATCATTTCCTCATATTTAGCTCTTCTCTTGGAGGCTGAGTACACACTACCAGCCATGGGGCTTCTCCACAGTAATTGACCTGCAACTAAGAGCACCATCCCATGGATTGCACTCCCCTCAGAAGGAAGCCTCCAATCTCGGAGGCTTCTAGGTATCCAATACCCCTGCTACACTGCTGCCTGCAGGGCAGGATGCATGATGGAGGCGGTTTTCACCTCTCGTCCGCTTTTTACAAACGTTTCCTCTCAATGGGCCTTTGAGCCCTCTAGAGAAGGCACACTGCTTGGGGCTGGAGAAGCCACAGGATTTCTCATAACCTGGCCTCTCCTTTCCCCTCCCTTCCCTGCCCACTGGAATGCCCCCTTTTCTCTCCTGCCAAGGCCACATTGGATCCACAATCTCAGGAAGCAGCTGGCGCGGTTCTTTTTACAGCAGCTATGAGGTGGGGGGGATCAGAACTTAGAGTCCTTCTCCTCAAAGTACTATCTATGGCAGTGTTCTCCAACCTTGGGTCCCCAGATGTTTTTGGCCTACAACTCCCAGCATGCCCCAGTCAGCATGGGGCATGCTGGGAGTTGGGTCCCCAGATATTTTTGGCCTACAAGGTTGGAGAACACTGATCTATGGCCTTGGGAAGGGGACTCTGAACAATCTTATGTTTCCTGGGTCGCTCTTCCAGAGACCGGAAGATTGCTCAGTCACCCCATGTTGCAGTGTGGAGATATGTAAACCTTCTGGTGTTTACACATCACTTGGGTGCTAGCAACAATTAAAACCAATCAGAAAATACAATAACATTGCAAATCATCATCATCATCATCATCATCATCATCATCATCATCATCATCATCATCATCTCACAGAATATTATAAAAACAGACAGATAAAACAAAGGCATCAGAGAAAATATACCCATCCAACACAACAAATGCCTGCCTAAACAAGAAGGGTTTTGTCATGTGGTGTCAACCCAGACTCCCGGGGGCAAAGAATCCCACAATTTAGATAAGGCCAGAGAAGGTATTTTCTCTTGTCCCCATCAGCTGAGCTTTCATCATAGCTGAGACAGAGAAGGGAGGTTCTCTGTCAGATCTTGGGGCACAAGCAGGCTGGTATGAGAGGACATGGTCTCTAAAGTATCCTGGCCTTAAGCCATTTAGGACTTTAAAGCCAGTGTGGCGTAGTGGTGAGAGTGCTGGACTGGGATGCGGGAGATCCAGGTTCTAGTCCCTGCTTGGCCATGAAACTCACTGGGTGACTTTGGGCCAGTCACTGGCTCTCAACCTAACCCATCTCACAGGGTTGTTGTGAGGATAAGGACAGAGAAGAGGATTATGTAAGCCGCCTTGGATTCCTTGCAGGAAAAAAGGTAGGGTATAAATATAATTAATAATTAATTAAATAAATAAAGGTAATCACCAACAATTTGCATTGTGCCCAGAAACAAACTGGTAACCAGTGCAGACCTTACAGGACAGGTCCAATATGATCCTAGAAACAACAAGCACCCACCAGCATTCCTGGCTACTGCCTTCTGGATCAATTGCAGTTTCCAAAGACTCTTCAAAGATAGCCCCATGTACAGCACTAATTGCAATAATCCAATCTAAATGTAACTAAGGCATGTGTCTCCATTTTTTGTTCTTCTGCAAACCTTGGGGGGGGGGCGCCACCACCACCGAGCCCAGGAGAGGAATTCTAAGTCAAGAAGAAGATCAGAGGTGGGCAACTTGTGGCCCTCCAGGTATTGTTGGACTGCAACTCCCATGAATACTCACCATTGGCTATGCTGGATAGGGGTAATGGTGGTGCCCCATCTCAGGTCACCACCTGCCTGACTAGGGATGGGCAACTCTGGCAAGCTTGAGCTCATCAAGGTTCTTGCTTATCCGCCGCCAAGCTTGTTCTGTCCCAGTTCTGTACAAGAACATCCCCACACACACACACACACAGAAATTCATACATGTTTGCGTGCACGGTTTTTTCTTTTTCTTTTTCTTTTTTTAATGTATGCATTTTTGTGTGCATTTTACATATATACACAGTTTTCTTCATGCATTTTTCAAATGTGTGCATGTTGTTGAACAGATCATGGAATATGCATCACAAGCTCAGAAATGTACGGATTTCCCAACTGCAAATTGTGTTTGGATTCGGTTCCGAGAGGTGCTAATTGAGTAAACCTGTAAAAGAAAAAAGAAAGAAAGAAAAGAACTCAATGGAGCAACTTCCTCATCCATCCCTAGGCCCTTACCTCAGAGGATGGGGAACCCAAAGAAGAGCCATTGAAGACAATCTCAAGGTCCAGGCCGGTTTGTATGGGGGAAAGCTGCCCCTGAGATACACTGATCTTTAGCTGCAGAAGGAGAGAACCAGCACTTTGAATTGTGCCCAGGAGCCAATTCAGTTACTTCAGGTCTGGCCTAATATGTTCTGAACATGTGACCCATTAAGATGCAGGCAGCCTACCAGTGAAGTTGTTGGGATATCAACAACATGCTGTGAGTTTTTTGTTTGTAGTACAGATGGTACTAGCTTTTCTAGGCAGGATGTTTTTTGTCTAGGCTGCACAGTTTGTTGACATTAGCTATTTAGGGATGTTACCGTTTGGCTCGTGCCTGTGGGCGGCCGGCGGCTCCTCGGCTCAGCTCTCTGCCCGCGCTGTCCGCTCCGTCGTGCTGGACCCTCTGCGCTATGTTTTTGGTGGGGGAAACCAGGGCAACAGGGCTGTTTAAGCCCTGTTGCCCTGGTTCCCCTCGCCAAAAACATAGCGCGGGGGTCCAGCGCGCCAGAGCAGCCGGAAGTGATGCGACAGGGGACCGAGGCTCGAGCGGTGCGGAGAACGCTCCGCACCGCTCAAAAGATCGAGGACGGGCGGCCGCGCCACAGAGAAGCGAGCCTCGGAGAGCCGCGAGCCAGCAACAGGTTCGTGTGACACCCATACCTATTCCTGGCAGAAGCATGGGAAATGATCTATGTGAACCAGAGTCACGTGACTTGTTCTTGTGACGTGGACTGTGCTCTTCAGACAGCAGCCATTATTAGTAGAAGGGCTGCTGCTCTTTGTTCATCATCTCTCTCTTTGATGGTGGGGTGAAGTTCTTCTCTCCACTGGACTTTTGCTTGCTAGGCTTTTATACTCTGCACATGGACTGTATCTATGGTCTATGGAACTGTATACTCTGCAGTGCTTACTTTGAATAAGTAAATAAACAGGTAGAATAGACCTGCTGGTGTCTACAGAGTGATTCCTGGGTCCTGGATTAATCTGCAACTGGGGGAGCTGAACAGTGCTGCGTGAGGGAGCTGGCACTCTGCTTGCTGTGTGCGGAAGGCCAAGGCTAGCACATGGATTACAATTTTTTCATTCAACACCAACAGAAGTATGGTGGCTTACGAAAAGCTCAATCAACCTTCGGGTTTTGTCGCCTGGAAAAAAATAGGTGAACTGTTGAGCACCAGATAAGTCACATTACACAGAGTTGGCTGAAGACATTTTGCTGCCGAAGGCAAAGGACAAGTTGATGTCCCCTCCTGTTCCATGTACAAAATACATGGTGAGTTGTGGACTGCCTTTGGCTTGGTAGGACACCAGTTGTTCAGGTCTCATTTACCTGAGCTTCTTGCTTTGAAAAACATGGCCTATTTTATTGTCTTGGAGAGTTGCTCCAGAGGCAAGTTTTTCCTCTGAGCCGCCCCCCCCCCCCAATTGTTTAGAAAAATGAAATGCAAGATTTAAGTTTGCGATAACACTTAAGGCGCATGAATTGCAGGCTGGTGAAATCACCATGGCTAACTCTAATTTATGCAGACGTACACACCATAATACAAAAGGGGGTGGAACACACGTTTCAGAAGGACCATATAATAAGATTTTCAGTTAAAAGAGTGCTGGGGATTAAAAACAATGTACATTAATTATTTTTTTGTTGCTGGGAGAGGAAACATGAAAGAAGGTAAGGTGCCTGGTGTAGTTGCAGGGGTTTTCTTAAGCCCAAAACTAAACAAAAGAGAAATTAAAAGAGATGAATTTGAAACGGCACAGTGCGCTCGACTCCAACTTATCAAACTTGTTAAGAACAAAAGGAATTGTATATCAGATATTGTCTATCATTCACCTCAGCTGCCTCTATGATCATAACTTCTGGGTTATGGCAACCGCTCCCGTTTCATCTGCTGTTTCATCGGCATGCCAAGATATATTCCTGCCTCCGTGAACTGCTCGAAACCCATGAAACTCCACTCTGGCAAGTTTTACCACATCCCATGTCTTCTGGAAAGCCAGAGCTGACAACATGGCTCAAAGATGACAGCGTTACTTTTGTTTGTGCCTTATATATATATTTCTCTCTCTCTCACTCTCTCTCTTTTTCAGAGGTTGCTTCAGCCTCATCAAAGGCCTGGGGCCTCTAGATGACAAACTTTGTTCTCTGCTGAACAAAGAATAGGACAAGATATTAAAAAAGGCCCTTTTCCCCCTATAGGACATACAAACTCTTTTAGCAGCATGGACTTTTGCCAGATAATGCAGGCTATACATTATATACATGAAAGGTACAGTTCAATGAGTGAAGTATAATTTCTAATATAAGTCTCTGGCTTTCCTGGAAGTTCTGCCCTCTGACTTGTAGGCTCTGCTCCCCAGTTGCTGTGGTTCTTTAATAGGTGATGGAATTGTGTTCCTATTTACTTACTTATTTATTTATTGATTGATTTCATTTTGATACCGCCCAATAGCTGAAACGTCTCCCTTTTTAGAGTTGAATAATATTGTGCTTCTCTCCTGCACTCCGAGCAACATGAGATATCCTGCTCAGAGTCTCCCTGCCAGCTGAGGCTCAGAGCATGGCTATGAGAATACAAGGCCGTCTCACTTGTGGCACCATCATTTATGTATTTATTTATTGAAAGTTCTAGACCACCCTTCACCCACAAAAAGTGGGCCCCGGAGATTGTACAAAGATAAAATACAATAAATATTTTATATTCATTATATAAAATAATATAATAAAACACAATAAACATCAAACCATAAAATTCATCAATCAAGCTAAAAGCCATACAAGCAACATTTATCTGTAAACAAGTTTAAAAGCCTTGGGTAAATTTTTAAAAAAACAACATTTTAACCTGGTGGCGAAAAAGATACAGCATTGGCAACACTGGTCAAAACTTCCATTGTTAAGGCATCACCATGGGGGGTC
This sequence comes from Shinisaurus crocodilurus, assembly GCA_021292165.1. Lineage (NCBI taxonomy): Eukaryota > Metazoa > Chordata > Lepidosauria > Squamata > Shinisauridae > Shinisaurus > Shinisaurus crocodilurus. The sequence goes on from CM037887.1 coordinate 29,067,976, forward strand.
GGGGGGGAACTCTCCTTCATGGATGCTTCATCCCATGATATTACTTCATGAGCAGGTTGGTATGAGTGCAGGTGCTCCTTAAGGTATTTGGGTTCCACACAATCTACACCTTGAATTGGGCTCAAAAGTGAATAGGCAGTATAATTCTTTCAGAATGTGTGCGATATGGGCTCCAACTACAAAAAACCAGTCAGATATGTAGCTGCCAAATTCTGCACAACTTGAAGCTTCCAGAAGGTCTCATGGGCAGTCCCACAGACAGTGCACCACAGTAAACCAACATGCCAGAACACAGAGCACCATGGCAAATCTATCCCTTTCCAGGAAAGGCTAAAGGTTGTGAAAGGTACTCTGGGCCTCTAATGACAGTGTTGGATCAAAGAATACCCCAAGCGGTGCACTCAGGGTGAAATGATGTAACTCTTCCAGAACCTCCCAAACCCAGGAACCACATACCCACAATTCCAGCAGCCCGTTACTGCATCCACACAATGGTTCAGTACCTTCCAGCTTCACCTAACTTATGTGATATGAAAGTAGAGCTTAGTGTCATCAGCATACCGATGACACCTCACTTCAAAACCTTGGATGACCTCACCAAGCAAGTTCATATAGATGTTAAAGAGCATGGGGGATAATGTGGAGACTTGCAGGACCTCACAGCTCAAATGCCATGTGGTCAAGCAGCAGAAATCCCCTGATGCGATTTTCTGATAGATGACAACACAGTGTGGTGTGGTGTAGTGGTTAGAGTGTTGGGAGATCCAGGTTCTAGTCCTCAGTCAGCCATGAAGCTCACTGGGTGACTGCGGGCCAGTCATTGGCTATCAGTCTAACCTGCCTCACAGGGTTGGTGTGGGGATTAAAAGGGAGAAGAGGCTCATGTAAGCTGCCTTGGGTTTCTTGCAATATGAGATATGCTTTTGTTGAAGCCTATGTATAATTGCTAAAAAGTTGGATGCATTGCATACAAATCCATGTATGGATATTTAAAAAATGGGATTTTTTTTTAAAAAAAATGTGGGTGCTCCCACACTGGGGACACCTTTGCATGTGCCACTGGAGGTGCCCATGGGTGCCATGGTGCCTGCATTGGGGATCCATTCCCCTTATATATGCATTTGCTGGTTGGAGAACTGCACTGCAAAATTTGGAGAAGTGCAAATTTCGTAGGATAACTGAGTTTTGGTTTGCCTATTGGTTCAAACATGCAAAATTAGTAGGTAAGTTCACATTCAAATGCAAACTAAGCAAAATTGCTACCCCTTCCCTAGTCATCTATCGGTGCAAACAAGGCTGTGTTGGTTCCAGACCCAAGCCTAAATCTGGACTGGTCAGTCTAGATAATCTGTTTCATCCAACAGCACAAGGAGTTGGATGGATTACCTCCACAAAGAGCCCCACCTAGCTCCATCACCATTACTGTTTTGCTATTTGATTACCGTGTGGCTGTTCTGGGAGGCTTTCGGTAGATGGTGACAGCTGTTTACCTTTTGATGTTAGATTACATGTATGGCTGCTGTTGTGGGTTTTTTGTGCTTTTGTTTAATGGAGTAGTGTGTGTGTGTGTGTGTGTGTGTGTGTGTGTGTGTGTGTGTGTTAGAGTTATTTACATTTTCATACTGTTAGCTGTCAAGGAATGTATTATCAAAATTGGGCACACACAATTTGAATACTGAAATTCTCCTTTAGTATACTTTTTCCCTATATTCAGAAACATTAATTGTTGCCAGGTAGACCTGCTCGATGGGCAAATCTGTTGTTATATCTTGGCGAAGCGGGTGCCCTTACAGCCATGTAAGCGATTCCATTTTGCTGTCAGGTTGTGTAATGCGGGCAACTTGGTTACTAGCCATGCGTAAAAGACAGTGCAGAGAAGAAGGGGAATTCTGCACACTGTGTGTGACATTGCACTGTGGAAGTGAGCATTAAATTAGAGTGAGAGGTTATAAGTCTGACAGAAACTTGATCTGTATTCCCTAATTATAGAGTCTCCCTTTCACAAAACTGACACAAAAATGTTAAGCCAAATTAAATGTTGTCTAATTAACTATCATATACAAGTCTTCAAAAAAAAAAAAAAAAGGAGGGGGGAGAAAGGGGAATGTATTACATGTTATTTAGCAAAGTAGCATTTCAGACTTGCAAATGATCAGTCAACATGGATTTCCCATCTTGGTTAACTTGCTACAAGGTTAAGCCATTTCAGTTTCAGAAGACAAGCCTTTGAAGCATGCTGCTTCTGATGTTTATTGAGGACAAGGTGATGCAGTAAACCGTTCCACACAATGAGGTGGGAGAAGTGTTGGGGCAACTGTTCAGTAGCCCTGAACTCCAGTGATGGACTGCCCAGAGTGTTGCAAAAGACCTAGCTGATGGATCAATGTCTGAAGAAACAAGTGTGTGTGAGAGAATGCAAGTGAATGTAGATCGGGAGACCAAGAGCAATGGTAACTGACTCTCGCTACACACACACACACACACACACACACACACACACGAGAGAGAGAGGGAGAGAGAGAGAGAGAGAGAGAGAGAGGCAGGCAGGCAGGCAGGCAGGCACAGACATGTAGGCTAACATCATTCTGGAGATTCGAAAGTTGTTAGGGAACTTCTTCCAGGACTGACAGAAGTTGGATTTGGAACACAGTCCAGGATAGTTTGATTCCACAAAAAGACTGAAAATGGGACATCAAGCCTCATCGTTCAAACACAGTGCATGACTTCTCCCTCCTCAGAATGACCAACCCTCCATCAGAATGCCACTCATGAGAGCAAGTACAAGGGAGTGTGGGAATTCCCCCTTTCACACACACTTGAGCCATGTAAACACGTATGAAGCCTCTTCATACAGAGTCGGACTTTTGGTTCATCTAGCTGAGGATTGTCTCTGACCACAGCAGAGCTGGCTTCTGATTTGAGGGGGCCCTGGGCACTCTGGTGTTCCCTCTTCTCTGTTGATGGGTCCTCTCAGGCTTACTGGGCAGCCAGTTGCAACCGTGACCCAGTGACTGAGGTTTGCCATTCTAATTTCAGGGACATTGTGGGAAATCAAAAACAGCAGCTCAACTCAGCACTGGGCTGGAAAAATAAATAAAGGAAGACATAGTGGAGGCATCAGTGGTGGACCCTGCCAAGATTATGGGGCTAGTCTCATCTCCTCCCAACCTCTGACTGTCTGTCTGTCTATCTATCTGACTTTCCATCAAAAATCCGGCACTCCATGCATTGAGCAGAAGGTGAGAGCAGGTTCACATAGTTCTATAGTTCTATGTATGCAGGGCCTATTCTTGAGTTTGGGAACCCTGATGAGTTCATGGTTCCCAATTGTGAGTGCAGACCCTTTGCACATGCAGTTGTGCACATGGAGGTCCTGTTATTTCCTTCAGCCACACATGCATGCAGCTCAGGGGTAGTGATGCTACTGAATTTTGTAATTAGTCGGCTAGAATCATAGAATCATAGAAAAGTAGAGTTGGAAAGGGCCTACAAGGCCATCGAGTCCAACCCCCTGCTCAATGCAGGAATCCAGGTCAAAGCATCCCCGACAGATGGCTGTCCAGCCGCACCTTGAATGCCTCCAGAGTGGGAGAGCTCACCACCTCCCTAGGTAGTTGGTTCCATTGTCTTATTGCTCTGACAGTCAGGAAATTTTTCCTGATGTTTAGGTGGAATCTGGGTTCCTGTAACTTGAGCCCATTATTCCATGTCCTGCAATCTGGGATGATCGAGAAGAGATCCTGGCCCTCCTCTGTGTGTTAGCCATAACTCATGAGTCCACATTGCTTAGCTTTTTAGCAACCTTGGATCGCTCTCTTATGAATTTGATCTCAATTTCGGGACAGATTGCAAATTCCAGAGCACACACATCTGAACTATGGCATTTCTGCACATGTGCTGAGTTGGTCGGTTGAACATTTTTCTTTCAGGGGGGAAATATGATGTCACTCAGCGCTGCCATCATCTCTCCTCCATACACCTGTCTCTGATGGTGAGTAAACCTTACGTAGGAAGGCCACATAGGAACAAGTCAGGAAGGGGTACATAACAGTGGTGATGCATGATGTCATTGTCACGACACATCACGAAGTTACAAGCTACAGCTCTCAAGATGCAGTTTGATATTGTGCATGCACAAAAGCTCGTTTATGAAGAACAAGGCCTCGAATTAAAGGTGAACTCTCATCCGAGATTAGACGGATGAATTTGTTACTTTATGAGGAAATAACAAATTCATCCAGGGTAAGTTCACACATCACTACGTCAGGGGATGGTGTCTTCCAGTGCAATCCCAATCCCTCTCCAGTCAATACATGGAAAAAGGAGATGACGATTGGGCTTTTCTTCCTGCCCCTTAACCGAGGAGTGATTTGCTCTGAAAAAGCCTGAGAACACTCTGAACTTATAAAGACACTAAGACACCAGCCCGTCAAGCAGCTCCTTGTAAAATTACTCATTTACAGCCAATGCTATTACTTTAAGTAATTGCAGACATGGAAAAATTGCGTAAGTCCTGTAATAAATGCACTTAAAAACGCTGTTCTAGTCCAAAGCCTTTCATTAAGGAAAATTGCTACATACACTTAAACCACCAAAGTTACTTCGTTTTTAAGAGGCAGAGGAGAACATTTTTAATCAGCAAATATAGCTTTCAAATGAATAGAGCAGCATCATGTGTTGTTTGCTTCACTGGGATATCCTGGATGCTAGACCACAGTAGGCTAGTTCTCATGGCATGGGTCAATCTGTGTCTGGGCTGTACCACTTCAGAATTCAGGAAGGGTTGCATATGACTGGATGCTCTCTGTCATGGGTGTAGTGGAGTCAGGACTCACAGGGTCGAAGCTCTTGGAACTTTTTATTAGCAGGGACCATGACATCACCTGCTACCGCCACCACACCACCCCTCAGACTTCCCTGCTCCCTCTGAGTTTAACTGAAATCCTCACAGTAGCTAGGGGGAAATGGACTTTCCCAGCAACAATATATTGTCGTGAGCTATCCCTGTTGCAATGCAAAGTATTTTGGGATAGCTTGGTCTTGAATGGCTTAATTAAGACCCATTAGTTTTACCAAAGACAATATATAGCACAGAGATGGATGGATCAATACAGTGGTGTGCATTTTTGGACTTTCCTGGAGCAAGGGGGTGTAGCTATGGGGGACTGTCAGAATGAGTGCCTGCATCAGAATTTACCACTACGCCACTGCTCTCCGTGATGGGCATGCTCGCACATCACTCTAAGCCTCCCTGTGAATAAGCCTTGGGACAGACAACTGGACTCACTGTGGGTTGTTCCCTCCCTCCTTCTCCTCAGTCCTCCAGCTGGCTCTGGCCCATATCCCAGGGTCCTTCATGGCAGAACCCATCTTGTCTCCCCCTCCCCTCCATGCTCTGATCACGACCTCTTTTTGTTCGCTGCTGGGGGTTGGAGCCTCAAAAAAGAGCACTTGAGATCATTTTTAAAATTATTTTTTCAGGCCCTGAAATATGTGCAACTATGTTCATATATTGTTGTTGTCGTCGTCAGCCTTTCGCAAGTGCACAAGTGCACTCTTATGGCTGCCCGATATAGGTAGTCTTTCCTGGTCAATTTCCTTTTTTGTTTCAGCTGTCAAAGGGAGAGGTGAAGTGGAATAGGTAACAGATCAACAGGGAAGACGGCATATACGCTAATTTGTGCACCACTGCACAATTTCTAAGGGGGTGATATTGCCCCCCCCCTTTTTGGTGCACCTTCTTTCAAGGGGCTTTCTCCCCCCTTTACAATTGACAGCTAGGCAATTGGTCCCTGGCACTGTGCGCGAATTAGCGTATATGCAGTCTCGCCTTGTCAATCTGTTACCTACGCCACTTCACCTCTCCCTTTGACAGCTGAAACAGACAAGGGAATTGACCAGGCAAGACTACACAAATCAGACAGCCGTAAGACTGCACTTGCAAAAGACCAGCAAAAATAATAGTTTTAAAAAAAAAAAAACGAACACAGTCGCACAATTTTCAAGAGCAGATTTTATTAAAAAAAATTTAAGGTGGTGAGTCAGTGATGGTCACTCCAAAGTGCCGGTTGGGCACCAGTGGAGGAACAGTCGGTTGGGGGCAGCATGGACAAGATTGCGAAGAGCAGCGGGGGTTTTTTTGCCACTCTTGCTGAGTGGCTCGCTAGCCAATCCCTGCAACCCATGATGAGAATTGCTCTCCCGGTTTCAGCTGACATGACAACCCATCATGGGTCAGACAACCCTTAGAACAAGCCATGGGTTGTCAGGGTTTTTTGTTCCCCCAAAAATAAGACACCCAGAGGGAAGCAGTCTGAATTTGGATGACACAAGAATCCACCATGGCTAGTTACCCATGATGGGTTGTCGTGTCGTGAGAACCCTGTCAGTACAAAGAAGAAGAATGCATGCTGTGAATTGAATAACTGTACCTATTGAAATTTGGCCAGTGAAAATAGATAATTGCATTCAGTTTGGTTTTTGAAAAGAACATACCAAAACCCTTTGTAAACGGGACAGAGAGAAGTTGAGATTTTTTTAAAAAAAAAAATCCAATGTGGGAGAAGGCCAAACTGACAGATATATCCATCCCTACCCCAAGATCTTAAGGCAAACTCTTTCTGCCCAAAATCATCTTTCACTGGAAAAACCAGAGACTGAACCTGAGAACTTGGGTATACATAATGTGTGTTCTGTGTGGTCTGGTCTATGGGTCCTTCCAAATTATCTGTCAGTTCAAAATATAATTGTGCTAGCATACATACGCCACTGATGTACTGACAACACATACTGCTGTGGTTCTTAGTCTCAGGTCTACATGAATGATGAACAACCTCAGTGGATTTTAGCATGTTCTTACATTCAATCTGCTACTGCACTAGGTTTAAGGTGTTGGCATTAGTATACAAAACCCTATACAACTCAGGACCAGGTTACCACAGGGAACGTTTCCCCCTATACACACTTCCCAGGCCACTATGACTTTCAGGGAAAGCCCTGTTGTCCATACCACTGTCTACAGATGTGCATTTGGCAACGATGCAGAGATGGGCCTTCTCTGCAGTGGCACCCCCCCCCATGGAATGATCTCCCCTCTGAGGTACATACTACATCAGGCCTCAACACTGGTATGTTTTAGATGTTCATCGAAATTTTATCTGTTTACTTTAGCTTCCCCCCAACCATCTTTGTACCAGTTGAATGATATTATTTTGTATTGATGTGTCTGAATAGTTTCTGTTTGTTTGTCCGTTTGTTTTGTTTTTATTCTTTTGTAAACTGCTTCAGGATTTGCTTCCGATGAGAAGTGGTATATAAATATTGCAAATAAATTATTTTTTGTATGATCTGAATGAAATCCTCACCCATCTGCACTGGCCAAATCCAATTGTTACAGCTATTCCCAGCATAGAGAGGATCATGATGTACCTGCCTTCCATATAGCTGTTAAAGATGAGGAGCTTGTCAGGAAAAAAAAAGAGATGGCAACCCCAATTAAGCACCAACATGGCTGAATACAGAAGGACTGAAACACAGACTTTTAAGAGCTAAGCAGTCAAATCCCTCTGCCCGGATGGACGAATCTGTCAGTTTTGCTTTCTCCAACTCTAAAATTTTAAAATCTCAAGTTTTTTCTATCCTGCTCAGAAAGAAATTTGCTATTTTGGCAAGTTCTTATCTAGAAAATGAACCAAACAAAATTCTCACCCATCCTTATAACTTCGGCAACCACTTCAAATCAAAGCAAACAAAAGTGGGTTAGAGTGAACATTGGTCTAACTCATTACAAGGCAGCTTCATATCACAGAGCCCTGTGGATTCTGCAGTGCAGAATTACAGATGCTTGCCACCTTGGACACATGCCATACCTCCAAGACCTGCAATTTTCTTTTGCTGACTAGCTTCTGAATGTGATTCAGCAGGTTTAAGATTCTGTATGACTTTTTCAAGGATGGTTGACTAGAAGGTGGCTTTGTTAGGAGATGATAGCCGGGATTAAGATGGCATTGTAGGTTTTGTTGTTCTTTTATGCTCCCGAAGATGAAAAATTACTAGCAAAGTCACAAGCCAAGTGGAGACCGGCTCACTCGTTTCGCCAACCTTGCTCAGCCTTGTTCAAACCTGCAAGGGGGCTGTCAAACAATCTCGGTCACATCTGAACCAGAACTGACACTTGTTCCAAAACAATTTGGTGGCTTTGCGGTAGGAATGCAGAGATATGAATGCCAACTTGAATGTCTGTTTTTGGTTTGTTTCCACATTTTATATGCTATTTGTTTTTGTACGAGCTGCATCGCCTTATCTTCAGTGACTGCAATAACCCCTTGTGGCCACCTCATCCCTGTTGGTGCCTTTACTATATCTAAAAAGCAGGTACAGTGTATTTGATTTGCAACCTGTCATGTCTCATTTCTGTGATGAGCTCATTGCGCGAGAATGCTTTTGACATGTTACACCGGCCGACTACATGATTCCAATGGAAAGAGACACGCTGCAATGAAACGACTGTGATAACACTTAAAAGCTACACAGATCCAACTAGCTGAAATTCCTTAAGCAGTTGAGAAAGATCTAGAACTATAAAAGCACGCACGCACGCACATGGAAAGCCCCTAATGTTTAGTTGCTTTTGGAAATAGTCATTGTACTGGACTTTGGATGTGTGATTGTGGCTTCTCACCAATGCCATCTGTGCAGGGATGGTTGAAAGTAAGGATGCGCTGATGCTGGGAAGTTTGACTCATTTGAGCTCGATGGACTCCCTGCCCACTTCTCATCCAATGATCAGAAGCAGATTGAGTTGGGGGGCGGGGTTTCCATGGACTTCCATCTCTAAGATGGGTCACAGTTTGTGCATTCTTTAAAAAAAACACAAAGGAATTTGTGCAAATGGAGCTATTTGCGCAATTTGCGTAACTTTACACAGTTTGCATAACTTTACACAAATTGGGTAAATCACGGTATTTTACATGCTTTGCACAAATCAGCACCCAAAAAGCATGTGGATCTAGCACGATTTATATAAAATCAGCCGATTTGCACAAATTGCACTAGATTCACGTGCTTTTCGGGTGCTGATCTGCACAAAACAGGCAAAATACCATAATTTACGCAATTTGCAGAAAGTTATGCGAACTGTGTAAAGTTACGCAAATTGCACAAATAGCGGCATTTGCGCAAATTTCCTTCGCATATTTTTTTTTAATGCACAAACCACAGACCATCTTACAGACTGAAGTCCGCGAGCTGGTTCGACTCGCATCATAGCAAGTCGGCACGAACACAGGGCTGGCAAACTGGAATTTGGGGAGCCGAATCATGAGAATCTGTTGGATTTTCACCCCCTATCAGATTGCTCACACATCCCTAGCTGAAAGATTTATGGGTCCTAGGGCAATTCTCTCTCTCTCTCTCTCTCTCTCTCTCTCACGCACACACGCACACACACACAACACACACACACACACACACACACACACACAGAAACACACAGACCTAACTCAGTGGTGGACAATCTTGGCCAACTCTAGTTAAAAGGATCTTGGGTGCAAGTGATGGGAAATATCTCTGCCCAATCCCCTGGAGAACTGCTGCTTGAGCAGACAATACTGAACGGACAAATAGTCAGACCTGCTAGATGGCAGCTTTCCTCTGTTGTGGTGGTTGAGGAATACTGGTCAGCCTAATGAATATATGTATGTAGAGGTCTCATGATGCAGAAGCAACTAGGTCATATCACACCATTGTACTTGCTCAGATCTAGGGATGTATGAGAATTTCGTTTTTCCTTGCATGCATCTGAATGCAAGCATGTGCCCACTGAAAATATTAATGAATGGCTGAACAAGTGCTCGCATTACATTTCATTTCCAATTCCCAGTTCAATATATATTCAAATTTCACAATTTGCACTTTGTGCTTAATTTGCACAAGTTTCCCATTCGCGCAAAGCGAGCAAAGATCGCAATGGAAATGGGAAGCGGGCGCAAGCGAGCCGTGAGATGGTGTTTGGATGGTTATTGTTGAAGCTTTGGCTTAACAGCTAAGGAGCTGCTATCGTCTGGTGAAGACCAGGTGGCACACTGAGAGCCAGTGTGGTGCAGTGGTTTAAAACGTTGGGCTGGGACTTGGGAGACCTGATTTCTAGTTCTGACTTGGCCATGAAGCTCACTGCGTGACTTTGGCCCAGACACTGACTCTTAGCCCAACCTACCTTATAGGTTTGTTGTGAGGATAAAATGGAGAGGAGGAGGAGGATTATGTAAGCCGCCTCGGGTTCCTTGCAGGAGGAAAAAAGATGGCATGCAAATGTAATTATTATTATCATTATTATTATTATTATTATTATTATTATTATTATTATTATTATTCCAGTTTGACTTTCTGCCAACTGCATGTTCTGACAGTTTATTTCTCATTTTCCTTTCTGTTCAGGCACATCATCCTCATGTCAGGCAGCAATCAATCTCATTAATTGCCCTAGGATGACTAATGTGGAGCTGCACCATCACCTACACAGAGGGCCAGGGCTGGCCCTCCCGTGAGGTGGGATGAATCCCCTGCCTCAGGTGGCAGAGTGGCAGACTGTGCACTTCCCCCCTGCCCCCATCGGAAGGGCCTGCTGCCTCGCTCCATTGAGCTGGCACTATAGTGGGTGAGGTGGGTCCTGCTAGCAACTCTCCCACCATGGAAATATTTCCAATTATTAAAGTGTCTGTAAAAGTAGGAGAACATTGGTTTCAACCCTGTAGTCCGGCTCTTTGGATACTTACTGTACCATAAGAATACTAATGCTTGTTCCACCATCTCTAATAAAGGTGGGTGTTTCTTGGGGAGCCCATAGCAAAGGCAGCACCAGATGGCTAATCCTGCAGTTGGAATGTGAAGCCTGGCAAAAGTATCCAACAGAATCATTGAACAGATGTTTAAGAACTCATTAACCAATGCACTTCATAATAAAACACACTATGTCAAAAGGAACTCTAGCAGCCTATCAACCCTAACTTAAAAACAAAAACAAAAAATACAACCCCAAAAGACTAAGAATAGCATCTCACCCTTGATTTGCCCCATTTTAAACTATACAATAAAGTATGTTGTTTACATTTCTTAACTCTTTTGAAGCTCACACAAATGATTAACAGTTGCACAATGAGAGCTTTACTTCACATTTCTTGCCATCATGAGACATTTTTGACATATTTTCCATCTAGCATTTTTCGCTCTCTCTCTTTCATACACACACTCGGGCACAACACACACACGCACGCACACATATAAATCGTCCTCTGCTCTTATTGTGTTGAATCCAGACTTTATCATTGTTCGAATAGATCATCCACTGAAATTGACGGGACTTAGATCAGGCATGACTCATTTGTTTCATTGGTTGCAATGGGTCTACTGAAAGCATGACTAAGTCTGGATCCAAACCACTGCCTCACAGATGGAAATGGAGTCCTCTTGGACCAGACTGGAGGTCTTCCAAATCAAGCATCCCATTTCCCCACAGTAGCCCACTGGATCCCTCTGGAAATGCAGGAAACGTGGCACGAAGGCCTAACAACATTGCAAGAGTCATGCTTGATCAGACCAATGGCCTGTCTAGCCCAGCATTCTGTTTGTACAGAGTCTGACAAGCTGCCTCTGGGAAGCCCACAAACAAGATATGAATAGCACCCTGCCACTTATGTTCCCCAGCAAGTGGTATTCAGAGGCATACCATGCCTGGTACAGGAAGTAATATACAACCACCACGATGAGTAGCCTTTGTCAGCCTTATCCTCCATGCATTTCTCTAATACCCCCTAGTGCACACTGTTATCCTTTACTGATTGATTTGATTTATACCTCCCCTTTCTACCGAGGAGATGGACCACACTCCTTAATATAAAATAAACATTAGAAATATTTAATGCAACATGATTACCTAATCATCCACTCACCAGCTCTGCAGTCTCCAGAAGATTGTAGAAAGCTTTATAATCCTGGATAAAGAGAATTGCCCTGAGGTTCGAAACACGTTGGCAATTTACATAGGTTTTAAATAAAAACCTTTATCATCCACCGGTTCAGCCCTTTTGCCTTGGCTCCGTTTGCTGTTTCTACTTCTGGGCTTTTCCCCTCCCTGTCTATTCGATGCCCTCAAAGGCACTTAATATATTCCTTCACCTGTTCCAGAGTTGATTCTGGGGCTGGCCAATATAATCATGTGATGCCAGTGCTTTGTCAGCTGCACTAGTCCATTTTCAAGCCAAATTCAAAGTGCTGATGTTGACCTTTAGAGCCCTAAATGGCTTGGGACCAGATTATCTAAAGGAACTTCTCCCACATGTACCCACTCAGACCCTAAGGTCATCTTTGGGAGCTCTCCTCCAGGTAGCCCCACCAAAGGAAGCTAGACGGGTGCCTACAAGAGAGAGGGCCTTCTAGTTGTGGCACCCCACTCATGGAATGAACTCCCCAAACAGGTTAGCCTGGTGCTTATATCATCATCTTTTGGCACCAGGCAAAGAACTTTCTTTTTCTCCAGGCATTTTAGAGGTCTAGTTCTAGATTTGTATGTGCTGTTTTATCGATTCCTGTGCTGTTTATTGTTTTGTTTTGTCACTGTATTTTATTGTATTCTTTATATATTTGTATTGTATTTTATATATTATTAGTGGTGAGAGTGTTGACTGGGACTCGGGAGATCCAGGTTCTAGTCGTTGCTCAGCCATGAAACTCACTGGGTGACTTTGGGCCAGTCACTGACTCTCAGTCTAACCTACCTCACAGGCTGTTGTGAGGATAAAATGGAGAGGAGAAGGAGGATTATGTAAGCCACCTTGGGTTCCTTGCAGGAAAAAAGGCGGGGTATAAATATAATAAATAAATAAAATAAATAATAAACTGTTCTATGGCCTTTTAGTCTTTAACTGTTTGTAATCTACCAGAGGACATTAGTTATAAGGTGGATTAGAAATATAATAATTAATAAATAAATAATTCTAGGTAATAAAATAAAAAAAAAGACTCTAGAGCTGAACTATGACTCAGATTAAGCCACAAGAGAAATGTTCTGGGAGCATGGTAGTGGTTCAGTAGTATCTGACACCCAATGTAAGCTCAAGATCACTTAAAACCATAAATACAATAACATTGTAAACATAATATAAAACCTTAAGTTTAAAATGCAATAAAACCAAAGCAGGAACCAAGATAAAAGTCAGTGGGAGTGCAAAGATCTAAAAATGCACTAACACATGTTATTTTTTCAAAAAACTAAATATACCCGGGGAAATGAAAAGGAATCTTCACCTGGCACCGAAAAGGCCACAATGCAGGCACCAGGTGAGCCTCTCTGGGGAGGGCATTCCAGTACATCTCTGCTGATGTTCTGATAAACATTACAATATGTGAAGCAGGAAAAACAACAAAAGGAGAAGAATAAAAAGAGAAAGGAACATTTTCCTTAGGACTGCTGCTTCTTGACCAAGCTGATTTAAGCAAGCTAATTTGCTGCTGCTACACAATCCTGACATACATACGCATAGAGAGAGAGAGAGAGAGAGAGAGAGAGAGAGAGAAATTAGAATGGGGCTTAAAGGACTTGATCCTGTCAATGACAGACAAGAGGCAAGCCCCAACAACATTGCAGGGAAAACCATTTTGCCAAAATGGACTCCAATCTAAGTAAGTGTGGTCAGCTCAGATTTTTTTAGATCAGCATTTATCAGTATCACTTCAGCAGCTACGCTATCAGATCTACCCAATAACACCAGCTGCACAAAGGAAAACACAGTTCCTTGAAGTACAGACAGAAAGTATTGGGAATCAGCAGAGCTAGTCTGGCCAAAAGGGTTTAGAGATTATGGAGCATAAGACGCAGCCACATACACAGTCAGATCACGGGTCCATCTAGCTCAGTTTTATCTACACCAGGAGCGGGGAACCTCTTTCAACCGGAGAGCCAAATTCAATTTCGGAAAAGCTCTTGGGTGGCTGCACTGAAGTAGTGGGCAGGGCTGAAGTCAAACAAGATGAGGCCAAAGGCAAAAGGGGTAGAGCCAGAAATACTCTCTCTCTCTCTCTCTCTCTCTCTCCAATAATACCTTGGATTGCAAGTAACTTGGTTTGAGAGCGTTTTGCAAGACAAGCTAATTTTTAAATATTTATTAATTTATTTTTGACTTGATATACAAGCGACGTCTTGCAATACAAGTACTGTAGTACGGCTTAAATTAAAAATCTCTGTACAAATTTTTTTGGGGGGATTTCATTTTGATATAAGAGTGTTTTGGATTACAAGCACCTTTCCGGAACGAATTATGCTCTCAATCCAAGGCATGACTGTATCTATGCATATTGTAGCTTAAAGCTCTTATTGCCAGTAACTAAGTCTCTGGTGAGGCATTTCAACCTTTTAGAATGGAGAAAAAATGGCACAAAAGCTGGGAAATGACCAAATGATCAGTGGCTGGGGAAAAGGGGGTGGTGCCAGATGATGATGATGATGATATTTATATACTGCCCAACAGCCGAAGCTCTCTGGGTGGTTTACAACAATCAATAAAAAACACAACAATACAATAGAAAATAATTGCAGTTTATAAAATATAAACAATATAAACAATATAAAATAGTTGAAGGAACATGGCCATCTGGGGACCTTGGAGGGCCAGATTTGGGCCACCAGGCCTGAGGTTCCCCAACCCCTGATCTACACTGACTGGCAGTGGATCTCCAGGATTTTGGATGGGAGTCTTTACCAGCCCTATCTACCAGGGATTGAACCTGGGACCTTGTGCATGCAAAACATGTCGTCTATCACTGTGATCCTTTGGTGGAGTAAGATCAGCTTCTAAATGAGTAACCAAGTTCACTTATTGCATCAGGGTCAGGGACAATAAAGAATCCCATGGTACCATAGTTTGCACTGGCCATAGATACTGTAGTCCTAAAACCAACCTCGTCAGATGCATGAAGCAAGGTATATGGCTGACTATAAAAACATAAGAAGAGCCATGCTGGATCAAACCAAAGGTCCATCTAGTCCAGCATTCTTTTCACACATTGGCCAACCAGCTGCCCACAGGATTCCAGAAGCAGGACATGAGTGCAACAGCACCCTCCAGCCTATGTTCCCCATCAACTGATGTATATAGGCATACTGCCTCTGATACTGTAGGTAGCATATTGCCATCAGGACTAGTAGCCATTGATAGCCTTCTCCTCCAGGAATTTGTCAAATCAAATGTGGCTATAATTAAGGCAGGCCAGTAGGGAATCAATGGGCCCCAAGGGAATAAATGGTGAACTGCCATAACCTAAATATAGGTAGCCTAATATGTTTCATTTTATTTAACACTAATACATTTTAATGTCACAAATGTAAAAGAAGGACCTACCTAGCATATCGGTTATTTAAGTGCTTTTGCACTCATTGGCCAGAACAATATACCTTAGTGCCACCTTCCCCAACCTAGTAGCTTCCAAATGTGTTGAACTACAACTTCCACCATCCCCATGTTGGCTGCGGATTATGGGAGTTGTCTTCCAACTTGTCTGGTAGGCGCTCAGTTGGGGAAGGCTGCTTTCATGCATGGTGAAGATTAAAAAGGACTTTGCATCAGCAGAAGGGCCCCTTTGGATCCAACCATTCTTGGTGTGCATACATGTTTGGGCAAAATTGAAAGAGAATATATTTTCAGAGCTAAAATGGAGAGTCTCCTCTTGATTAACCATTCCTTTAGCTATTATTATCCCCCCCCCCCATTAACATTTCAGAAAAGAACAATATCAAAGAGTTGCATCTAAATATTACATTTAAAAAATGGCATGCAACTGGATTCTATTTGGATATTTCCCCCTCTTCCTTTTAACACCCCCCCCCAAATACATTCAGTGTAAGAGGGTAATATAATACCCTTTGACAAGCTGAACAGTTGTAACAGGCGGTTGTTTAAAGTCTCTACATGGCCTGTTAAGAATGAAAACTGCAATGAGACACAGTTCGGGAACTGGGGTTTAAGCCCGGCTCAGCCATCACACTGTGCTTAAACCAAGTCCTTTTATCCCATTAATTTAGTCAATGAATCCCTCTGGGTCCCCTGTAACCGTCTACCAACTACAGCTCATTAAGGCTCCATATCCGACTTCTCATGTTGTTTCACTGAAAGCACTTATGCCTAAAATGTAATTAAACTTAAAAAGAAACAAATCTTCCCCCTCCACACCCCCTTTCCATTTTCCTGCACCCACTTGAAAAAAAAATTATTTAAAATAATAATAATAATAAAAAGAACAGAACTTTTCAGGAGGTTTGTTTGGGAAGATGTCTATGTTTCCAAGCACTTTTTGGTGCAATATTTGCTCAACTGTTCCTCGCAGCATGCAATTAGAAGTCTAAATACTCAGGGTAATGGGCTTCTATTGGGATTTCAACTCGCAGATCTTTTCCAAACAATAATGCGGAAAGACTAGCTGTCCAATGAGGTGTCTTATTGAAATATCCCAGGCCGTTTCACTTGTCACAGCTGTCGACTCAACCATTTGCACTTACACTGTGTTGCTTTCATTACAAAAATAGAAATTTGTGTCCTTAGTGCTGTTACATTACTAATGCTAAATATTTAATTCCCCGGGGGTACTAATTATGGTCGTGCAGTGGCAACACTGATTCTACTTTTTAATAACAACTGTAAAAGCAATTTGAGCATTTTTTTTTCAATTAATTAAATACATAGTCTACCAGTAACCTCTTGTCATTTTGCCCTCCAGGACCTTCACTAATTTGTGTGGAATAAAAATGTTTTGAAAAATTAACGGATATGCTAGTCTGCTCACTGTTATTTTATTAAATTAAAAGGGCTGTCGAATCAACACGATAACCTAATAGTTACAGGCATAGTACGCTCTGCGCGATTCGGGAAAGCAGAGAAGGTACGACAAGTGGTGTTCAAACACCGAAAATGTTTACGAGCGCCTAATTAGCAGAGAAGAGAGGCAATCGGCGGAGCATGCTCAAAGCGAGCATCAGCCTGGCGCCTGAGGTGACACGCTAAAATGCTCTCAAGACAGCATCGTGCATTTAGTAGTCCCCATTAAATAAAGACTTGACTCCAGAGTATAATAGCAGTAACCGCTTACCACCTGTGATATACAGTGCTTAGTCAAAAAACAGAGTTGTCTAATGTCAAATGGCCAAAGGGAGCTACATAGAGCCAGTGTGGCGTGGTGGTGAGAGTGTTGGACTGGGACTCGGGGAGATCCGGGTTCTAGTCCCCGCTCGGCCATGAAACTCACTGGGTGACTTTGGGCCAGTCACTGACTCTCAGCCTAACCTACCTCACAGGGTTGTTGTGAGGATAAAATGGAGAGGAGGATTATGTAAGCCGCCTTGGGTTCCTTGCAGGAAAAAAGGTGGGGTATAAAATAAATAAATAAATAAATAAATGACAGAGCATTGTCATAACACCCCCTTAAGGATGTGGAGATTCCGATAAGGATGCATCTTGAGAGGGTTCTACCCTTAAAAGCAGGCTAAAAATTATTTTAAATGTTTTTTTAAAAAAATAATGACAACATGAAGGAAGCGATGTTGCCAAATGGTCTAACTTCAGTGCTTTTTTTCTGGAGAAAAGGGTACCGGAACTCTTGGATTACATTTCCTCGGGAGTAGATGGCGATTAAATTGTAATGCAATTAATAGAAGAAAAGGTGCTGGAACTCAGTTCCGGTGAGTTCCACCAGAAAAAAAGCCCTGTCTAATTTCATGTACTTCATTCATTCCATTGTATCCTACACCCTCCCCCCAAGGAGCACAAGGCAGCCTACAAGGTTCTTTCCTTCCCTCCCTCCCCGCCCCCATTTTATCCTCACAACAACCCTGTGAGGAAGGTGAGGCTGAGAAATGATGACTGGTTCAAAGTTACCAGCGAGTGTCACAGCCACTGGGGTGTGCTGGTAAATTTTTATTTTATTTATTTTATTTATTATATTTGTATACCCCGCCTTTTTTCCTGCAAGGAACTCAAGGTGGCTTACATAATCCTCCTCCTCCTCCTCTCCATTTTATCCTCACAACAACCCTGTGAGGTAGGTGAGGCTGAGAGTCAGTGACTGGCCCAAAGTCGCCCAGTGAGGTTCATGGCCGAGCGGGGACTAGAACCCGGACAGTCCCCATAGTCACACCCCCTGGGAGAGTCCAAAATTGCAGGCAGCTCCATCTTAACAAACCAGTTCTATCAGTTTACATCTCCATGAGCAGCAGGCCTTCCCCATTATTATTTATTATTAATGTTCATATACTGCCTTATCTGCTAAAAAACAACAACAACAACAACAACAACCCATCAAGGTAGTGTACAAAAACTTAAAACAATATAAACCCTTAAAACGATAAAGATAAGGACATAAAAATGCTAAGGGAGCCATCCTATGACCCCGCAGACAGCGTCTGAGGGGCCGTAGGATTTTTCAGATTTTCAGCTCCGACTTCACAGCTGGCAAACGGAGCTCCGACCCCGCCCTCCCCTGCCCCTTCACAGGCGTGGAGATCAAAGAACTGCACCAGCTGCGTTCCGAGGCCAGGAAAGCGACCTCGGAGAGGGATAAAAGGGGGTGGGGGGAAGGAGACTGGAGGGGTCGGGATGCAAGGTATCCTGCAGCTGCTCCAGCCTCCTTCCGTTTCCCTCCAAGACACTCTAGCTGGCTGGGTGGAAAAGGCAGAGCGGGGGGACGGGGAGCGGTAAAGATCGCCTCTCTGCCGCTCCTCCCACTCTGCCCTGGATGCCTGTAACCTTCCGAGTTCAGGGGCTTACGGGTATCCCTATAGGATTGCACCCTGAAAACATTAAAACACATTTTAAAAGGCTAAACTGGGAAAACTGCCTCTTTACACCCTTTCCTAAAGCCAAGAGCGTGGGGGCCAGTCATAGTTTTTGAGGGAGTGCATTTGGCAGTTTGGGGGCAACATAGGAGAAAGCCCTTTCACGCATGCCCAACAAACGGGCCTCTGCAGGTAATGTTGCCCTGAAACGGGCCTTTCCTGCAGATCTTAGTATTCAGCCAGGTCCATAGCAACTCAGGCAGTCCCTCAGATAGTAAAGCTGATGGGCTTTAATTGCCCATTCAAGATCAAGCCACCCCCAAAATACTTTGCATCACAATAGGGAACAATGGGCAGAATCCAACGGGGACGCTTATGCCCCTGAAGATTCTTTTCTGCTCCAATTCCCTTCTGTAAGCAGTGGATCCCACCAATTCCACTGCACACGCCGGAACCACCACGTATGCAAGGAAGATTCAGTGCTTTCTATGGGAAGCCCCAAAACGAGTGGAAATGTACATTTCTGGAAGGAGGCGGGTCACCGGAGCTCCCTTATGTGATCTCCGCTGACCTGCCTCCTTCCAGAAACGAGTGTTCCGCTCGTTTTGGGTTGCCCTGGAAATGCTAAACCATTGCGCAAGCAGTGGTGCGGGAGACACTCGGCGGGGGCGGAAGCAGCCCGTTGGATTCTGCTGAATATATTGTTGCTGGGGAAATCCCCCACCCCACCCCCAGCAGCTACTGTGAGGACTGCAGCTGAGTTCAAATAGAACAGGAGCTTCTGAGGTGGGGTGGGAGACAGCAGCACATGATGTCAGTGTTCCTGCTAATAAAAAAAAAAAGCACTGGTACTGCATCCCTACAAGTCCTGCCCCACTACACCACTGGTCGCAGCTGAGTGAGGATTTGAGCTCAGGTATCGCCTGTCCTGTTCCAACACCATTAACTCATACCGGCTTTGCATTGATCACCATGGCTTTTCTGAAGAAGATCTGGAAATGAAGATCTGGAAAGAGCAGGTGTCACCCCCCCGCTGTGAATTTGTATGAACTACAGTGTTGGCCCTGGTCCCATAAACACATCAGCTTGCGTTAAGGCTGGCCAGAGGTAGATTTAAAACCAGTCTGAAGTCACCTCTGCATGTAGACTGTAAGGCCTGTGGCTCACGCTGGCTCAGCTTGTCTGAGTGTGGAAAGCTAAGCAGGATCAGGCCTGGTTATGACTTGGATGGGAGACCCCTCCTCTAGTTTCCTGCATTGAACAGGGGGTTGGACTCGATGGCCTTGTAGGCCCCTTCCAACTCTATGATCTATGATATCTGTAAGATGATGATCCCAACCCCAATCAACATTGCCATACAGCAAGATCCTTAGAGTTTCAAACAGCCTCTGTTCCTGAAATGTCTCCTTGCTTAGTAGCTCCATTGCATCAAAGTACAGAAATCGGAATGAGCAAGTGCTGTAGCATATTCAGTCTTCCGCAGTTCAATCAGACCCAAAAGTATTCTGCTCACATATGCAGACTTAACAGAACGTCCACTACGTGTGAGCTTCAATCATTGCGGTACGGTTCTTTAATTCCTCCCTTCACCTGGGAGCTAATTTAACAAAGTATTTCCCTAAATTACAAATAATATAAAAGATCAATTAAAGGGGGAGATCAGTACACATAATACTGTAGTGCCCAGAATCTAATAATGATGGACATATTGGACAAAATAAATACAAAGGGAAGATGACCTCATACTCCACAGAGATTGACTGAAATTTGCCTGCAAAGTATTCTGCTGTTTTGACCAATGTTGTAAGTCCCAAAGGCCACCATTATTACTGTTTATTTAATTTATACCCTGCCTTTCCACCAAAAAAAAAAAAAATGGTGCTTAAGGGAGCTAACAATAAAATAGATTTAAAACAAAATCTTAATTAAAACTTATCATAAAGACAAATAAATTAAAAACACAACAATAAAAGAAATAAACAGCAGCCAACCAGTTAAAAACCCCTTCAGCAATACATATGCCACTGCCAGTGTTCCCCAACCTTGGGTCCCCAGATGTTTTTGGCCCACAACTCCCAGCATGCCTCAGCCCCAGTTGTAGGCCAAAAACATCTGGGGACCCAAGGCTGGAGAACACTGATATATGTCAAAGGCCTGTCTGAATAAAAATGTTTTTGCCTGCTGGTAGAAGGTCAACAGAAATGGGGACAACAAAGCCACCCTTGCCAGGGAGTTCCAGAGCCTGGGAGCAGCCACTGAGAAGGCTCCACCACAGTGGTAAGTCACATATTTCTTTATTTCTTGGTGCTCTGGGAGGTTCACAACAATTAAAAACATAAAATGCAACACTATAAGACATAATGTAAAACTTTAAAACTACAGTATAAAATCAGAATAAAACCTAGCAGCAGTGCAAAGATTTAAAATAGTGACAGATTTAAACACAACAGAAACTGAAAGACTAAAATGCCTGGGAAAATAAGATTGCCTTCAACTGGCACTGAAAAGACCACAACATAGGTGCCAGGGGAGCCTCTTTGGAGAGTTCATTCCACATCCGGGGTGCCACTACAGAACAGGCCCTCTTCTTAGTGGACACTCATCTCACATCATTTGGCAGAGGCTCCTGGAGAAGGTCCTCTAAAGACAGTCTTAGGGTCTGGGCAGGAATGTATGGGAGGAGACAATCCTTAAGGTCACCTGGCCCCAAGCTGTTTAGGGCTTTTCAATACCAGCACATTGAATCAGACCTGGAAATGAACTGGCAGCCAGTGCAGATGGAAAAGTACTGGCATGATATGATCGGATTGGCCAGTCCCCGTTAACAATCTCGCTGCCTTAATTTGGACAAGCTGAAGTTTCTGGATAAAAGGACTTGGTTTAAGCACAGTGTGATGGCTGAGCCGGGCTTAAACCCCAGTTCCCGAACTGTGTCTCATTGCAGTTTTCATTCTTAACAGGCCATGTAGAGACTTTAAACAACCGCCTGTTACAACTGTTCAGCTTGTCAAAGGGTATTATATTACCCTCTTACAATGAATTCAACATTTTTTTGGGTGTGTGTGTGTTAAAAGGAAGAGGGGGAATATCCAAATAGAATCCAGTTTCATGCCATTTCTGGACTGTTTTCAAAGGCAGCCCCATTGTTGTTGTCGTTGTTGTTGTTGTTGTTGTTGTTGTTGTTGTTAGTAGTAGTAGTATTCATTTATATTTCATATAATATATTATATCGATAGTGGGGCACCAGCACCCACTGGAAGCCCGTCCTACGCAGTTAGACCAAGACTATCACCCAGCATTTCAATTGTGTTACATGTGAACAGCACAGTCAAACCCAGCAAACATTGTTATGTGCAGATAACAATTTGTTATGCAAGATAACAAAAATGTTACCTCGTCTAAAACAACATTTTAACTGTTAATAGCCAGCCCAACCTAAACCTTCTTGTCAGTCATTAGTTTTGCTATAAGGCCATGGGCGACAGTTCAAGTTTTGTGCTTAAAACCCAGCTGTTCCAATGACATTCAAATTCAACTAGAACTGGAGACAGGCAGGATAGAAAACATCACGCACACACACCACAGAGGAGCAGGGCCTCCTTGGTTTTGGACCCTACTTCATGAGCATCCTGCCTAAGGAGACCCATTTGACTTGCATTCTTCTCTCTGTGTGTGCTTTTAGGAGAATGTTTCAAGTTTTCTCTCCCCCCCCCCCCCAATTTGGGCATGATATTTACGAGTTTGATTGCTGCTGATTGTACTATGCCAGCTATTAGATATTCCATTCTGCATGTATGAGATTTAACTTGGGCTTGGATCCTATGGTAAGTTAACTTAAGGATTTCACAGAAGAAAAGATTCCTGCCTCCCTCTCCCCCACCCTCTACCCAAAAAGCCTCTCTGGAGAGTCAAGAGACCTCCCGAAAAATGTGGCCATGCTTGCTGGGGGATGATGGGGCATGTAGTCCAACACATCTAGAGGGCTCCAGGTTGAGAAAGTCTGGTCTCAAAAGCACAGGAGAGTGCTAATTTATAACCACCTACTTCCCCAAGTGCATTATGGCTCATACACCCCAAGCCTGAATTAGAACACTGCTGAAGTGGAATTTATAGCCCTGGTTAAAAAGGTAAATTGTGGGTTCTGCCCAAACATTTTGTGTGTGTGTGTGTGTGTGTGTGTGTGTGTGTGTGGCAAAAATAGACACTCAGAAACACAACCAAGTAGAAAATGCTTGGGATCTAGAAATATTTGCACAGAATACAGCAATCATTGTAGAGTCAGGAAGTCTGGTTGAAACCAACCTATTATTTGGAGTATTTATATCTATATATATAAAATAGATTCTGTCTACTCCAAGATTACATTTTGTTTTCTATCTTGAGTGCTAAATAAACAGCTTTGCAATCCTAAACTCTAATGCCTGGTCATTATGTGCACTCAGAGGTACGATTTGAGTCGCTGACCTAATGCAAGGCCCTTCCTATGCTGCTATATATGAAACACACAAGACTAGTGTTATGCTGGTTTAATTGGGGATAACTACATGGTAGTACCACTGAGCCACACATGGAAGATTAAGCAGCAGCAGGAGCAAACCCATTTCAAAGGTCGTTTTCTGGAAGGATGGGAATTAAAAATAGGCAGCGTGCTGGCAACTGCAGGCTCAGGCTTCAGCAATGCCCACATTTTACGTTGATGGAAAGAGATCATAGAACCATAGAATCATAGAAAAGTAGAGTTGGAAGGGGCCTACCAGAGCATCGAGTCCAACCCCCCGCTCAATGCAGGAATCCAGGTCAAAGCATCCCCGGCAGATGATCAGACATGCATTGTAAGCTTTTTGCCCTTAACTCACAGAGTTGCAGGAGTCAGGTTTGGTGGCCCATGTAGACAACTGAGAATAAACGAGTGCTAACGCTTACCTCTACATCAGGGGTGTTGTTCAGGCCCAAACCCGGCCCACCTGGGAGGCCAAATTTGTACCTCTGGGCTTCCACAGATGGCCATGGCTTTTGCCCCGCCCCCTTTCCCCAAACTGATGATCAGTTGGTGGTTTCCTGGCCTTAACACTCATGCCCCCCTGCCCCATTCTAAAAGGCCGAAATGCCTCTCCTAAGGCTCGGCTGCTGGCAGTATGAGGTTCAGGGTGCAATCCAATGGGGATGCCCATTAGGTGAAGTGAGGCAGCTGCCTCAGGTAGCAGATGCTGGGGGTGGGGGGTATGGCAAGGTGTTGTGGCCCATACAGCTCTTTCCTCAGTGGCCTGCCCAGCACCCCCTGAGCTGGCCTACTGCCACCAGGAGGTTGCTGTGCCATCACCAGTGTCAAAATAAGATTCAATTGCCAGCTACTATTCATGGAAGGGAGGGCACCATCTTGTCCTTGGCAACAGAATGTCTTGGGTCGGCCCTGCCTGATAGAGTGGACAGCCAGGACCTGCTCGCTCGGTCAGAGGCCTTTCTCAACAATGCTGCCAGTGTCTCACTGGGAGGTGATGACTAGATGAGGCAACCGGCCAGCCCAACCCAGCAACAAGCAAGCATCCCCACTGTCAGGACACTGGGAGGCCAAGAACGGCCAGGGGCCGAGAGAGAACAGCTGGGAAGGAGATTGTGTTGCTGGATTCTGCTGTCTCAGCTGGCCACCTAGCTTTGCCTAAAGGTAGGGCCAGCCCTGCCAACACGTGTAGGACACTTAAAACAAATTACCCTGTGCTTCATGGGAGAGTCTCCTCTAGAACGGGATCTCTTCCTAATCTTCATTCACATCTACAGAAGGGGATGTCCCTTATGTGGAATACCCTCCCCAGAGAAGTTCTCCTGGCACCTACATTGTGGTCTTTTCAGTGCCAGGTGAAGAACTATTTATTTTCCTAGGCTTTTAAGCCCTTCGGGGTTGGTTGGTTGAAGTCTTATTTCATTTTTAGACCTTTCGCACTGCTGCTGGCTTTTATCTTGGGTCCTACTTTGCTTTTATTCTCTCTAAAACTTACGGTTTCTTTATACTATGTTTTTACTGTGTTATTGTATTTTATCGTTTCGAGTTTTGTTTTGTGAACAAGAGAGCATCGGCTAATGGGTGGTATAGAGGTGCAATAAATAAACAAACAAAGGGTCGTAAATATTGTTACATAAAATAAATAAATAAAATGAATAGTAAAACGTACATTCTTGTATGGGCATGAAGCTGCCCATTGCCGAGCCGGCTTTTTTAAGTGAATGGGGAAGCTTTTGCAGAGCAGCAGTGGCTGCTCAAGGAGACATCCTGTTTAACCCTTTACTCCTGCCTCCCCCAATTTGGTGGCCTCCAGATGTTTTGGACTACAACCACTCCTGGATTAACCATTAAGCAATATAAGCACGTGCTTAGGGCACCAAGGGAAGGGGGGGGCAGAGTGCCACAAATTTTTGCATTTGCATTTTTTGCCTTACAGAATTTCATTTTTTTTAAATAATGCATAAAACAGTGATGTAAATTTGTATTTCTTTCTGTTGCCCTAGTTATGAATAAGTAATTGGCTTATATTGCTTGCTGCTATTTAGTGTTAAATAAATATAATACAAAACAGTTTATACTTAATGTAGTTGTGTGCTCTGGCATGCAGGATGGCCTTGAAGAAATCTGAGTTTTTAATGTCTTATATCACCTTCAGCACTTCTTGAGTCTTCATGTCTTGCCAGCTAAGCAATGGAAGGGCAGAGGGGACACCATTATTGGGCTGTGCTTAGGGCATCAGCTGGCCTTATTCCGGCCCTGACTACAACTCCCAGTATCCCTGGCCACAGGCCATGCTTTCTGGGGCTGATGGGAGTTGAATTCCAAAAGGTCTGGGTCAAAAAGGAACAGTAATTCTGAATTAGAAGCAGAAGTATCACAAATAATTCTTCTGATACAAGGACACTTCCACCAAGCTACTCCAAGTGTTTTAGAACAGTGTTCTCCAAGCTTGGGTCCCCAGATGTTTTTGGCCTACAACTCCCAGCATGCCCCAGCCAGCATAGCTGGCTGGGGCATGCTGGGAGTTGTAGGCCAAAAACATCTGGGGACCCAAGCTTGGAGAACAGTGTTTTTGAACATTCCAAAGTTCTTCAGACATATATAAGTAGAGCTATCCCTCACTCCTGGGGTGAGGACATTCT
Source organism: Shinisaurus crocodilurus (assembly GCA_021292165.1). NCBI lineage: Eukaryota > Metazoa > Chordata > Lepidosauria > Squamata > Shinisauridae > Shinisaurus > Shinisaurus crocodilurus. Next base: position 29,093,927 of record CM037887.1, read on the forward strand.
TACGCTCTTATTTAACAAAGGGAACTGACCTAAAGAGAAAAAAAGTCTATTTGCCAAAATGTTTAAATTAAGGGTCATTAAAGCCATTCAATAATTGTTTCAGAATTTTTTTCCTGCAGGTAAGCACAAAGTTGAGGCCTGGGACACTTCATGATTGATGGCAAGGTCTAGAATTTATTTATTTATTATATTTTTTAATCGCCCATCTGGCCAGTCATCCAGCCACTCTGAGCGATGTACAGTGCAATAAAATACAAGAAAAAACAGAGTGTAAAACACAATTTTTTTAAAAAAAAACCCCACCAGTACAAAACTTAAAAATCCTAACCCACCCTATATTCCCGCCTGAAAAGCCACGTTTTTAATGCACGGTGGAAGCTAATCAAGGAAGGGGCATGGCGGAGGTCACTGGGGAGAGAGTTCCATAAATTGGGAATGCACAATGTTCCATAAACAGAATCGTTATTTCACTTGAGACACTTTATTAATCATTTAATTTCCACAGCAGTGTTAGCGCACAAACAAACTCAGGCAGTAACATTCTCATTTATATTGGTAAGCTACTGAGGCTGAGTGGTAAGTGACCCAACCAAGGCACATATTCAAAATCACTTGACACAGATGAGTTGCCCTTTGTGGATTGGTAACTTTTGTGCAGTGCATTCCCCATTCTAAAAGGTTGAAATGCCTCTCCTAAGGCTTCGATTACTGGCAGGAAGAGCTTGAAGTTAAAATATGCTCATAGTTTTGGAATTTTAGACCTGTCTCCTTTTGCCTTTGGCCCCTTCCACCACTGGGATGCACCCCCGAAAGCTTCTCCAAAACCGAAAGAGGTTTGACACCCCTGCTGTGGAACTGCCCTTTCTGTTGATCCGAATGAGGGCTAGAGAGGAATTGCATTCTAGAGGAGGGCTTTCCCATGAAGACCAGCGTACGGTAATTTATAATGAACTTCACATTCATGTTGCCGGGGCTGTACCTACCATTAGGCAAAATGAGGCGGCAACCTCAGGCAGCAGATTCTAGGGGCAGCAACTAAAATATGCTGGTATTTTTGTTTTTTTGGTCACACCCCTTTGGCCTTCAGCCCTACCAACCACTGGAATGGGGCCCCCGAGAGCTTCTCCGAAATAGAATTTGGCCCTCAGGGTGTGAAAGAGGTTCAACACGACTGCTTGGGGACTTTCCTCCCCCTGCCCCATTGCATATCAACCCATTCTTGGTCTAATGGCAGATGGGTCTAGGAGGCAAGAATGCAAATCCACTGGGTTGATCCTCAAAGATTTCCCCACAAGTACCACCACATCCATAGACCTGCTTTACACACTGGAGTTGGACGCAGGTGAATGGATTTCTGCCGCTGGTGCCATCTAGAGATCTGAAGACAGGAGGCTGGCCATCTTTTTTTGTGGGAATAATTTACTTCCTTTCCCCACCACCACCACCACCAAGCAGAGCAACTAAGGGAAGTGGCATATGGTCCTTCCAAAAGGACACCAAGATAAAATATGACAGGTCAAAGCAACGATCGGATCAAATGAAGGCAAACTGAATCACACTGGAAATGAAATGTGTGTGTGCACAGTAAATACAGGAGAGGGAGGGAGGAATGCCTCCCCTGTCTTTGAATTATGAACGAGGTCTGCAACTCCAGCTGTTGCCATCAGCCCAAGGACATCTGCTTAGCTGGGAAACAGAGCCTTCCCTACATGAGAGAAATAAAAAGAATTTATTTAAGAAGGAGAGAGAGAGAGAATAAGGGCATCTCATATTAGCAAAAGGGAGGGGGAATAGACCAGGGTATCCTTTTCTTTCTAACTATTGAAGAGAAGAAGGGGGAATATACACATCATTCGCATTTTAAACAAAAAAATAAATAAATGCCAAGGGTATTGAAGCTTCAATGGATTAGGCAGGTGTCATGAAAACAGAGCAATAAATCTTTAAAAAAGAAAGTGATGGGTTGTTTTTTTTTTAACAGTTCTGTGTTTAATAAGCATACATACAAAATGGAGATCCATGAAACATGATGCTTGCTACCGGAAATAAGTCTTTCCATCCTTAGAAGAAAGGAAGTTGAACAAAGTCCTGTGAGTGAAGCTCAACAGAGAAGGCCACCTTGAATATCTTCTCTGCAGAAACAGGAACTTACCAATTTACATTGTTCCATCTCATCTGTTTTAAGCACCCACCTAGGAATGGGAGAATCCAAGGCCAGCCCTACCATTGGGCACAGTGAGGAGGCTGCTTCAGGAGGCAGATGCTGGGAGGCGGCAGCAAGGTATGGGGGGAAAGAGCTGTGGACCACACAGTCTGCCCTGCACTCCCACAGATCACCTTCTGCCTTCAGGTGTGGTGGAGGATGCTGTCCGATTGCAAGTGTCAAAGAAAGATTCAGCTGCAACGCCAAGATGGCTTTTGTACACGGAATAGCAGGGGGCACCATCTTGTCCTACATATCAGGCAACAAAGTACCTTGGGACAGCCCTGGGAGAATCTGTCCGTTTCCAGTCCATGTCACATTCACACCTTTTAACCCATAATTCTGGTCAATTCAGTTTCTGCATTAATCTGAAATTTTTTTTTTCTCTCTCTCTCTCTCTTTTTTAAAAAAAATAGTTTTAAAGATCCATATTCAAAATGAATACTTGTATACATTTAAACTGCTGGGAACCACGTTGCAATGCTCAGAGAAGCATGAAATCGAGTGAACCGCTAAGTTCCCACCTGCACATTACACTCAGAGGTGCAATCTGGTCATTTCATATTGGTATTCCCAAAGGCTGAATTCCTCAAGCATCCTATCTCCACCTAAAATTGTAACATGTGAACAGGGCAGACAGAGGTATCATACAAGTACATTTCTTATGGAGCTGCAAGCAGCTGAGATGACTTGTTGAGTGTACACTGCAGCAATCTGGATTTCACTTCTGCATAATCTTCAAGATAGCCCTCAATGTCCTATAACAGGAGCCCCCAACGTCTTTGGGTTGGTGGGCGCATTCGGAATTTTGAGGGTGTTGTGTGGGCACTCTCACAGAATGGCTACCAGGGGTGGGGGTGGGGCTTGCCCATTCATAAAATGTCTGCCATGGTGGGCATGGTCAGTCACAAGAAGCACTCATTCCCCAGAAGGCAACTGGTAAGACTAAAAAAAAAAAAAGTAACTTGCCCAAGAACCTAAGTACAAGGCAGAGATGTGGGGCTGAGCTCCCCGATACAAAAGCTGGAGAGCCTCTGCCAGAAGGAGTAGACAGTACTGAGCTAGATGGAACAGCGATCTGACTCAGTATTATGGAACTTCATGTCCGGACAGCCATGATTTAGGGCGGAGCCAATATGGCTCCCCCTATTTGCCATTCATTTGCAGGTGGGAAAAATGGAGAGATTGTGCTGGTCTGCGACCGAAATAAACCGCTCATTCGTTCATTCAGTGTGGCTTTTTTCAGGGAGGAACTTACCCCAGGGGGCGGCAGTAGCACTTTGCACAGAACCTGCTTTGGTGCAATGCTATGCCGTAACTGAAAACATCATTCCCAGGAGGGGCCTGGACGGGGGAGAAGCGACAACTATCCGCAGACCCTTCCTGGGAGGAACGCCGCCGCCGCTGCTGCCACCACAAAACAGTTGAGACCAGAGGTGGGAAACGGTAAATTGGGGGAAGGGGCTGTTTCACCCTCGGGTGGGTCTCCCAACCTCACCCCCAGCAAATTTCGACCAAAGGTTCTCATTTATTTATTTATTTTATTATATTTATATCCTGCCTTTTTCCTGCAAGGAACCCAAGGCGGCTTACATAATCCTCCTGCTCCTCTCCATTTTATCTTCACAACAACCCTGTGAGGTAGGTGAGGCTGAGAGTCAGGGACTGGCCCAAAGTCACCCAGTGAGCTTCATGGCCGAGCGGGGAGTAGAACCGGGATCTCCCGAGTCCCAGTTCAACACTCTCACCACTACGCCACACTGCCTCATCGGAGAACTCCCCATCCCCTAGGGCAGGGGTAGGCACCCTGGAACCCTCCAGATGTTCTAGTCCCCGCTTGGCCATGAAACTCACTGGGTGACTTTGGGCCAGTCCCTGACTTTCAGCCTCACCTACCTCACAGGGTTGTTGTGAGGATAAAATGGAGAGGAGGAGGAGGATTATGTAAACTGCCTTGGGTTCCTTGCGGGGGGAAAAGGCGGGGCATAAATATAATAAATAAAATAAAATACAACCCCCATAATCCCTGACCATTTGCCACATTGGGTGGGGATGATGGGAGTTGTAGTTCAAAACATCTGGTTGCCTACCCCCGCCATAAAGTGAGCATGAAGACTTCTGATGTCTTTCTGGATGCCTAGCATTCTGGACTTTCCTTGCAGATTTCAACTCTGGTTAAAACTTTCCCATGTGGAATTGTTAAAAATCAAAACAAAAAAAAAAAACAATTAAGGCAGAAAACCGACTTATGGGAGCACTCCCAAATCTTAGCATTGTGGCTGTCAGCATAAAGAGCCCGGGTTTATTCTCGCCATTGTTTACCGGTGAGTTGTTTATAATGTTGTGTATTTTTTTGACAGCCAGCCATAAAGAATGAAAAGCTCCTTCGCTACAAGCTAGGAAAGAAAAGGAAAGGAACGCCCCTCCCTTTCGCCTTCCCTTGAAGAGCTCATTTTCACATTACTCAGGCTTCATTATGCTGAATCAATATTCGTTTAGTCACTGAGGTTATTGACATATTTTAAAATAAAAGTATACCCTTCAGCTACTGCGCTCATTACAGGTAATTTGTCTTGTCAGAGACCCGGGGAATATTATCCCTCGTCTTTCAGAAGCCGACAGCCCATGGAAATACATCCCCATGGTTACAACTGTAAATAATTTTAAGGTAAAAATATTGAAAAATCAATGGCAGTTTCCTGCAATCTGTCACAAACACATCAATCATCATCCACACAGCCGGCAAAGTAAGGATTCGGGAGGCAATGGGAGAGCAGGTGTAATTCTTGGCTGGAATCTCTCGTTTCAGAAAATCACTCCACGTAATGGTGTCATCATTTAAACACTTAAGCACCCGCTGCCACGGTCGCCGTCACTCACGGCTCCTAGTTGGAGGGGTGGGGGAGAGAATCAGAAGAAAGGCAGGAAGGTAGGAGTCACTCCTACAGAAACAAACCTGTTTAAAATGCGTGCACCATTAAGTAAATTTTAGCCAATCGAAAAAGTCGTCTCTTTGCCCCATCCACAAGCTCAGAGCAAATCAATGCCTGTTCTTCCCCGTAAAGATTCTCCATAAATTCACCACTGAAGATGGATTATGCTCTAAAGCGTAATCAAGGTTGCAATTTAGATATAGACACAGATAAACACTCCAGCTCCGGCATTCACATTGGACTGGATCCTACTGGCAGGTAAACACCGCTCTCGGTCGTGTTCTGCTTTCCTTTTGCAACAGGCTTCCAATTCCCAAAGAACTGAAGCAGAAAACATGCCCAGGGCATTCAGAAGGAAGAGAGACAGAATGAAAGAAGACGATGAGGAAGAATTAAAACGCGGGTTTGCCCTGTGGATGTTACGTTTCACTGCAAGTTCGACATTCGACATTAGCCCGCCTAGCCGTTGTATGCTGCAGGGCGGGGAGGGAATCGCAACATGCTTAAAATAAATACCGTACATTATTTTACTCTTCCACTTCAAGTGATGTTCTGTTGCCTACTGAATATTAACAGAAGCAGCATTAGCAAGTGAGAAGCTCAAAACCAATCTCTGGACACAAGACTCAAACAGATAATAAACGCAAGCATTTAAAAACAAAACAAAAACAAAAGCTAATTCTGTGGCTCACGCTGGCTCAGCTTGTCTGATTGTGGAAAGCAAAGCAAGGTCAGGCCTGGTTATTATTTGGATGGGAGACCCGCTCCTCTAGTTTCCTGCATTGAGCAGGGGGTTGGACTCGATGGCCTTGTAGGCCCCTTCCAAATCTATGATCTATGAATCTATGTTATAAATACTTCATATTGATAGTGCTTTTTCTACATTCAGAGGAGACATACTTCCAAATACCAGTGACGGGTGTGTGTGTTGGCATTGCACCCTGCTTGAGAACACCCCAAAGGTATTTCATAGATTTCATATCTGCTTGGCTACTGTATGAATCAGGATGCTTTCTTGTTTTCTGCCCTCTAACAAACAGTACAGATAATTCTTAGATAAGCCAGCCAAGAATTCATTTTTAAAAGCATTACAAGTGTGGTGTTTTGCCTCTGACGTAGACTTAGGTTTCCATCTGTTTCCACCCATTTGATGGGCTCTGAAGCCTTTCCCCCAGGTACCCTAGCTGTCTTTCTGTCCACCGCATCTGAAAGAGAGAGAGAGAGTGCAAGGAAGAGAGAGAAAGAGAGAATAGTTTAAGTTTAAAGGCCAACGGGTGAACACAAACAAAACATACTACAAAAATGTTGGACAGATAGGATATGGCCTTTTCAGTGGTGGCATCGAAACTGCTATGCCCTTCCCAGGGTGAACCCTCAGGCACTCTCCTCCTGATTTCACATATGTTTTGGGAACTCAGCTGTTCAAAACAGATGGCTTTAGAAGAGGATGAGACAAAGTCACTGAGCATAGGTCTATCAGTGGCCCATTGGCCCTGATGGCCTGTGTTCAGAGACAGTGTGCCACTGAACTTCAGTTGCTGTGGAGCACCAGAAGCAGTGGAAGCCGGTGACTCCTATTTTGGTGGGGCTCCTAATCCGTTGCAACATTTATGCTGAGCTTTATAGGAGTTATCCATGGTGCTGAACCTATTTGGGGGATAGAGTTCAGCACCATGGATAGCTCCTATAAAACCTGCACTGGATTAGGAGCCCCACCAAAATAGGAGTCAGCAGCCTCCCCTGACCAGAAGGGGAGGGCTATTTTGTTTTCTTTTATTTTTACCCAGCTGGTGGGCTTCCCAGAGGATTGGCCACTACTGGAAAGAGAATGCTGGACTATATGGCCTTTGGTTTGATCTTCTTATGTTTGCTCTCAAACATATCCTGCCCTGCTAATCAGCCCATCCTAAAAACTGAGCCAGACTTGCTTAAGTCCATGTTTCCTCAATAATAATAATGAGGAGGAGGAGGAGGAGGAGGAGGAGGAGAAGAGCCAGTGTGGCGTAGTGGTGAGAGTGTTGGACTGGGGCTCAGGAGATCCAGGTTCTATTCCCCGCTCAGCCACGAAACTCACTGGGTGACTTTGGGCCAGTCACTGCCTCTCAGCCTAACCTACCTCACAGGGTTGTTGTGAGGATAAAATGGAGAGGAGAAGGAGGATTATGTAAGCCGCCTTGAGTTCCTTGCAGGAAAAAAAGGCGGGGTATAAATGTAATAAATAAATAAATAAGCAGAAGGAGAAGGTAGAATGAGAAGTTTGAATTTTTCTGGGCAGCCTAGGGTAGCCAGGTGTCCTCTTTTACAGTCATCTATTTGAAGGGCTGTTTTGTCCAAGTCCAGTTTAAGGAAACAGAACCATTAGAACTGTAGCCCATCAACACTTAGCACCTGGACATCAGATTGAACAGGAAGGCACACAGGACGCCTAGTCAGTGACTGGGTTTGCACAACATGCTAAGCCAGGGTGGCTACAGTAAGCCCTAGAACAAGCCATGGCTTTGAAGGGTGGCTTGTTGCATGTTGTGCAAACCCGGTCAGTGTTCCTCAGTCATGGCTTCGAAGCCATGGCTTGTCCTTGGGTTTACTGTAGCCATTTGGTTTAGCCTGTTGTGAGAACCCAGCCAAAGTCTTCTGAATGTTCTGAATGGCGTATTTATATTTAAATTATTATAATAATGTCTAGATTTGAATCTATACATATAAATTAGCATACACACATTGTATGAAAATCAGTGCACTCTTCTTTGGTGACGTATTTCTGCTTTTTTTGTGGCCAACCTACCTTTCAGTCAGAAAAGCTTCCCAAGGCAGCTTTCATCAAAACAAAATAGAAAACTATGACATACTCTTTTAATAATTAAAAAACAGTCATTTAAAAACAGCAGTTAAAATATCTCACGATCCAACTGAACCCTCATATAAGATTAATTAAACTATTGTGGGTAGCATTTTAAAACCAGGTGCAATAGAACCATTACATTATCAGGAAGTCAGTCTAGTACCTCAGCTAATAGCAACTCGAAACATTACTCATTGAAAAGTGAGTTTTCAAGGCCTGTTTAAATAAACACGAGAGCTGACAGGGTCAGCCATATATCCCTTGGAATAACTCCACAGATATAGGGTCACCACTGAGAAGTCCCTGCCTGTACCGCCTGCCAACCTGATTGATCCAAAAGTACTGTTCTTCTCATGCCCGTACCAGGAATGGACTTCCAGTAATGACCCCATTCCCAAGTTGCTTCTGGATCCAGAGCCTGAGCTTTTAGAAACTTTTTAAACTAGCAAGAATAGGAGTTAAGATAGAAACCCAAGAGCCCCAATGGCTTGTTCACCATTTGCTATTTCAAATAATTTTTCCCATGTCCATCTTTTCAGTATATATCCTTCTCACTGGGCCATTATTACGAAGTTACCTTTTTTCCTGCCTACCTAAGAGTGACAGAGCGCTCTTAAATAAAAACCTCAAAAAGGTTTTATAGTGCACATTATCCAATGAAGCCAATGATAAACAGAAGTGTGGTGTTATTTAGTGCAACTCCAATACTAGCAAAATTCACAGCCTCAGTTTTATTAATCGCAGTGCCTGGTGGATTTGGGGGGTGGGAGGAAAGGGGTGTTTTGTTATTTTGGTGTCTTACTATATAGCAGGCCTAGGCAGATACGATTTCTCCCCCTTTCCAGCAATCCAGATATCAATTACACATCTCTAAGATGACCAGGAATTTGTGGCTTAGGTGGTCTCATTGTTTGATGGGGATCTTCTACAAAAATAAAGTGTTACAAAACTGGACACCGGGCCAGTTTTTGCAAAGATGGTGGGACTCAGTGGTAGAACACATGCTTCGCATGTAAAAGGTCCCAGGTCCAATCCCAGTTAAAAGAATCTCAGGTCCCGAGGCTGAGGTGGGGAGGAACCTTCCCCAAGATTTGAGAAAGCCAATTCCAGCTCCATGGCAGAGTAGAGTCAGTCCTGGACTTGATGGACCAATGGTCTAAACCATCATAGGACAGCTTCACAGATTCATTGCATAGATTTCAAAGTTTAATCAGGATTTCCTCATTTAAGAAAGAAAACCCTTTCAGCTTTTTGAGACTTTTTGAGTAAGAGGTCAGAGTCAAACAGATTGAACACTTGTAGGGTCTCTGCCACCACCCGATCCCCTTTTGTTTCTATCTAGGTTTTCACTATCAGTTTGGAACAGTGGACTGGAGGGAGCTAGGGTATTAATAGAAAGGGAGCACGTGTTTATTTTAGTGGAATATTAAAAAGTTGTATATCCATGCAATCTATTAATTTAAAATAAATCAATTGTTGATAGGAAAAAAAGGAAGTCCCCAAACAAGCACTGTCTTAAAACAGGGATATTAAACCTTTGGTCTGCAGGCCAAATCCAGTCAACCTGGGGTCCCAATCCAGCCCACTGGGATCACCTGGAATGCCATGCCCCTTCTCCTGCAGTTGCAGGCTATTGCTGGTTGTTGATTTTTAAAGGTTGCTCGTGAGTTGCTTTGAGCAGCTTTTAGCTGGGATAACACTATTTTACAATGAACAAAGAAATGCTCACAGCAACACAACAGGAAAGTCATGAGATAGTTCATTGTAGCGGTTACTGGGCTGTCAGATGCGAAGCAGGGAGACCAGGGTTCAAATCCAAGCTCAGCCATGATGCTCAACAGATGACCTTAATTTCTTACTGAACCTACCTCACAAGGTTGTGAAAATAGGACAACCCATGCACACCACCCTGAGGTTCTTGCAGGAAGAGCAAGGTGTAAGTGTGGTTAGAGATGTGAACCATAACAGGAAAAAATGAAAGGGAAACAACTTTTCCCCCCCCAAGGACTGGAACAAAAAAAGAGAGAAAATAAAATGTCCGTCCCCCCCCAACCCGGTTTTTCCCCACCAGGCCTTCCCATCTCTAAGAGAGCAATCCTATGGGCCATAGAAAGGATCTGAGGGGCCATGGAACGCAACGGATCTCTCCCTCTCCTCTGAGGCTAGAGACAGAGCTCAGACCGTGGAGGAGAAGCTCTGACTGTCAAAGTCCCTCCCACCCTAATGCTGCCCCTCCCAGCTGCCATCTCCGGCAGCTCCCCCTCCCAAGGTCGGGGCTCCAACCTCAGAAGGGAGGAAAAGTGAGTGTCATGATCCAATAGCCTCTCAGCCCCTGTCCCTGGCAGAGGGAGAAAGTTAGACGGCCCATCTAATGAAAATTGCTGCAAAGGAGGATGGAGAGGCAAAAATAGGCTCCGTCACTCCTCCTGCCCTGCTGGCAGCAGCCTGGCAGGATGAAAACAGGGCTCCAACATTGGAGTCCTCTGTCATTTGGGCATCTAGCCCAAAGGACTGTGCTGTAAGTGCAATTTCTAAACAAGAGGAGAAGTCGTATTTTTTAAAAAAACTTGATGACACATCTTTATGTAGTACTGAACAAAATAATAAATAAAAAATAAAATCAGGGATAAAAGGCTGGTATCAGGGTGGCGAGACTGCACATTTCCGGTAAACCAAGGAGGGTATGGTGCCACCACTTATCTTACCTTAGAAGGCACAGGCAAGGTGATCAGCGGCAGTTTGAGGTTTCTTCTATTGGTGGGCCATTGAGGGTGCCCAAAATCCTGGGGCTGCAGAGAGCAGACTTCATTGTTACTGCCAAGATTTAGCAGACAAGGGTGCAAGTTAGCAATAACTGAGAACAAAAGGAGGCATTCTTCATGTCTCTTGTGTAAAGTCCTTTTCATTCACTTCTTAGATTTATGTGTCGCTTCCCACTGCCAAGGAAGTCTTGAAGCGGCTTACAGAGAAGAAAAATAGGGGGGGGGGAGCATAACTGATATTAAAAAAGCACACAAATGTAAGTGCAGAATCCATAATCAATATAAGAAGATCATACAAAATAATCAATAAAGTCAATTAAAAACATACCAAATTAAAAAATACAATGCTAAGAGCGTTCCTTCACAATACACACGTATCAGACACCAATATTCTCCCCACCCCAAGCTAGAACGGACATCCAAAAAGCCCACCCAGCCCACAATGGTCAGGGCTGCTCGTTACCAAATGCCTGAAAAAATAAGTACCGTATGTCTTCACCTGACACTGAAAAGATGACAGTGTTGATGCCAGGCAAGCCTCCTTAGGCAGAGCATTCTACAGCCATGAGGCTACCACAGAAAAAAGGCCTGTCGTAACAAACCAGCAGGGGTAGGCAACCTGGTGGCCACCAGGTGTTTTGGATTGCAACTCCCATCAGCCTCATCCAGCATGGCCAAGGGTCAGGAATGATGGGCGTTGTAGTTCAAAACCATCTGGAGGGCACCAGGTTGACTAACCCTGAGTGGAAGCGGAACCTTTCCCAACTTAAAGACAAACCCTTCAAACCTTGTGCGGTTATCAAAGGCAACGCAGCCACTCCCAGGAGAAGCGAAACCTACGGATGAGTAAGCACGCTTAGTCTTACACCTGCTTCTCAGGGCAACGTGTTCAATACACCTACCATTCAGCAACAGACATGTTGATTTAACAGAAGGCAGGACATCCTGTTCTTACTTTTCAGCCACAATTTCTATGCCACTTTAAATTTAAAAAAAAAAAAAAGAAGGAAAAGTTCTTGCATCCCTTGTCCAACCTGTTTTTAAGTAAATGTTTTAGCATTCTTTTTTATTATTATTATTATTTAAAGAACAGGAGAGTATGAAAGACAAGCTCTTCTTCTAAAACACATTTATTTAATGTAAGACTTCTCAAGAAAGGAAGTGAGAAATATTCTGTTCTGTGCACATGGCAACAACATTTTCACCATTCAACTTTTAACTGGATGGAATTCAGAACTTCTACCAGGGAAGTATAATGAAAAGGTTATGAGAATAGCATATCCCCTCTCCTACATTCATTGACGCATACACACAGTTGTATATTGCTGGTCCAAGTAACTTAACCTGAAAAAAAAAAGCTTGGGAATCACTCACCAATATCGTTATAACAGGTTGTCATTCATTTAAGGACATCTTAGGCTGCAATCCTAAACCCACTTACTAGGGAGTAAGTCCCACTGAACTCAACAGGGCTTACTTTTGAATAGGCATCCATAAGACTGTGCTGCCAATTAATTGTATGAATGCTTATAGTGCAAGCCTATATATGCCTACTCAGAAGTAAACCCCATTGAGCTCAACAGGGCATAGTCCCTGGTAAGCGGGCACAAAATTTGAGCAGTCATCACTTAATTAAACAGATGGATTCCTATGCAAATCTAAATAATCATTTTGAAGGGGGAAAGCATACTTTCTCTGACACTCTAGCAACTGGCACAGTGCACTGGTACCATGGTTTTCCTGACAACAAATAATATACAGGTTGTGAGCATCTATTTGTTTGCCTTAAAATACTTTTATCCCAGGTTTCCAGCTAAAAGAGGCTCACAATCAAGCATGACAGAAAAAACAACAACAAACAACAAAAACAACAAAAAACAACAAAAACAACAACACCTTGGACAACCAGTATGGAGTATTCTCCATAATGCCTAGAACTCACAATCAAATATTAAAACATAAAAAACAATACCAAAACAATCCCACAGCAACTGCACAAAGAACCCTCCACCACCCCATCTGCATTCACTGATACTCCCCTGTATTGCATTTTGATTTGCTGTAACGCTTTCCTGATTTTGTTCAGATCGCTTTTAAAGGCAGAAAGGTAGGATATCATGCTGTCTATTTTCCATATTTGGGCTGCGAATGTCATTGCCCATGTAGCCAAAACGGCACCAACCACGCACAAGAGGACGCGTTATCAGCGGGCTACGGGGATCCCCAAGGTTGTAGAAGAACAAAATAAATTAGAGGGGAAATCCTGTCTGGGGGAATCCCATGCACCCCTCCTTAAGCACTGAGCATACTCCGCAGCCACAGAATACTGTCTGACGGTTGTGGGGAAAGAAACCCGAAAAGAAAGCACACTGAAACATCTTGTTGCAAGTTTCTAATTAATAACATCTGAATAATACTAATACTAGTAGAATTAGAGACAGTCCCATAAAATGCATGCTCAAAAGACACCATTATGACCTGATGTCTGAACACACCTAAGTGAAGTGGATTGCGGAGTCTCCCGGGGCAGTAAAATTCCATTACATAGGTGCTACTTCCAAGTGGACCCCATGTCGCATCCCCATCCTCCAAAGTTCATAAGGTGGAGGGATGCATGTGATGCCTATCGGTGGTTCTTAAGTAACTCTCCCCCCCTTTTCTATCATATTATTATTATTATTATTATTATTATTATTATTATTATTATTATTATTATTATTCCATCAAGCATTTGCAGTTCATTAGAGTGAACTTTGGGCAGCGTGATCCAGCGTGGCTGCTTGTTACCTTCCGAACTCACAGGAGTACAGGCATCCTATTGAGGGTGGGAGGAGGAGGTGAAGGTCACCTCTGTACTTTTCCTGCCCTGCAAAGGACTTTGAAGGCTGATTTCAGCCGTCTAAGCTTTTTGGCCCAACTTGCGTGGAGGATACATCACATCCCGGCGGAGCCTCACTCCTCACTCCTCCCCCCTGCCCCCTAGAACGCCCACCCAATCCTGGCTCTAAGGTCAGTCTTACGACCTCGGAGCCACAGCCGACGCGGAAAGAACCGTGCCAGCTGCAAGGGTGGAGGGAGGGCACTCTGAATTCTGCTGCTGCTGCTGCTGCTGCTTCGTCTTCTTCTTCGTCTTCTTCTTCGTCTTCGTCTTCGTCTTCGTCTTCGTCTTCTTCTTCTTCTTCTTCTCATTCCTCTCCTACCTGAGGCTGGACTTCATCATGGCTAAACAGTCTTTAGACATGGCCGCTCTAAACCATGTTTTTGTATTGCCCCCAAACCATTCTGTAAGGTTTTTCAGCCAAGACGTTCTTCTTCCTGCACTGCTTTTCCCATTTACTTTCCCTTGTATAATCAGCTGCAACAGTCTATATTTCTCATTTCTCATTATATGACCGAAATATTCCAGTTTTCTGCCTTTTTATGCTGTCGTGCCAATTGCACCTGTTCCAAGAGAATGCAGATCTGGCCATTTTTTGGATTGGTGACACATGGCTTAGTTACATCTCGGTTGGACTACTGCAGGGAACCCCAGCCTTTTTGGATTGGTAGGCACATTTCAAATTTGGAGAGAGTGCTGTGGGTGCTCTCACAAAATGGCAGCCATAGTGGGGTCTCCGCATTCATAAAATGGCTGCTAGGGTGGGCATGGCTAGTCACAGAACCACCCATTTTCCAGACGGCAAACTGGTGAGGCTAAAAGAAAAGTAACTCACCCAAAAACCTAATTACAAGGCAGAGGTGGCGTCTCAGCACCAAGAGAAACAAAAGCATTGTTTTGCACCCCACTAAAGATGGTGCTGGAGGGCATCCCTTCACCTTGCAGCAAGCCAGACTCCCAGTCTAATAAATAAATAAATAAATAAATACATACATACATATTCTTAAGAAATAAAATTAAAATCAGGAGAGGGCAGGTGCCAAAAGAGGTGTCTTTGGTACACTGGTGCCCATGGACACCACACTAGAGACCTCAGGACTACTGTAAAGCAGTCTACATGGGGCTGCCCTTGACAAGTGTTCTGAAACTTCCGCTAGTCGAAGATGTGACTGCTAAAGTTCTGACCAGGGCTTGTTCGTTGGAATACACAACTCCTTTGTTCTCCTAGTTGCACTGGTTGCTAATTCGTATCCAGGCTCATTTCAAGATGGTGATTACCTTTAGGGTACAATCCTAGGCCTGTTTAGACAGAAGAAAATCCTACAGCTCCGAGCATCCCCCAGCCAGCAGGGATTTCATAGATTTCATAGATCATAGAGTTGGAAGGAGCCTACAAGGCCATCGAGTCCAACCCCCTGCTCAATGCAGGAAACTAGAGGAGGGGTCTCCCATCCAAGTAATAACCAGGCCTGACCCTGCTTAGCTTTCCACGCTCAGACAAGCTGAGCCAGCGTGAGCCACAGGCCTGATATAAACCATTTATTTATTTATTATATTTATACCCCACCTTTTTTTTTTTCCTGCAAGGAACCCAAGGTGGCTTACATAATCCTCCTCCTCCTCCTCTCTGGGTGGGGAATGCTGGGAGATGTAGGACTGCTTTTCTGTCTAAACATGCAGAGGATTGTGTCTTTACTGCCCTAAACAGTTTGGGACCAACAGTTTAGGATACCTAAAAAGGAACATGCCTTCCTGCTTATCCTTTAAGATTGCTGAGTTGATCTTTGTTCAGAAACATGGGGAAAATGCGAGAGCCTTCTCTGGGACCACACCCAGGCCGTGGAACTCTCTGCCCAGGGAGAGCCGTCTGGCGCCTTTTCTAATGATTTTCTGCTGCTGCTTAAAGATGTATCTATTCCGGCAGGCATTTTGTTAGCTTGTCTGGCTGATTTCCCTGACATTTTAATTGTCCCCGACTGTCTCTAGCTTGTTTTCAACAGATTGTTCCAGTGTTTTTAACTATATCATATTCATATTGGTTTTTTACACCTTCATTGTTAGACGCCTAAGGCATCCTCGGACGGAAAGGTGGGGTATAAATTTACTAAAATACTGATGTTCTCCTCCAAATGTCACAGCATACATCTACAAGAAAGAGGATTATTATTTTTTTTGACAGTGATGCCTCAGGTATGGCTGGGGTGGGCAGAAGGTAGATCAGGATCTACTGGTGGATCTCTGGGTGACTTGCAGTAGATTGGGAGCCGAAAACCCTTGCCAATTGCCTAACTACAGCAACAACTACAAAGTTTCACCTCCCCTCTCCCCTCCCCAAAAAATGAGGTGCTGCAGGGGGCTCGGGCCCACAGGACCAAAAATAAAAGGCATAAATTTGCATATGCTAATTCACAAACTGCTCTAAAGTCTGTGTGTGTGTGTGTGTGTGTGTTTGTGTCTTTAAAGGAGCCTGTCTCCTGAGGACACCCCTATTTGTAAAAAGGGATGTATGGACAGGGGAGAGGAGGGCATCTGATTTCAGAAAAAACCTCAGGCAGAAAGATTGAAGGGAGTGGGGCAGCGGGAGGTGAAGCACCTGTGGGCAAAAAAAGCCAGCTCATCCAGGGGGATCCAATGGAACAGAGGTCCTCAGGGCCCCTGTACCTTTCCTTCAGCAAGTACCATGGACAGCAGAGGGCCTCCCAGAGATTCGGGGCTCCAGATGAAAGATTTGGCACCCCAGCCCTAGTGAGCCTCCCCCTAACACTGCCTCTGGCTTGCTGAAAAAGAATATACTTATAGGGGACACCAGGAGTGGGGGTTTTTGTGTGTGAAAGAACTTATGAGCTTGGTTCTGGTACTGATCACAAATCCCTGGGTTGAGGATGTGCTCAGAAGCACCCTGCTCTTCCAGTTTTAGTGTTTGTCTGGCTCTGCCACTATTTTCCACCAGGCCCTACTTGGTGGATCCCGCAGATTCTAGTAAGGAAACCAAAGTAGGTCCTGCATGCCTGGAGTTTGCTCACCCCTGAGCTATGAAATGCCCTCCCCAAGGAGGTATATATAGCACCGACTTTGCTTTCGTTTAGATGGCGCCAGCCAAAACCATTTTTAGTCATATGGGTGGTTTAAAAACATGTTATTTATTTCATTTAAAATTTATTATTATGTTTATATCCCACCTTTTCCCCCTCTTGTGAGGAACCCAAGGCGGTTTACATGGTCCTCCATCCTCTCTCCATTGTATCCTCACAACAACCCTGTGAGGTAGGTTAGGCGGAGAGTCAGTGACTGGCCCAAAGTTGCCCAGTGAGCTTCATGGCTGAGCGGGGACTAGAACCCGGGATCTCCCGAGTCCCAGCCCAACACTCTAACCACTATACCACACTGGCTCTCCTTTTCCCATCTTAAATATTGTAATCCCTCCAATGACTAATTGCACTTATTCTCTGTCGCCTGTTTTGCCTGCATTATTTACTGTCACTTCGCTGTTTTCAATTTTGCAAACAGCCGTGAAACCACTGAAAAGAGGCAGTGTATAAATGTCAAATAAAGAAATAAAATGTTCCTCCATACAAATAATAATAATAATAATAATAATAATAATAATAATAATAGGAAGAAGAAGAGAGGGTGACTACAGATGCAATCCTAATACACATTCAACAGGGAATATGTCCCATTGAACTCAATGGAGCTTACTTCTGAGTCAGCATGTATAGGATTACATGGTTAATATCACAGGCAAAGAGTTCAGTTCAGAATATCACAGGCAAAACAGTGTGGTATAGTGGTTAGAGTGTCTATAGACATTTTCTATAGGCAGGGAATGTTTTTGTACAGAGGAGCACTCCATCGAATGATGAGCCTTCGCATGCAGCAGAACAGTCTAGACACAGGTTTACCACCCGAGGGAGAAAGACATTCAGGTTTTACAGGGCAAACAGTCTGTCATTACCTATGATGCAACCTCAGCATCGGCCATCGCCTAACCTCAATTCGCATTTGTGACATCCCATTTGTTACAAAGTATGAATATAATGTATATTGTTGACAGGAATTTATTGGATTTCATGGGAGTGTTATTCATTATAATCTCTGTGTGCTAACTATAAGTGCAGAGTAATTAGTTTTATAGGTGCTATGAACTAGCAAAAATGTGTTTCGGGAATTGGGGTAGACGGGCTTGCCGCAGGTGGGTTGGGTAATCCTCGGAAGCAAAAAGCTTCTTGATTTGGGAGATGTTCCTTCATAAGGGTGCTCCTCAAGTCAGCTGTAAGCCCGACTGCTTTAAGAAGAAGCCCTCTTGGAGCTATGTGCAGGAGCTGTGACTAAGTCTGAAGCTCCTGTTTCAAGTCAAGGCGCATAGAAATTTGTCTAAGGTAAAAGGTGTGAGCCAATGTTAGTTAGAATCTTATAACTGTAAAATGTTTAACATGGCTGAGCAAAGAGATCCTGGGAGAATGAGAAGCCTAAGCTGTGCCAAATCAGTAAATATGAGATCTCAGTGATGACTATTTTGTTGGCTGAGAGGAATATGAACTTAAACTTTAATTTTAATAAGAAATATGCTAGCCACTATTTCTGTTATTCTTTCAAGCATCCTAATTGTATTATACATAGTGACTGGGTTTGGACAACACAATAAACTACACTCAAGGGTTGAGTATGGGTTAAGTGTAGGTTGTAGTTGGGTTGTTGTTGAATCGTGGGTTATCATGTTGTCTGAACCCAACCAAGATAACAAACCATGGCGAACAACCCACAGTTCACAACCCAACAACAAACCATGGGTTCTCTTCTTCGGTTGTTCGTGGTTAGCAAGCCATGGCTTGTTAGTGCAGCTGGGTTCAGACAACATGATAACCCATGTTTCAACAATAACCCACACTTCAACAAGAACCCACACTCAACTCATACTCAACTGTTGAGTGTGGGTTATCATGTTGTCCGAACCCAGTAAGTGATGTGTCTTGCTTGTTTCATCACTGCAAAGTTTTGTTATTCTCTAATACCATTTCAGTCATAGATTAAAATTCTGTGGTACCATTTTGTGTTATCTGCCTTGAAGGCTGCTATAGGCACAATTGTAACAATGGTTGAAGCCCAGAACATTCAACTGGGATTTATAGATCCATTGCTGAGATTGGTCTGTCCATAAGGCTACAGTTTTCTCTCTTGGTCAAGTGAGTGGCAGACACACCTGTTCAGGTAAGGGAAACAAGCTCTTGAATGGAGCAAGACCTGTTGACCCGTCTCATAAGAGCCTTAAAAAAAAAAAAACCTAATCACATTCGTAAAAGTGGAACACCACACCCAAATAGAGTTGACACAAAGAAATGGTGTTTATAAGGGGATGACTGGTGGGTTGGGCCTGGTCCAGAAACCAAGAGTTTGACTTGCTGACAGCCATTAATGTTGTGGGTTGCCTTTGGAGGAAAAGAAGAACCATACTGGCTCTTTCACTCAGCCTCAGTTTCCCTAAGAGTAAAATGGGAATATTATGTTCTAGAGGTGTGGCCATGTTAAGACTCTCACAACAAAACCAGCAAAGTGTCATACAGCACCTTAAAGACTAAATTATGCAAGCTTTCATACTATACTTAGTCTTTAAGGTGCCACGAGACTCCTTGTTGCTTTTGACGGAAATATTAAATCCTGTGTAGCTAGAGAGAGTCGCACTAAATCACTACACACAGAGAGAGTAATATTATTAGTATACAGAGTCTAGCTAATGGCAAGGGATTCTGGGAGCTGTAGTCCAGAAACATCTGGGGACCCAAGGTTGGAGAGCCCTGGTCTAGAGAGATAAAACTAGAGGGGGGGGGAATTCTGAATGCTTGTAGTATTTATTTATTTATTATATTTATATCCTGCCCTTTTCCTGCAAGGAAGCCAAGGCGGATTACGCAATCCTCCTACTCCTCTCCATTTTATCCTCACAACCGCCCTGTGAGGTAGCTTAGGCTAGGAGCCAATGACTGCCCAATGTCACCCAGCGAGCTTCAGGGCTGAGTGGGGGCTAGAACCCGGATCTCCTAAGTCCCAGTCCAATACTCTAACCACTACACCACACTGGCTCTGGAATTGAATTCCAAAATACCTAAAATTCCTAGATTCTAAAAATCAGATGCTCAGAACCCAACTAGGGTAGTAAAAATGTCAAATTCCAAGGGGTGATCCAGCCCCAGTGTAAGAGCAGGGCCTGTGTACTATACTGGATTACTATAGGGTTCATTAGAACCCTCTTCTTCCCCTCCCAAACCTGGAGATATGGGGTGGGGTATGTGTACACATCCTGAAACGTGGTGAGAAACCCTCCATGCATGACAGGTCTACACACAATGAGAATGGATCATCCCCGAGGTGCCATGTTTTGTGTGTGTGTGTATGCGGGTGGGGTGGGGGGCACCTGATATTTTCCCAACCCCATTTGTAACGATTCAGCCTGCCACTGCATTGAAACAGTTTGGCAGACATAAGAGGCTCCAGTGAGAAGCGATGCATGAATTTCAAAAAGGGCAGGCAATTCCAAGCGATCCATTCAGAGGAAGCAAAACTTATCAACCAGGATGTTATGGCTCTTTCTGTGTTTGCAAAGCTATCTGTTAAAGCTACACAACAGGGAGAATGCAGGGAAAAGCCTCCGAGTCAAGTTCATATTTTCCTTTAATCAAAAGGAGTTGAACGGGGCCCATAAAAGGAGATTAGATTTAGGCTCTTTCTGCCTCTGTGTGTGTGTGTGTGTGTGTGTGTGTGTTAAAAACACACTCCTCCTCTCCCAGGAAAGTCTCACTCTGTCTGGTCATGCAGGATCTATCAATGTGCAGATAAAGCAGAAAATAGAGACATCCCTTAAGAAATGAATCTGCAATTTGACACAAAGCAGAGGTGACAACCACAGCAAAGGAAGCCTGGGCTAAATATTTCAATACCTCAAAAAATTAGCTACAGTGCTTTTAAAACTGAAACGCCTAGACAAGAGGAATGCTGTGGCAAGGACAACTCGCAACAGACATTTACATCTGCACTGGTGCAATACTTTCCCTGCTTCATTTCATTCATCAAACCAAGTACTGGGCTTGCAAATATGATAATAAGAGTCTATCATTTTTAACAGAATGCCAGCCGTTGAGAGAATGTCATTACACAACAATCATCTTACCTTCTCTTCCTCCAAGTCACCGACTGAATGGAAGCCCTCTAAAAAGACTCTGCTTTTTCGCTAGAGAAGCAATGAGCGAGAAACAAATTGGGTTACTCATTTGGCTTCCCTCTCTCCCCCCCCCCCCCATATACACAAACCATTAAATGCATTAAAAACTTTGCAAGATGATCTCTTATTGTTGGGAGATTATGACAGAAGCTCTTCTGAGAGGTGAAGAGAAGGGAGATTTAAAGCAATAAAAATTAATTTAGTGACAAATATCTATGCCACCGACTAGCTGAAAACTGATCAAAGTGCACACCTGCGTGGATTGAGCTTGTAAGAGTGCCAAGGAATCTGGTTTACTGAGAAACCAGAAGCAAGAAGCCATGCAATCTTTTACGGAATGGAGAATTATGATTCTTGAATCTTTAGACAACAAAAATCTGCTAAGATAATCATATTCAAACACACAAGGTAAATGGTGTCCTTAGAATGCCTCGGCATTTCAAACTGACTGATTTAATTTAACCAGGATTTCAATAACCATTTTAATAAGATCCTGAGTTACTTGAAATATAGTACAGAACTAAAAACAAATCTCAATGAGCTGCACACAAGAATACACATTTTAGCCAATGGAATGGAATTCTTATTTGGGAATTATATACACTCGAATTTTGTGAATTCTACAAAATCTACAGTTTTTGCAAACTGTAGATACTAACAATATGAATGCAACAGTTATGCATTAGTGTCATTTTTATATAATACCAGTACTATGTCACTCGGTGTGTGTATATTTATATCATATATTAATTTGAAATGCTAAATTTCTCACCATTATGAATCAAGCAACATTATTTACAACTGCAGTCCACAACTTGTTTGCTGAAATTACTCTGAAGTAAGCAATGTTGTAGACCATATTCTGTGTCTGTGGTAGTTCAATTGACTTTAACTTTATTCTTTACTCTGGATGAACTGGTATATAGATTTGGGGTACTTGCAGACTAAGCTTTTATCATGCAATTGCCTTGTCTCATTCATTTACAGGGACCCGGAAGACTTCATCTTCTACTGGTAACCCTCCCATGTTTTCCCTCTGATTCTTCTGTCTTTTTTCATTCCGGTAATAAATAGGAGGAAAAGATGGAACAACTGCACAATATATTTGCAGTGCCAGGAGTCCTCTGTGTGGAAGAACCTTTACAGCCAAATCTCCTGACCACGCTTCTTGGGATTCAAGTCCCATGGACTTAATTACATTTACTCCCAGATTGTAGTCTAAGGTGGTCATCTTATACACACTTACTTGGGAAGAAGCCCCAATGAAATAAATTGGACTTTCTTTTAAGGCTTTGCATCAGGCTGCAAAATTCATGGAGAAATAAGGTGTGTAGACCTACCAGGACTTTGAAAGAGGAAAACTACCATCTTCTGGGGGATATGAGAAGAAGGGGATGAGAGAGAGCCAAGGAAACAGGAGTAAACATAAACAACACAACATTACAAAACTCAGCCTACTGGAAAGCTAAAACTTATTGATTTTATTGATCAGTCTACTGTAATGGCTTAACACATAAATTGCTTTATAATTCTGATAATTCTTTAAAACTTTCATCTTATCCCTATCACAATAAATGTGGAAGTGCCTAGTGCAAAGTTACTAGAGGAACAGGTAAAGGCAGCCTCCCACCACCTCTTCAGATACGTTGGGGGACCTCCAACATATATGTATGCGATATATATATATATATATATATATATCACACACACACACACAGGGAATAGTCCAGGCCAGAATAAGTGCTAAGCACAGATTGATTCTCTACTTACAATTACTCCAAATTAGACTAACTGTTCATCAGACTCCAAGTATGTATCTTAACATACCTGCACAGGCACACTTATCATCATCATCATCATCACTACTACTACTACTACTACTACATTTCTATACCACCCAATACCCAAAGGTCTCTTATTCTGAATTAATCAATTCACAGTAAACTACTGCTATGTAGATATTCACCATCACTAAGAGCATTCAGTAAACACCCACCCACATGAATCTACGCAAAAGAACATAAGGGCATTCAGACGTCCAAGAGGACAGCTAGCTAATTCGTGTTAAAAGATACCTCCGTTACGAACAAAAGGGGAGTAGCTTATCCCCGTCCACCTCTGTTAAATCTCCTGAGGACGAAAGGAGGGGATATTCAGCTACATTTAAAGCGTATGGGGAGCTCAAAGGAAGGAATCCGGGGGAAGGAAAAAACAGACAATGCCACCTCATTTTTAACCATGCGGTAATAACAAGCGATTTATTTAAGGCGTTGCGCGATGCCACTGCACGCTCTTCGGTGCTCAAAACAAACAAACAAACAAACAACTTGCAATTCGTAGATCAAAAAGCAAGGCAATCCCATCCTTCAGCGTGGCGCAATTTAGGAGGAGCGGACGTTTAGCAAGCATCCTGGTTTAGCAAACATGCAGGTGATGCGTTGCCATCTCAAATCCCCAGAGCCCGGAGAATATGGGGTGGGGGTGAGAAGGGGGCGCACACACCCCCCCCTCGGGCCACAGCGTCGCAAGAGGGGGATGCACGGCTCTGCTCCTCCCCCTAGAGGTGGCCTGCCTGCCATCCAGCTCAGCCCCTGCTCACCTTTCCACTCCGGAGCCTTCCTTCGCAAAGCGCCAGCAAGGAGAGCGGGCTCCGCGCGAGGCGGCAGCTGCCCGCCGGGGCCATAGCGCCTCCGCCGCACGCCCCGACCCCGGTGGCAGCGCGCTTCCGTGGCAGCCCCGAGTGGCAGCCGCGGCCAACCAATCCAGCTGAGCCGTCCGGCAAACCCTCGAAGCTCCTAGCCAGTAAGCAGCTAGAGAAGCGAGAAAGGCGGGGCTTGTGAACAGAGAGGCGCTTGGGTAAGGTAGTCTTGGACGGTGCCTTCAAGAAATACAGCGCTGAGAAATTAAAAAAAAGCAACGCGATTTTCTGTCTCTCTTCCAGTCTTCCGCCTCTCTCGCTTCGCGTGATAGCCTTTCTCTCACCCATTCCTCCAGTTGTTTCTTCCTTCCCTTTTCTTTCTGTTCCTTTCCCCTTCCCTATACATGTGGAAATGTGACAGGTGTCTGTAGTGCAGACTAACGGGTTTTTAACTCGACGCAACTCTGTCTTGAGCGAGGTTCCCTCCCACCCCACTGCTTCGTCCAACTACATTTCCCGGGACGCCATGCGAGGGAATGTCACGTGACGATTTTTTATTTTATTTTATTTTTTTAAAAAACGGCCTTTAAAATTTTGGATTTAACCTCCGCAGTGCAGATCAAGCAAGTCCCTGCCTGATTCAAAAGCCGGAGGGGGGGACGACACCACGTGGGTTTGCAATGGAGTAAAACTCCCATGGACTTGAATCAAGTTGTGCCCAACTCTCGCAGAACAATCCTATGAAGGTTTCCTCGGAGTTGAGTCCCGCTGTGTGCAATAGGGCTTACTCTGGGCTAAATGTGCATAAGATTCTAACCTCGTATGAGTAGCAGCAGCTGTGGTCATACCACGCAAAAATATATGGGGGGGGGGGGAGCGTACTAAAGATTTTGTCTCTTTCTGCCAGTTATTTGACACTAGTCTTAAAGAGCCCACTGTGTGAACAGAATGCTGGACTAGATGGACCCTTGGTCTGATCCAGCAGGGCTCTTCTTATGTTCTTAGGACGTGTGTGGGCGGGAGAGGTCCAAAGAGAGTATTATCCCACTGTTACAATTCATTCAGAAGGGGTTGAATAAGGGGAGAGGAGGGATTGCCAACTTCTACAATGCCTGTTGCAATTCCTGAAAGGCCTCCAGTAAAACTCCTAGTGCGCTGGCAGCAAACATGTTTAGGAAGAAAATCCTACACGAAGTTCAGTGAAGGGCTGCAGCGCAACCTTATTAAGCACATTTTTACGTCCCGTTGCTTTCAATGGCATTTGCTGCCAGTTACGCGTAAATGGCATTTTGCAGCCTTAGATTGGCTTCTCAGTGGATTTGGGCTGCAATCCTACACGCCAGGGGTGAGCAGAAGGTAGCTCTCCAGATGTTTTGGACTTCAACTTCCAGAAGCCCCTGCCAGCATGGCCAATGGTCAGGAATGCTGGGAGATGAAGCCCCAAACATCTGGAACACTACTTTTTGCCCACCTTTGCGATACACCAGCCATCGCCAACTTGGTCGGTGCTCTCCAAATTACATTTCCCAGCATTCCTGACAATTGGCCACGCCTCATGGGGCTGCTGGGAATTGAAGAACATCTGGAGCACACCAGGTTGGGCAAGGCTACTCTACAGCAGGGCTCTCCAACCTTGGGTCCCTAGATGTTGCTGGCCTCCCAGCATACCCAGCCAGCATAGCTAATGGCAAGGGATTCTGGGAGCTGTAGTCCAGCAACATCTGGGGACCCAAGGTTAGACAGCCCTGCTCTACACGCTTACCCAGGGGTAGGCAGAAAGTAGAGCTCCAGATTATTTATTTATTTATTTATTATATTTATACCCCACCTTTTTTCCTGCAAGGAACCCAAGGCGGCTTACATAATCCTCCTCCTCCCCTCCATTTTATCCTCACAACAACCCTGTGAGGTAGGTTAGGCTGAGAGTCAGTGACTGGCCCAAAGTCATCCAGTGAGTTTCATGGCCGAGTGGGGACTAGAACCCGGATCTCCCGAGTCCCAGTCCAACACTCTCACCACTACGCCACACTGGCGTTTTGGATTTTCATCTCCCGGCATTCCTGACCATTGGCCATGCTGGGAGGGGCTTCTGGGAGTTGAAGTCGAAAACCTCTAGACCTTCTGCTCACCCCTGCACGTACCTACTCCCTTTGAACTTAATACTCCTTACTTCTGAGTAGACAGGCATAGCATCGCGCTAGATGCTCTGTATAATAAAGCGAATGAGTACCACCAAGCTCCTTTAGAACTTTCTCCCCAGTTTTCTTAGATTCTTCTGCCCAATCATTAAAAACAAAACACGGATTTATTGTTTCGGATTCTCTGAGTATGGCGTAATCATACAAGATAAGCACACGACAGCGTTAGTAAGAGTAGTAGTACTACTGTACTAATAGAAGTAATAGGTGCTTCCTCTTGTCAAGAATTCATCCTTCAAACGCATGAAAGGAATTAGCAGCAGCCATCAGAGCGGGGAATCAATAAATATGCAGGGGAAGGAAATCCTCGGAGGTTTGTCTGCTCAGACTCTGGATTTGCATGGCGGGATCTTCACCTCCCGCCCGCCCGCCTCCACCGTGCCCACCACCCGTCCCCCTTTTGTCCGGAAGAGTTAACAACCACAAGCCAAGACACGGGGAGAACAGCCACTTTCTCCGAGAGATTTCAGCCCGGTGTGTGGAGTGTGGCTTGGCAAGTTTGTGTTTTCTTTTCTTTCCGCCCCTCAATCCGCAACCCGGTTAAACTCAAGCATTTGGAGGTGCCACAGAAGTCGGCGGTTTCAGGGCTGAGACTTGATGGGGAAGGGGGGGGGGGAGTTGACCTTTTTTTTCTCCTGGACCTAATTTGGCAATTGCATGCTGCCACTGAAAAAGAAATGGAAATGAAGCAAGGAGAGAAAGAAAGAAGTGCGTGGGGGACCCCGAAGAGATCTCATTGGAACTGACTTCTGAGTAAACCCGCTTATGGTCGAGCGGTACGTGCAGCTCGACCTGATGCCAGGTTACTTGGAGCTAAGCGCGCCCGAACCTAGCCGCGTTTACTCGGGAGTAAGCCCCGTTTTGCTCAATGGAACTGCCTACCAAGTCGCTTGGGATTGCAGCCTTGAGCCGCAGTATTGAAGCTTCACAGTGGAGAACAATTTGCAATTTAAAATATGCTTTTAAAAAAAAATCAGGGAGGTGGTGGTTTGAGGACTGCAAATTAACTATTTTCCTGGATGCGTTTAAATAATACCAATTAATTAACTTCCAGTCCCTTTCTATGAATCATTTCTGACCCCCCCCCCTTCTTAAAATGCACACATGACATGCTTCCTTGGAAGGCGATCTGGCTAATTTCAAAGGGAACTTACTCCGGAGTAAATGTATGTGGGTGTCAATAATTAGCAACATTCAGAGATCCCCCTCCTCCGTCGACTCAAAAAGACAGAAAGAGAAAGGGTGTGTGACAGATGTATCCAACTACCACACGCTTCTCAGCCCGTCGCCCACCTCTCAGAGCCAAAGAGGGAGAAATTTAGTTCTCTCTGCTAAGCTCCCATCCCTTCAGGTTTTTGGTCCTCTTCTTAAAACCCAATTCCTCCCCCCACCCCACCCCACCCCACCCCCTCGCCAACCCTGTGCTTGAAGGAAGCAAACCAAGGGGGGCGCCGAATTCCACATCACGCGCGTTTGGGGGCGGCGGATATGTGGAGAGAAAGTTCTCCCAGCTTCTGACCGAAGCCGGGATCCAGGACTTTGAAACCGACACGTCCCTTGTATATTTCATCATCTAGGTGAGCAGGTAGCTGAGAAAGCAGTGTGGCCTCAGCGAGGCGTGGCGTGGCGACACACACTCCCCCGCCGTGGGGTGAGGAAGAACATGCAGTAGTCAGATCTCTGTTAGTCGACACTTGAAGCCCCCCCCCGCCCTAAAGCCCCCCCTTTAGACTCTGCACCCTAAAAAAAAACAAAAAAACAAAATACTAGGAATGGGACTTTGACAAGAGGGGAGCTTGGATTACATGCACGCATTTTTTTATTATTATTTATTATTTTTATTTATTTATTTATTCATTCATTTTGCATTGTAGATGCGTGCACGCACGCATGTGTGTGTCTCTCGTTCTGTCCTTGTTTGTGGAACTAGAAAAGGAAACTTCCGGGACTCTGCAGCCGGAGGTGAGAAGAAGGATGGACTGCTCTGCGTGGAGTTTTGAACGACAGAAAAAACACCCGCAACGAGATGCGGAGGCATCTTACATAAACACACACACACACACACACGAGGTGACGGGGGGGGGAGTAGGAAGAGAGAGAGAGAGAAACAAGCGGGGATGTATTCCTGCTGGGAAATATATCTGCTAGAATCAAAGGAGATTACATTCTCCGATAGGCGTGGATTTTCGCCCTATCCATATGGTTTTAATCCGCTTTCTCTTCTACCCTTTTATGAGGTTTTTGTTTTTTTTAAGCGGGGGGCAGTAGTAAAGATACCTGGCTTATTATTCTTTTAGCAAAGGCTCATTCAGCAGGCGCTTCACCTACCCCGGTTCTCTCCCCCCCTCCCTCCCATCTCCTTCCTTTTCTCTCTCCCAAGGAGGCTGAGAGCGGGAAACAAGAAGTTCCCCTATTGTCGAAACAATTGTGCAACACACACACACACACACACTCGGTCATGCCCAGTTTTCTCGGGATCTTGGAAACCTGGAGCTGGGGGCGGGGAGTGAGCCTCTCGCCTTGTATTGTTGCGGGTATAACAACAGGTCTACAGGTACCACTTGGGAGGACGGTGTGTGTGTGTGTGGCAAGCAACACACACACACACACACACACACACACACCAAAGGATCGAATATCCTCTCCTGTAACAACCTGCTAAGAAAAAAAAGGGGGGGGACATTGATCCGGTGGTTTGGGCTCCGATCCACAAGCCAGTGAGTGGCCCAGAGTTGTTCCCTTGGTTCTAAAAAGAGCTTTACGTACCTGTTCGTGGTTGTGAATAGCTGCCTAGACTTCTGTTATTAATGTATAGTTAAATGATTTGTAATGATACTTATCCACAATGCTGGCAATCTCTCTTTCTCTCTCTCTCTCATTTTCACACACACACCCCCACGCGCACGTATATATCGATAAGTAGATCGACAAACTTCACAGCAACCCGGCGTGGTAGGTTAGGTTTAAAGACAGTGACTCGCCTCCCCAAAGCCAAGCTGTCATTTCAAACCTGGGTTTCCCATATCCAAACCAAAGTCAGTCAGCAGTCTAGCCACAAACACCAGGGCTGTCAAACACACACACACACACACACACACACACACACACACACACACACACACGTTAGGCAAAATATCTCTTCCTCTCGTCATAGACGCCGCGATCCCCAAACGACTTAATCTGGCCTACAACTCAAGGGTTCCGTGCCGTTCTAGGCCAAGCGGTGCGATCCGCGCGTCAGCGAAGCGGCGTTCACCATCCGTTCTCGAAGTCTCTCTCGAGCGCAAGTGTGCCGGCTTAAATAGGTTGCGGATTGCTTCCGTAACCCTTAAACTGCAGGGTGAGCGGGATGCCTAATTCTCATGCCACTCACCCTGCAGCTGCTGTCATTGAGTAAAAGCTGCGGGTGGGGGGAGAGCGGAGGGTAGAAGTAAGGAATCCACACAACTGGATTTCTCTTGAGTAAGGGAGTTTATGGGGCTTACACAACCACCACGCAATGTGTGGGTCCCCTGCTAGGACATCCTTCGTTGGAAGAATCCTTCGCTACAGAAATAAATACATAAATACCGGAACCTCAAACGCTTTCTGGATCGCATAGCAAAACTGTGGCGGTAGTAGTGGCGGCGGCGAGTTATATTTTACATCTCTTCGTTGTGGGAGGGATTTCCCCCCTTCTTTTACATTTATATTTTTAATTTTTACTATTCTTTTTCTAATGGTTTACCCGGGAAGCCTAGATTCTTTTCTCTCCCCCGCCCCCCTTTCCACCTTGTCTTTTTTTCTTCTTCTTTCCCCCCTTTTTTTAATGGCTAGTAAATCTTGTTATGAAATCTATTTCATCAAGTGAGTGCCTTTTGCATTCCAGCGCAGGGAGCCAGAGAGAGAGAGAGAGAGAGAGAGAGAGAGAGAGAGAGAGCCCGAGCGAGCGAGCGAGCGAGCGAACTCCTTGCTATAAATCAAAAGAGAAATTGCGCTGATGGTGTATTTAGCAAATGAAGAAAGTTGGAGGTGATCTTCGCTAAACAGCTTCGCTGTTGATTGCCAGCCAGAGGCCGGCGCAGTTGAGCCGGGAAGAGAGAGAGAGCTGGGAAAAGAAAGGTTTTCTGGCTGGTTGGCTTTGGTTGTGGCAAGCCCAGCAGGAACCAGCCTCCTCGTCCTCCCCCCCCTTTCTCTCCCCCCCCTTCTTCTTGTTTCTCCCACACACACACACACACACACCAATTTTTTTTATTTTTATTTTTTGCTCTGCCAACTCCCGCGGAAGGTGGAGCCTCGTCGCGCTGCGTCGAAGGCGTCAGAATCCTCGATTTCTAACTTAGCATCTTGGCAGGACCTTTGGCGGAGCGCGGAAAGGGAAAGACGGGGGGGGGGGGAGAGAAAGAGAGAGAGAGCGCGAGAGCGAGCGAGCGAGAGAGAGAAAGAGCCCTTCTCCGTCCAGCGGAGGGAGGGAGGGAGAGTGGGGGGAGACGCGGGGAGGAGGAGAAGGAGAGAGAGAGAGGGGGAAAAAAAGGAGCCGTTCGCCAGAGTGTCCAGCTAGATCGTCTGCGCTGGGGAGGCGGCGAAGAGGGGCGCGCGTCAAGCGAAGGGGCTCTCCGCCCGCTGGCCCCGGCTGCAGAAGCGCCCTCGAAGGCAAGGCTGCTTCGACGACGCGGGCGACACACACACGCGCGCACGCACAGAGGCGGGCGCTGCTCTCGGCGGCGGCGGCGGCGGCGGCTGTGCTGGATCTCGCTGCTGCTGCTGCTGCTGCCCTGGCTGGCGGGTATATGTCTGCTCTTGGCCATGTCGTATCCTCAGGGTTACTTGTACCAGCCGTCGGCTTCCTTGGCTCTCTACTCCTGCCCGGCGTACAGCACCAGCGTGATCTCCGGCCCCAGGACGGATGAACTGGGCAGATCGTCGTCCGGCTCGGCTTTTTCTCCTTACGCCGGTTCCACCGCCTTCAGCGCTCCCTCGCCCGGTTACAACTCGCACCTCCAGTACGGCACTGACCCGGCGGCGGCCGCAGCGGCGGCCGCTTTCTCCTCTTACGTGGTAAGTGGGGGGGGTGGGGATGACTGGATCGGGGCAGGGGTGTGGGGGGGAGGGTTTCAGGAGCCGGAGCTCAGGAGCAAAGACTTGGTGTGGGATATGGGGAGCGGAGGCGGGGTAGTTGTGGAGATACACAGAGAGGGCTAGTTGCTTGAGGTTTGGAGAGGCAGCCTGGCTAGCGGCGAAAGGCGCGCAGGTAAAGGGGGACGGAGGACGGGGGGGGGGGGGAAGCAAAAGAAGTAATTCAAGGAGAGAACAGCTGCCCTAGGATTCTTTCTGGCTGTCGCTCTTTCCCTTTCAGCATCTACCCGAATGGGTTGTAGTCTACTCTGCTACATTCTCTGGAAATAAAATAAGTTGCAGGCAGCGCGATCCGGTCCCCGCTCACGTTGATGCAACAAAAAAAAGGGGGGGGGTGTTCCGCCGAGTTCAGTGGGACTCGTTCTCCCGAGAAAGCTTGCAGCGGAGCGCAGCCATCCTCGGTGCATGTTTACTCGGGAGTAAGTCTCGCTTGGCCGAAAGACCCGCTCGCAGGGCTGCAGCGGTTGCACCGCGATCCTAAGTGCCTTGACTCCGGAGTCGACCTCGCAGAGTGGCTCCCGGTAGGGGTGTTTTGCGTGTATTTAGGATCGCGGCTTTGATCTTGCTGAGGTGCCATGAGGATCGGGGCTTTCCTTTTTAATTATAGAGAGGGGAGAGAGCTAGATTCGCAGCGAAGGGCGCTGGATGCGTTTGAAACATCCCCATCACTTTATTTACACGGATGTAATTCCAGGAGAAACACTTGCAATTGAATTCGAGTCAAGTCAAGCAGTTTAAATGACCATCAGTTTGGCTGCCGGAAAAGCGGGGTGGGGGGGAGTGGGCAGAGAAGACGAACGGAGCGCTTCTCAGCCTTTCTTTCTTTCTTTCTTTCTTTCCCCACTGCCTTAAATTAGACTTCCCGAAAATTGTAAAGCTATAATCCCATCACGGCAAGCCGTTTGAGAGATGGTGCCGATAATGATGATTATTATTTTATTGGCATGGGTACAAAAGAGAGATTCGTGACGTTTTCAGCATCCCCCCCCCTTCCCAAAATCTACAATCTTCAAAAAAATCTGTAAACACACACACACACCTGGAAACGGTGGTCGTTTCAGAAGTTCTGGCAAACGCTTGCAGAGGTTCACAACAAAATAAGACGACTAAAGCAAATGTATGTCCGATTCTGCTTTCTCCCCCTCCAAAAATAAAATCTATAGGGTCACCTCTCCCTCCCCCCCCGCCGCCCCCCCCCGGGCCTGACTTGATTTATTATTCTAGGAGCATTTCCACGATCAATAATTCAGTTCTAAGCAGGCGATTTAGAACTCTCGGGTTGAAACCGATGTGAATGGGAAGATTTCGGTTTAACACCGGATCAGGCTTCTCTGGAATATATATTTTTTTCCGGGGGTGGGGTGGGGCTGAGATTATCGCTTGCGTGCGTTCTGCCTGGTCACTGTCACGCTTCCAAGCAAAAAATGGTTTGTGAGGGCTTATGTGAAAGGTTGCATTCAATTAGAGGGGGAAGGAGGGGGGGGGATAATTTGTTACTGTTTATAGCTGGGTAATATGGCATAGATGGAAAGTGGAGTAGCAAAGGTAACAGCGTGGAAACCTAGAAAGCCCCTGGTGGTCGGATCCACTTTCTGGTAGCGTCTAGACGTTTGGGGACAACGCGTGTTTAGATTGGAAAGGATTTATCCGGATCCCCCACGCCACCCCACCCCACCAAGTTTGGTGACACTCAGACTTCTAGGCCAAGCCTGTTATTATTACGTGTGTGTGTGTGTGTGTGTGTGTGTGACTGGGGAGAGGTCCGAGAATTTGGTCCAAAAACCTTGGGGCAACATTGAGATATCTTGCCATCCTGTTACCCACACGCGGGGAGAAGATCCTATGAAGTTCTTGGATGCCAAGAACGATTTCAGGAGGTCTCCTCCTCACCTCTCGGGCCTCTTCTCCTCCTCTTCCTCTCCTTCTTCCTCCAGGGCTCACCCTACGACCACACCCCGGGCATGGCGGGTTCTTTGGGGTACCACCCTTACGCGGCGCCCTTGGGATCCTACCCGTACGGCGACCCGGCCTACCGGAAGAACGCCACTCGGGACGCCACGGCCACCCTCAAGGCCTGGCTGAACGAGCACCGGAAAAACCCCTACCCGACCAAAGGCGAGAAGATCATGCTGGCCATCATCACCAAGATGACCCTCACGCAGGTCTCCACCTGGTTCGCCAACGCCCGGAGGAGGCTCAAGAAGGAGAACAAGATGACCTGGACCCCGCGGAACCGGAGCGAAGACGAGGAAGAAGAAGAGAACATCGACCTGGAGAAGAACGACGAGGAGGAACCGCAGAAGCTAGAAGAGAAGGGCGACTCCGAGGCGACGGAGATAGGTAAGCGGCCCACGGTGGATGGGTGGCAGGAGAGACACGGCGGCGCGGGGGTTACTGGCTGTGGGATATGCTCGGAGTCCCGGCTTTGGCATGCGGGACGAGGGGAGATCGCTGGGCCTAAACGGGTGTGGAGGCCAGAGAGGAGACAGGAGAGAGAGGTCGTGCCTTCTGGGCAAGTTGGCTAACGTCTGTGTGCGCCCTGTTTAGAAAGGGAAGGGGTTATTGTGTGTGTGTGTGTGTGTGTGTGTGTTTCTTTTCTTTTCTGGGGGTGGCAGAAGGAGAAGCAGAGTTCAGAGAGAGGCCTGACAGGTTGTGTGTGTGCCTCCCTCGCCTTTGTCCGCAGGTGCCGCCGCGGGAGACCCGAAGGGCGCCGCGCCTGGCAAAGAGGCCGACGGCGCCTCGAGCGACTCGGATTGTAAAGAAACCCCCGACGAGGCGCTGCCCAAAGGAGCTCCCGGCGCCTCGCCGCCTCTAGCCCACTGCCTGCCGCCGGCCGGCCGCCTCCTTCTCCAGGCGCAGCAGCAGCTGCACCACCACCACCATCACCACCACCCGGGCGGAGGGGGCGAGGAGCCTCTGCCCGCCCAGTACAGACCACCTTCGACGGACCTGCACCCTATCTTGTCCTCCGGCAACAGCAACAACGGCACGTCGGTGATTCACTCGCCTCAGGCGCCTCCGCAGCAGCAGCAGCAGCAGCAGGCCGCGGCGGTGGCCGGGCAGGGCCCGCTCTCCAAGCCCAAACTGTGGTCCTTGGCGGAGATCGCCACCTCAGCGGACAAGTCCAAGGAGGGCGGCGGCGGCGGCGGCGAGGCGCCCCCGCAGAGTTTAAGCGGCGCGGGTTCGGCTCCAGCCCCGACGGCGCGGTCGCCTTCTTCGTCCACGCACTGCCCTTTCCCCAACGGCGCCTCGGTCCTCTCGCGGCCGCTCTATTACGCCGCCAGCCCCTTTTACCCGGGTTACACGAACTACGGCTCTTTTGGACACCTCCACGGCAACGCGGCGACGGCGGGCAACCCCAGCCCGCATTTTAACGGATTAAACCAGACCCTTTTGAACAGAGCGGAGGCCTTGGCTAAAGAAACTAAAATTCTCAGAAGCCAATCCCAGTTTGATCTTAGCAAAGACTCGCCTTACGAACTGAAGAAAGGTATGTCGCATATTTAATCTTGAGCTTCTTCCGAGATAACCCCTCTCCGCAATTGGACTTCCCCCCCCCTTTGATGGCTTCCCTCCTCCCCCTTTTCTCTCTCTCCCCGCACTCCCGACTTCTTTTTATTGTGGTTTTTAATTTATTTATCAACCTATCCAGCCTTGATTTTGGCAGGGTTTTTTTTTTTTTGATTTGTTGGTTTTTGTTTTCTGTTTGTTTTTGCATTTCCAAGCGTGGGGGAGGGAAGAAAGAGAGAAGGAAGGAAGGTGGGGAAGCATGTAACCCCACGAATATGTCCATTGATTTTATAATTTATTTGAAAAAAGCAGAAAGTAAACAGCTTTTAGGAAAACAACAACAACTACTAAAGTCTTAAAAAGAATTGCAATATGGGGGGAGGGGGAAGAGCTATCCACACACACACCCGAAAGAAAGAGAAAAAAAAAGGCAGAAGCAATTTGTATGAAATCTTATTCTGTATATTTAATGTAGCTTTTTTGTATTTAAATCGGTAACACAATATCTTTGAAGTAAATTATTAAATCCAACCACCTGTACAGCCATTAATGTTGGTTTTTTGGTAATATAAATATAAATATATATATATACATTTGTGTCTTTTCCCAAATTGTTTCATAGTTTTAAAATCTATCTATATATATATATATATACAAGTTTAAATTAAATTTTTATGCCTATTGAATTAGTAGTATTATGATATTATTACCCAACGGGAACAACCTTCTTAGGGGAGCGGTCAAACCACTTTATTAGGTATAAAACCTCAGACGCCCTTTGTTCAAGCGCCAATCCTATACTCCCTTACCTGGGAGCAAAACCCATTGAAATCAATGGGACTTACTTCTGAGTAGACATGTACTGGGCTCGCACTGTCAAAGCATTATTAAATCAAAGCACACATGTATTACTTATTTAATACAAATCACTTTTTGTTGGCAATGCTGAACCAATCGGGAGAAAAACACCGCTAAAAAAGAGAGAAATATTTAAAATGAATTTCTCCCCTCCCATCGCCCCCTTTACGCACACAAACCCTTTCAAAGAAAGATGAAAGATGAATTCTAAACATCAGCCGAAAAAGTAACTTTTCCCCAGAGAAAGGACGAGTTGTTATTTGGACAGAGGTGATTTGGGGAAAGTCTCTGA
This sequence comes from Shinisaurus crocodilurus, assembly GCA_021292165.1. Classification (NCBI taxonomy): domain Eukaryota; kingdom Metazoa; phylum Chordata; class Lepidosauria; order Squamata; family Shinisauridae; genus Shinisaurus; species Shinisaurus crocodilurus. The sequence continues at coordinate 29,129,366 of CM037887.1, forward strand.
GTTTGGCATACATTTCAACGGAAGGATTTGTGGTGGAGAAGAAAGAAAGAAAGAAAAGAAAGCGGGTGGGGTGGAGCCGGCAATCAACTAGACGCAGATGATTGACTTCTAAAGCGGGACAGATGTTGTGCAGGACAGATGGCCAGGATAGATCCCGACGTGCGCCGATCACGGAAGTTAATTCAGGTTTTGTTTTTTTTTGAGGGGGGGGGGAATCAGTGGTTTTGATTCTCACGTAGGATGAGAGGTGGTGCGCCACTGCTCTGGAGAGCTAACTCCCAAAGGGTCCCAGGGTGACCCCCCCCCCCCGCAGCATCTCCAGCTAAAAGCATGTCGGGTACGGCAGGGCTGGTGGAGGTCTCTCCTCCCCAGAGTCTTTGGGCCCTGAGGTAGATGGAGGGAGGGGAGGGGAGAGACTGATTGAGCGGAAAGACCGACTTCTGACCTCGGCCTGCTGCCCCTCTCTGCCGATCACCCCCTGGAACTAGTCCCCTGAATGGCGACAGGCGACTGTCCTGGCGTCAATCCGGGGCTGCGGCTCGCAGTTTGGGATGGAGAGCAACCCTCGACTGATGATCGGAGGCTCTTTATTGGGGTCTTACCGAGGAAAACACACACACACACACACACACACACACACACACACACACAGGCGCAGGATAGCAACAGCGTACCGTCTCTTAACCTAATTACTCCCAATCAGTGTCGGGCTTTATGCAAAGCAGTCAGCTTCTGAACTTTGCTAATGAGTTCGATTTTATGCCAGATTTATCTCTTATTACTATTTCAAACGTCTGCAGAGGAGTTATTGCAGAGAGGGAAGGGGGAATACATATTAAGATAATACACTGGGGGACCGAATGGCTCTGGTGTGCCGCCCTGTTTGTGTCTCTGGGTTTGTATTTCTCTCTCCCTGTGTGTGTGTGTATTCATTCTTCCCTAAATCCAGTGTGCGTGTGTGTATAGACACACACACACACAGAGAGAGAGAGAGAGAGAGAGAGAGAGAGAGAGAGAGATCTCCCTGTATCGCTATCTTCAACTTTAGTGTGATTAAATTATTCCCCCTATTGGCGGCTCTTTACTGCAGAAGTAATTGATGGGGGGGGGTGTGTTGCCTGTGCGGAGATTAGCACATACAAATGGAGGTTGAGGAGGGTCGCCCTTGGATTGCTTCCCAAATTCACAGGTAGGTGTCACACTTGTACCGAATTTCAAACATAGTCCTCATCTTTGGAAGTTGTTTGGATTTTATCCCCCCCCCCCACATCTCACACTCACACACACACCTCCCGGTCCCCTTAACAGAGAGCGAAAAGAAGCGCCTTTTCAATAAGAACGCAAAGAAAGAGGGATTTCCGATTTGCTAAATCATTTGGAACTCAGGAAATTTAACCCCTTAAGACCTTGATTGGCTCTCTCTCTCTCTCTCTCTCTCTCTCTCGCTCTCTCTCTCTCTCTCTCTCTCTCTCTCACCCACACACACGCACACACAGTCACGATTCTTTTGGGGACACACATTTACTTTCAGTTCTCAGTCTTGTCGTCGTCCCCCAGTTTAGAAAGAAGAAATTAAAAGTCACACACACCACACACACACACACGTGCACGTGCTCCCCAATCCGCTTCCATTAATTAAGGCATTAGTGGATGTTAAGGGAACTCTGTTCTGGCAAGCAACACACAACCTAATATTTCTCTTTTCCTATTTCCTAATTTTCCCTGATGGGAAATTTGTGGGTATTCCAGCACTGAACACATTTTCTGGGAGGTACATTCAGTTGATTTCACCCCTTTAAACAGATTTATTTAGAGGCAAGCTCCATGCATTTGAACAAATGGCATGGGATCTCATGTATTTTAGAGGGGATACAGTTTATGGATTAAATAGCTTATTGAGGCTGCAATCTTATACACACTAACCTGGGACTCTAGGAGCAAGTACTACTGAACCCAAGGGGGATTGCTTTTGAGTAGATATATAGAGGATTGCACTATTACCTGGAAGTTAAGTCCCATTACTTTGGAATTTACATGCATAGGATGGGCTGTTGGTCTTTCACCTGGCTTAGAGCCCATCTGGCAGTCAGCTTAGAAACTTAAAAATATAATACAAAACAAACACATACACAGAGAAACAGTTTCCCACCATATTTACATTGGATTTTGTGCTGATGCCAATTTCTAGCAACTCATCCAGGACTTTCCTTTGGTTGGGGTGTCCTTGGTTAGAACACCACTGAAATTTGCCTACATAGATGTGTACAGGCAGAATATATCTATTGATCAGCCAGATCAATCTGTCGTGAACTCTTCAAAATTTCCGAACTTGCATAATTAGCTGCTTATTAGTTTTGCACATCATATTCAAATGGTATGCGTTGGTGTGTTGTTGTTTTTTAATGCCCCACCACTCAGAGTAGCTGGGATATGATTATCCTAAGACACAATGTTGGTATTTAAATTATCTTTCAACCTGCAAGATGCATGTAAATAAATATCAAAGTTGTTAAGGTGTATAGATACACCTAATTTTTCCTGGGGTAATAATACTTCATGACATAAAATTATACATGATCATTAAAACAACAGCAACAACAACAACAACAACAACACTCATTCAATATCAAAGTTAAAAGATGGAGGTGGAAGGGAATTGGAATCAACTAAAAACTCCAGCCACAAATCTATTCGACTTGTTTCCATCATCTAAGGGAAGAGGAGAAGGGAAGAGGACATTTAGCTAATTCTAGGGAATGATGTGGTCAGTTCAGTTCAAGGAACGTATTCACCTCTTTTTAAAAAAGCTGTCTAATCTTTCAATTCTGACAGGGCCATTTTAAATATAAACACAATGTTTAGGTTTCTGATCTTCTAAAGGAGAAAGAAAAAGAACTGGTGTGTTTTTGTTTTGATTAGGAACACTTTCCATGCACACCTATTTGATTTGATGGAAGGTGTGTGTGTGTGTGAGAGAGAGAGAGGGGGGGTCCCTGAGAAGACTGGGTTCACACAACATGATATGGCCATGGTGGTTTTTGTGAGCCATGTTTGCTTCCCAAAGGCTTGTCCTGTTGTCTGAACCCAGCAGCAAGGTTTGTTAACCAGCCACAAGCTACTCTGGCCAGGTTCAGGCAACACAACAAGCTACTGTACTCTGAAACAAACATGGCTCACAAACTACTATGGCTTATCCTGTTGTGTCAACCCACCCAGAGTCAAATGTTAGTGTGTTAATTGCTGCTCACTCCAAAACTCTACCTGTCTTCTGGGAGGTATGGTAGGGGGGCACCCACACAAACCCAAAATACATTAGTAACTTTTTCTTGCCAATCTCAGTTCCTCAGATAGCAAGATTTATATTGAATTGATTTATCACCAGCCTCCATAGGGTCTTTGTTTGATATACCTATTCCTAAGGGAATGAATCCATTTCCTTTAGGTTGCTGCTATTCAGATTTTGCCCTGTTTTGCCCTTTTTGACACTTAATGAGGATTGCTTTAGAGAATGAAGTTATTAAAAATAAGCATGAACTCCCCAAATGAAATCTGACATAATATGTGCAACTAATATACATCACACACACACACACACACACACACACACACAGCAAATAACTGGTGTGTTTGTTTATCCTCAACATAACGCAAAAACTTGGCAGATTTGATTTTATTTGCAGGGAAAAAAATAACGTTAAGGGGATAATTAGTAGCTTACACCAACACTATAAACACATTTACACGTTTGTCCCCAAACATATTTTGGTCTGATCTTAAAGGCCTGCAATTTTAGGGGCTAGATTCCTTTTCCCAAACTGAAATTTGGAGGGGGGGGATTATATATATATATATATATATATATATAGCAGTCATTTCATTGTCAAAATGTATTTGTGTGTGCTGCCTTCTCAAAAGGAAATTTCTGAACCTCTTATATGGATATGGAAAACCCCAGTTGGTATAAATCTATCCAGTAGGAGGTCAGTACACCACAGTCTCAGGCAGATGAACTACCTCTACTCCCTACCCAATGTAGTTCTGGGAAGTAAGGCCCCTGCATTCCAATGGAATTGTCTTCATTACAATAGTGCTAGGATCAATTCTTTCCAGGGAAAGTAATTCCCATCGAATCCAGTGAAATTTACTTCCAATCGCAATTTTAAAAAGAAATATATATTTTTAAAATCCTTTAATTCCGTTCCCCCAGTGTAGTATATCAAGTTTTGATATTCCAGGTCACACAACCCAGTTATACACAAGAAGGCGGATTTAAACCCTGCTGATCCCACCGATGACCGTGAAAGGAGGTCGGCTTAAATTCTAGGTGCCTAAAACTAACTGGGTTTTGTATGGTTGGTTAATGCTGAGGCGGGGGAGCGTGCAAGGAAGTTACCTGGCGCGCATATCCGCGGAAGAAAGTTTCTTCCAGAGGGGTCAACTAACCTTGTCAATTTCACCAGCGTTTCCGCTTTCTGAGACGTTTCGAACGTTCGGGCAAACGCGGAGAACTATAATTAGCGGATGTTTTAATGACTTGTTAAACGCATTAAAAGTACTTGGGTCACCCTGGTTTTCTTCTGGCAGATGGGATCCCTGTTTCTGCTCCCTCTCTTCTCAAAGCACATTCTCATTCCCACAATGGAAGGTTGTTTTAGCTAGAGAAGTTTAAATACAGGTGAATCGAAATATACATACATAAATAAAAGGAAACCCCCAGGAGGCTGACCTGACCAAAGTGAACCCCGTCGCTCGTTACAAAGGAGCGAAAGGGCTCAGGGCTCAGAAGAGGAAGTTCTTAAAAGAAAGTATGTGTACACACATGCACGCGTGTGTGTGTATGCACGTGTGTACGTACGCACAGAACACTCACATATACCTCCTTGATTTGAAATCAACACTTCCTTAGGGCCTGGTGTTTTTTTTTAGACTGAAGTTGAGGCAGAATAAATAAAACATCGCGAAAGTTTGGGGCTGACCCTCTCCCGTCAGTTTTCCCCGAAAGAGGGGGTGGGGGGGGGAGAGAGGGAGGAATCCGAATTAATAAATGGGACCCAACAGGAGGGAACTTAGAAGCGCCCAAGTAATGGAAGAGTGAGGAAAGTTAGGCCCCAACAGTTCTGGAAGTTTGCAAGCTTAAAAGCTGCTATTGGGAAGTCAGGTGACCTTGAAATGCATGCCCTTGACATTTTAGATCGAAGACCGGGCTGAGATCGCCAAAACGATCCAGACAGGAGTAAATTGATTAAAGTAAAGTTGGAGCCCAGGAAATACTTAAGGAAAAGTGTGACACTGGGACTTTCTTCCAAGTCCAGAAAGGTGGCTTATACATATCTAAAATAAAACATAACCAACATTATTTGTGAGGACCTGGAGTGACACAAGGATCCTCGGTTGCATTCCTACTCCGAAATCAACCCAACTGAGAACAAAGGGTCTTGCAAGTAAATCTGCTTCCGATCAGGTTGCTAAACAGGTTGGGTTGTATTTCATGCCAGTCCTACTTCGAGTAGACCCATTGAAATGAATGGGACTTAAGTTCATCCCATTCGTTTCACGTCATAGGACGCTGCCTTAAACTGAATCAGACCCTTGGTCGGTCTAGCCCAGTATTGTCAACACTGATTGGCAGCGGCTGTCCAGGGGTTTCAAGCAGGATTCTGTCATGACTAACTTAAGTTCCATTCCTTTCAATGGGTCTCCTCTAACCGGGACTAACATTGGATACAAGCCATTTCCTTGAAAGAAAGCTTGAGAGTGCCTTTAGGACTTGATCACAGTCTAAAGGCTGCGGTCCTATGCACATTTACCTAGGAGTAAGTCCTTCTGGGTGGACATGAATAGGATTGTACTGAAAGGGAGTATGTCCCTTATCTAACACAGTGGAACTGGTCACTCTGGACTGGTTGACGCTCTGAATGCAAGTAGTACTCCGGCTTAGATTGCAGATCAGGTTTGTCTTCTAAAAGTTAAGGGTGTGGGGATCTGTAACTTGAGATGGGGGTGGTGTGGTGTGTTAGGCTATTAGACTCTTAAAGGGGGGCCAAATCACCGATATGCAAATCAAAACCAGGATACGCAGATCAGTCCGCAGGGAGGAGGGGCGACCCATCAAAGAAAAGGGGGGGAAAAAGATTTTCCAATCGTTTGCAAGGCAATGCTATGGAACTGTAGCCTCCGCGGAGCCCAGAACATTTTATTTATTTATTTATTTTAAAAAAATAAAGTAGCTATTTCAGATCAAACGCGTCTCTGGCTCTAGTCATTTTTCGGCTACTTCTCGCCTCGCTCTCTTCAATTTTGCAGGCTTTTATCTTTTGGATCTCGCGTTTGGGGAAGGGGGGGCTGGAGAAGAAAAAAAGCCAACCCACCCACCTTTGTGTGCTTTGCAAAAAGCCCCGGGGAAACCAGTTAGGCTGCGGATGGAGGTGTATTTTGTTTGTTTGTTTGGCTTTTAAAGCGCTTCAGAGAGGGGTCAGAACAAGCTCTTGCAAACTCGGTAGTAATGAACTAATGGGCTGCTCTTCAAATACCGGCCGATTAAAAACAGACCCGGGTCCAAGGAAAGTGCTGTGTGTGGAGGATAAGAGGTTTTTTTTTCCTAAGCGGCAAGTTGCAGAAACTTTAACCAAGCTCCGACTTCAAGATGTATATCTTCAGAAAACTCCTAGTACCTGAGTTCCGAAGCGCCTCGGAATCGGATAGAAGTCAGCTCGATCTCAACCGAAGTCAAAGGAACTCCACTTACACGTCTATTTTTTGGGGGGCGGGGGGGCGTCCAGGAGTCCGTAAACTGAGTCCAGACGTGACAACGCTTGTCCCCATTCTAAATACAGGCTTAGGAAGGTCCTACATTTGTTCAGTCCGAAGTTAGGCCCGCTGGGACGATGGGTTTTACTCCGGAATAAACGTACATAGGCTGGCAACCTTAAATTTAAACCAGACAGTGAACGAACCAACACGTGCGAGGAGCCTTGTCAAGATTTGGAGATTGCCAAGGGATTGCTGTGATACTGAACCCCCACCTCTCTGGAAGTCAGGGCTCAACTGAAATCTGGTGGGGCGTGCATCCTAGGCCTAGGCGCGTTTCCCCGGAAGTAGGACCCTTTAGTCTCCCGTGGCTCTTACTTGCGAGTCAATGAAACATCGGGTTGGTTGCAGGTCCACGTAAGATTTCGGCGGGTGCACAAACCGCGTGCTTTTCCAGCGCGACCCTGTGCAGGCTTACACGGAAGTAAATCCCACTGGGTTCAATTAGGGCTTGTTCCCTGGGTAGCGTGTAGGATTGTAGTGCCCGGATCGGAGCCTCGAGCTGCGAGCTTAATACGGGTGTGTGCTGGGGGGGGGGGAACTGTGCGTTCAGGTGGGGTCCCATAAAAGGTACGTGGAGAGGGAGAGAGAGAGAAACATGGCGAATTTGGAGATAGCCACTCTCTTGCCTAATTGTGGAGGGGAATCAGAAAAAAAAGAAGTCCCTTTTCTCTCTCCTCACCTCCTCCACTCCACCTGGGACTAGGTGCGATCCCCTCTCCCAAGTCACGCTGAGGGGTTCAGGTGGGTGGCGAAGAAGTCTCTTTCCCCGTTCAGAGGGTGAAGAATGAACCTTAAATACTCCGGAGCAGTCCCGTTTAGAACTGCGCTGGGAAGAAGCGCTCAGGAAGCAGCGACTAGTGGATCGTGGCTCCTAAATATAAAACTTTGGCTACTACTACTAAGGCCTTCCAAACGGTGGTAAATACTTTCCGAAAGACAGATGCCCAGTTCATCAGAAGCCGGTTTTCTTCCCCAACCCTCTGTACATGCCCAGAGGCATTTTTTTTGCTTCACGTTTCTAAGACGCAACGGCTCTAATCGAGGCCTGCTTGTCTCAATGGAGTTGAGAAATATCGGCCCTTTTCTTTAGCCTGAGGGTCGACGCCAATCCTAGTAATCCTACCTATGTCGGACTCCTTTTACTCCGAAGTAAGTCTCACAGAATAAAACGGATGCTTCCTAGTGTGAAGCTAGGGTGTGAAGGGGGATGATGGCCCTAGCAACCAATTTGGAACCCACCCACCCCCAACAACCCACCCCCAACAACAACAACAAACAGATTTTCAGGGACAATTCTTGAAGACGGAGGTTCCATGTAAATCCATCTAATTCGGTGGGTCTCCAGAGGCGCGATTTACATGGGTGCGCGGCCCTCAAAGGACGAATTTACTATTGATAAGAATGAGCCGTCCGAATGAAAAGGCTGAGGCCTAATTGGTGATGGAAAAGACAGGAACAGGAAATAGTTTTTGTTTTGTTGTTATTTTGTTTTAAGGAAGAAAGAAACCTCTCCCCCCCCCCCCGCACCGCTTCCACTCCAAGTAGGAATCTGTTAGAAAGTCCAGAGTTTATAATCATTCAAACCACCTGCAAGGGACTGAGCAGTAGCAAAGGGGAGTTAGGGGGTGCAGGAGCTCCCAAGATTCCCCCAGTTTGCGCTTTACAAACCCTCTGTGCCGGTTGAGTTTCCTCCACGGCAACATTTATCTTTTAAAAAAATGAAATAAAGGAAACGGCTTGCCTTCAGAAGACAGGGGCGGGGGGGGGGACGACGACGACCGTTTTGTACAAAATAAATTTAAAAAGCTGCGATGCAGTACATTTAAAAAACCAAAACAAACCAACAACAAAAAACAACCCAATAACAACCCGTTTTACTGCGTTTCTACTCAGTTGTGTTTTTTATGTTCTAAAATTTTTGTATTATTAAACCAACCGCCCTGGTTGGTTTAATAATTAATAATACCAGGTTGGGAGAAATCAGTGGGAGTTACTTACGAGTAAACATGGATAGGATCGGGCTGCACGAAGCTTCAGTCCTAGGCAGAATTTATTTATTTAAATACGTTCTTCAAATAAATAAATACATAAATCTTGCGGAGTACATGTTATTGGAAGATAACTTCCAATGTTATCTTCACAACTACCCTGTGAGCTAGACTAGGGAAAGAGAGAAACTGGTCCAAGGTAGGAAGAAGTGAACTTCGTGATTGCGCTTGGGGTTGGGGATTTGAACCCAGGTCCCCCCCCCTTCCACATTCTGCACTATCAACTGTGGCACATACTTGGTTCCCATTGAACTCGATAAGACTTGCAGTATTTCCTAGTAAACATGCACGGAATGGAACTGCATGGATCGGGCAGTGATTGGGCTGTAAGCACCATCTGCCAATCACTTGGGTGTACATTCCGCTCCTAAGCGCTTTCATGCCGGCTGCTTGCTCGCTCAATTATCTTTTAAAATCATTTTTACCTCACCTTTTAGCCAACCCCCCCGCCCCACCCCACCCCACCCCACCCCACCCCACCCCAAGGCTCCAGAGTGGCTTAGAGAGATCGGCAGTAAGACAGTCCCTGCTCACAAGGCTTACAATCTAAAAGACATGACACACAAGGAAAAAAGGATGGGGAGGGAAGAGGAAAAAAACATGCTCAGGCACCAGTTCTTATAGTTATTGGTCTTGAAATAACCACCTGGGATGGAAACAGTTTAGGTAGACCTATAGAATGGTTGCCACTGGGTGAGGGAGGGCCAAAGGCAGCTGGTCTTTCAGCAAAGGCGGCGAGTTAGTGCGGTTTGAGGATGGGGCACCCCCGGCTTGGGGGAGGGGAAAGGCCTTGGGTTGCCATTCTTATGATAACACCTTCAGCATCTTTGGGAGGGTCTCCTGGCCTCTATTTTGTTAGATACTGACTCTGGATTGCGCTCCAACAAAAGATAACATTCCGGTTTGGCCACAGACATGCACACCCGGTTCCGAAAAGGGATCCGAACCTTACAGTGCCTTAACGATCGCGGGAGAACTTTCCCCGGCTCCCTTGACTCGAGTATGCATTGCCGCCCTTCGCGCCGCCACCCACAGAACAGATCCCCCGAATTCTGTTTCACTCTGTTTTAACGGGCTGGGGGTGGGCTTTCCTTTTCCTTTTCACGGGATCGCTGAGAATGAAGGGTCATTCCGATTGGGAGGATTTGGGACTGAAGCCGATTCAAGGCGTTCCTTCCAAGCACACTACTGAACCCTGGGGGTAAACTCCGGGAGAGAGGGAAGGGGACTCTGGAAATATCGACAGGTTTTCGGCTACAGTGGCTTGTGGATCGGTGTCTCTGTTGGACATACTTTGGGAGGTTAAGGTTTGGTTGCAGGCAAGATGTATTAAAAATTGTCCCCTAGTCTTCACATTGACTTTTTCACACGTTACTTTCGGGTAAGTCTGTCACGAGAAAGGACACCCCCCCACACACACAGTTGAATAGAAATTAACCTCGCCCAGTCCTCAAGCAGCTGTTCTCCAAATCCTAAAGACTTTAACTAGGAGGACGATCTGTTACTTTTTTCAGCAGAAATTCATCTCCAAATTATAAAGTGATTGACGCGGGAGGGGCCGCGGGGTTATCTCGGGAGCCTTGGATTTCAAAACTCAAATCACTTTAGTTTGCAGTTTAAGGCTGCACTTGACTGCAAAGTCATATTAATGTCGAGGGGAGTTTCTTCAGAGTAAATATGGGGGAAGTTCATGATTGATTCGATCCCGAGGACTGCCCGGGAACTCCCTTGAGCCGGCAGGAAGAAAGACCTGCTTCCGGGGGGTTGAATGTGCTTTTACTTCGATGTGATTAATCCGAAATGATTTGGGAGGAAGACTGCTGTTGGGAGTCCTGATACCCCCGATGCTGACACCAGCCAGAAAAACGGCTCATCATCATCTCCCAGTCTCTCCCCCTCCCCGAAGAGAAAAAACAAAAGATCACTTTACTACTAATCTACTCCAAGACTTTAAAAAGAAAAGAAAAGGCACAGACTTGGTTTATTGGGGCACTGATCTTGCTTGCTTCCTCCAAAGAGAAGCAGTGGGTGTCCATCCGAAGTTTAAAGCGTCTTCTCGATCACGAGAAAGGCTTCCTTTCACGTACATAATCCTCCTCCTCCTCCTCTCAACAACCCTGTGGGGTAGGTTAGGCTGAGAGTCAGTGACTGGCCCAAAGTCACCCAGTGAGTTTCATGGCTGAGCAGGGACTTGAACCCGGAATCTCCCGAGTCCCAGTCCAACACTCTCACCACTAGGCCACACTGGCTCTCTCTTGTGCATTACCGCCCTTGCCACTGCTTTCCTTTGATCTTGACCTGACCACACAGATCCGAATTCCATTTCATTGCATTTAGGTCATTTAGACTATGGATCTAATTGTCTTATGGCTTCCACCCCACACCCCACCCCACCCCACCCTCTTTAGATGGCAGTATGTTTTCAACTACTTCCAAATGTGGTAAACCAGCCCTGCTGCGTTGAGGGGCCCTCCTGTTCATTCTGCTGAGTGCGGGACTCCTGACCCAAAGTCCTGCTCTGACGAAGCCACTGTGGACTCAACTCTGAGGACAAGAGATCCAGGTATGACCTATGCTATTGGGTCATCCTGCGACCTTGGGCAAGTTGCTGTATGTCTCAGCTTCATGATCTCCATGAGAATGGCCTACCTCACAGGGCTGTTGTGAGGATAAGCATAATAAAGACTGTAAGGTCCTTTGCAAGGCGATAAAGCAAGCTATATGCACACCACCAATGTGGGAGTTAGGTGTGTGCCTTAGGTGGGTATTGATATGGATATAGGCTCCAGTTGGGCTCAGTGGTGACTGGTGCCCACTGGGGCTGGTTGGGAGGAAGGCAGAGCAGTGGCTCAATTAATATTCTTCTGGGATTGCTAGAGGAGGACCGAAGAAGGTCACGTGTGGAACTCAGCAGCTGTGCATTGGAACAAATGCACCTGGTTATGAGGGGATCTCTCTGCCACAAGTGTGTGTGTGTGTGTGTGTGTGTGTGCCGTGGGGGGGTCACTACCCCATTTGCCCCCAAGATACAGCCACCTCTGATTGGACTTAATTGTGCAATATACCATATGTACAGTATAAAGTACCTCAAGGATGTGGTTGGTACACAGGGTCAAGAAAGAGACTACTATAAACACAGGTCTGCATCTACTCCCACCTTCCAAGGTCGGCTCCCCTTTGGCATAGTAAACAATCTTGGTGTCTTGCCCTCACCAGGACTAGAAACGCTGTGTATGTATGTATGTATGTATGTATGTATAAATAAATAAATAAATAAATCCTGACGGGACGGAAACTTATTTGAATTGTCTGATTCTAATGGCTTTCCTTACTTCCTCCAGATCTAATAAGCCAACGACACGAGGTTGCGTTGGCTTTTCTCTCAGACGCAGCTGGATCTCTTGCTGGCTTTGTTGCTGCGCAGGCAGCTTCCCCCCCCCCCCATAGCCGTCGCACTCCTCGTCACTATTGAGGGGTGGGGGGAGAACACACAGTCGGACACCACTATATTTACATGGGTTGGGTACTACAACTGTCTCCTCGAGTCTTTTTCGTGACCACGACAAACTATGTTTTAGAAGGAAAAACATCCACCTGCAGGCCTCTTTCATATCTAGGGAATCAATAAAGTCACCCGCCGCCACCCTAAGAAAATCAGCCATGTAAAGGGCATGAGCTAGCTAGACCTTCTGTCTGTGTATGCCTACCCAGAAGCAACCGAGCTATAGCCTTTGCAGCTCAAGTCTCATAGCGCAATCCTGTTTATATCACTTTGAGTTAACGAGGCTCACACACTCGTCGTGCGGATAGACGGTATCCAATAGAGCAGCAGTCTTGGGTTGCAGTGTCATCGGCTTCCCTGGGAGTAAACCCCATTGACCTCAGCTGGCCTTATTTCCGAGGAAACCTACATAGGATCGGGCTATAGAGCAGTATAACTGCATGTCACACTCAGGCCAAGGGGACCTCAAAGTACTTATCCTTGATTGTATCCTGCCCCAAACCTCCCCCCTCTCCCCCCACTTGGACGAGCATTTCAAACCAAGCCTTGGGAAGAACAACAACAACAACCCACCAAACCGACTAAAATGCAAATAATGTTTGAACCCCCGAATTCTTTTTCCATATGAACTCAAAGGCAAAGCCTGGATCTTCCGTGTAAACTAAGAAAGAGGCGTTATTCCTTGCTTTGAACAAACCCAAACAAACGCTGCACTGACCCTGAGGCCTGGATACACGTTGACGTATCCAAATAAACCGGCTTCAATCCAGATCTGAGCTGGACTCTAAACCTCAGCTGCGTCTGAAAGAATGTGATTCCCGAAATAACTTGTTCCAGAAGGACGTTAATGGGTCTACTCCAAAATCAATTGAAGGAGCCTTTTTCTTTTTCATTTCTTTAACAGGCAACCTAAAGACTATATCCGATGTAAAGGCCGCCAATTTCCACCGGATATATTTCCAGGTTTAATGCAGATAAATTGCGTCTTTATAGCCACGCTTTCCTTCTGCCCATCCAGGCATATCTATAAATGAGGTAAAGGGGGATTTATCTCCCCCACCTATCGCATGACCCTGGGAAGAAGGCAATTCTATTGGGTTGTCTCTGTTAGTCCTACTTAGAGTAGACCCAATTGAAATAAATGGGATTCAACTTAGATCCCATTAATGTCAATGGGTCTACTCTAAGTGGGACTAACATTGGATACAACCCCATTGTGTTTAAGGGCTGCAATTCCATACTAGTTACCTGCGGAGTAAGCCCCATTGACTTCGATGGGACTTACTCCCGAGTAGATATGTATAGCAGTCCGTCGCTAGTGATCGAGATCCCGGGTTAATTTATCCAGGGTCAAATACTGGAATCTTTCTTACTGTGCAAACTCCCATCCTAGCACTTCATCCTGGCAACTAATTCGGATCACCCTAATTCGGTTTACCCCTGCAAACGACAAACTGGCCTGCGGGCATGGGAGGGAACCCTTTAAACCCGGGTCGGACCACTCCGGGCGTAAGTAGGCCACCAGAGCGGGCAAAATCCGTGTTAAGTTGTTCTGAAATAGGAAAGCGGATTCAGAACCCCCACGGTCCAACGCTGAGCTGAATTAACTTCAGAGGCTCATTAAAATGAAAGCGGAGTTCTGCCACTGACTTCGGCGGGGGGGGGGGGGTTGCGGATTCTTCTTCCCCTCCTCCGGTTTGCACTGACGTCAAGAGCCGCCGAAAATACCGGGAGGAAAAGTCCGGGGGGGGGCGCAGCTACCCAGCCTCGCAAGGAACTCAGCAGCTCAGTTTCCCCCCCCAGGGAAACCTTGCTTGGAGTCAGGGAGGCTGAGTTTCTTCTTAAAGACGCTCCCCGAAAAACCTCTTTCCCTCTCCTGAGCGGACAGCCGGGATGTGTGTGTGCGTGCGGGAGCGCGAATTTGTTGTTGTTATTGTTTAATTAACAAACGAGCGGGCTGTGTGTTGTTAATTGCGGTTTTACTACGCAGCCGGCGGGAGAGAATGGAGCAGCCAGAGCCCTCTTTGCTTCGAATTAGCAAACCGCGCGAGAGAAATACACACCCGCTCGCCTCCACCCCTCCTTCCGCCCAAACGAGAGGTCCCCAGAGCCGAATCAAATTCGGCTCACGACGTGTAAAGAGATAGCCCTGAACTCCCCCCCAGCCCAGTCCAGCCACCTTCTCCCCCAACCACTCATCCACCGCCCCCCTCCGCTCCCCCCCTTTTTTACATGACCTCCTTAGGTTATTAGTAAGGACATCTGGACTTGGCAACACAACAAGAGTGTCTCTCCCCCTCCCCGCCTCCCTAAAATAAAATCTCGACTGTTTTTCCAAATGGCCATCGTGTTAATTCTTGATAGAATCCGGCTTTTTTTCTCTACTACTCGCCGCCACCCCCTTCACCCTTCACAAAATCTTGGCATAATGAAAAGAGAAGTGGGGGGGACCCCTTTCCTTACGAACAAGTGGCAGTTCTGACTTTCCCTTTTGTGTGGGTTTTAGAGACAAACAGAAAAGGCGTTGATCTGTCCTATCGAGAGACACCAGCGCCCGCCCCCGGGAAGGAGAGAGAGTGGAGTGGCTGACTGCAGGGGAATAAGGGAGGCTGCGTTTTATTGAATCATCAAATCCCCACGAACGGAGCTCTTAATTAATTTTGGGCGCTAGAAAAAAAATTCGCCCAGCTGTCTCCTTCGGAGTTGGGTCGTTCCGAGGCAGAGGCGGAGGAAAAGGGGAAGTCTGCTCTTCAACCCTCCCCCCCTCCTCCAAGCATGTAGCCCAGAGTTTGCCCCCCCCTTTCCTTCCCAGGACGCAAAAGAAAAGAAAGCGACTTGTAACTGACAGATGGCTTGATTGTAGCCTTCGCATTCCTGTAGCCTCTTACCTCTCGAAGATGGCAACAGAGAAAGCCGGTTAAAAACCAAAGAACGATTGGGCTGTTTGAAAAGAAAAGAAGGAAAGAATAGAGGAGCGGTAGTGGTGGTAGTCAGAGTTTTCAGACGCGACAGCACGCCCACCAAATGCAAGTTTGCTATATATATATGGGTGTTAACGTTCTGCAAGCCGCATTAGGCTGCTGCTAATCGATATAATTATTTCTCCCAGGATTATATATATAATGGTTCTTTTTCCTACCCAAACTATTATTATTATTATTATTATTATTATTATTATTATTATTATTATTATTCCAAAATTATAATAGTGGGGTTCCAAAAATCCGGTCCAAACATCTGATGGATCGTGGTTATCTGGATGAGGATGATGATGATGGATGATGGGCATAATGTAAACTAAATGAAGCACCTTCAGGTTTGTAGAGCGTATGGATTTCAGTGGAAGTGTGACACAACACGTGCCTGAGGCTGCCGACCTGGGAGTAAGCCCTGTTGAAATCGAGGCGACCTACTTCTGAGTGCAAGAAATAGGAAATACATTGGACTGCGTTGGATGCCTCCCCTGGGAATAGATGAGATTTAGGCTGCAATCCTATAATCATTTACCCGGGAGTAAGTCTCATTGGACTCATGGGGCCATATTTCTGAGTGGAAACGTATGGGGATCGCACACTGTTAGTGTGTAATCCTGCTCCGAAGTAAGCCCCATTGAGTTGCATACATGGGATTTGCTCCCAGGTCAGTGAATGTCGGATTGTATCTATAACTGGATCGTGTCCGTGACTGGGAATGAAATCTGACTGATTGTAAAGAAAGTTCCTTTTTGTGTAAATGAACTAAAGAGACAAGCGATCTTGATTTAAAAAAGTGGGGGGACTTGTGGAAAGGGTATTCAGTACTTATTTGTATAATCTGCAGAATAACTATGCGAATTATTAAATTCAGTTGCACCAATTTACTGATCCCGTACAAGTATTTTTGATCATGATGATGATGATATGCAAAAAGATGTAGGGCACAATACAGGCTAAGCTTTATAAAAGCACTTCTGAATCCCATTGATTTCAACGAGAGGGGTAAGCACGTGCTTCATTCAGTCTCCTCCTTTGAAATCAGCAGGGAGCAAAAAGCGCGTCGCTTTGACTGGATCGCGTCTCTTTATGAGCGCTTTAGAATGTTTGAAGCGCGCGACGCGTCGGTCCTTTCACAGTCCTTTGGGACAAGAGTGTAAGACCAACAGATTGCAGTAATCGGGACGGTATTTCCTTCCAAAGTAAACCTGCAAAAACAAATAAACAAAAACTTGGGTAAAATCTAACATGCGTTCTACTTAGAGTAGAATCAAGTCCTTTTCATTTCAATGCGTCTACCCTAAGTAGGATTTATGCGGGATTTTATCCCTTAGGAACGCACACACAAAATCATATCCAACAGCTAGACACAGGTCTCTGCCCGCACGGAGTTTACAGTTTATATAAGCAGCAACCGGGAAGAAAAGGCAGAGAGAGACCGTACTTGAGCTTGGTGCGTTGGGGAGAAAGCGAGGTTCAACGCATTTCTACGGAAAACCGGGGGGGGGGGGAGGCACTGATTCCAGCCCCGTTTCCACGTAATGGCCGTGGTGCCGACCCAAAGTGTGTCTCCCTCTGTGTGTGTGTGTGTGTGTGTGTATATATATATATATATATATATATTTATATATATTAAAGTCTCCAATTTAATTGCAACGGTAAGAATCTAGAAAGCTTGGGGCTGCAATCCCATGCGCCCTTTCCTGGTTAAACACCATTGAACACGTTCGGATTTACTTCCGAGTAGACATGCCTAATTGCACTCCGTCTCTCTCCTCTCCTCTCCCCTCCCATATAAATCAAGGGGCGGCAGGTTAGGTGCTTGCTCCATGGGAACTACGCAGGGTTCCTAAATTATAACTGAGACATTCTCTGTGCAACTTCAAAACCCGTAGATTAATAATAATAATAATAATAATAATAATAATAATAATAGCAGCACTGGTCCAGATAAAAGATATTGGTCTCACTGGGTCTGTGGGAACCAGTTGATATCTGGGGGCGCTGAGATCCTACGTCTGCCACCCTGTGCATGCTTACCTTTGGGTAAATCTCATTGAACACAGACTTACACACAGACAGACTTACTTCTGAGTAAACGTGATGTAAAACCCCATTAGTTTCAGTACAGGTATCTCTTTAATGTGTGACACCCCCCACCCCCAGTTCTACAGACAGTGAACCGAGCAAAATAGATCAGTTATAGGCTTTCCTTAAGTAACTCGCGCCAGTAGCTAAGCTTTAAAACAAACAAACAAAGCGCGCTCTCCCCCCGCCCCGCCCCGCGCTCAGTGTATATTCCCGGGGAGAGGCGGCAGACGATCCTTGCCGCTGTTGAGCGGGTGCTCGGGCGAACGGGGAGACGCCGTCCCGTGGTGACAAAATCTCCCTTTCTCGCCTGGACAACGTCTATTGAGAAGTCCCGCAGTCGGTGTGGTAGATGCGAGGCACAGTTTTCGCACCTCTGTGAAATGAAAATTGGTGCGACATTTATTATTATTATTATTATTATTATTATTATTATTATTATTATTATTATTGAAATGGTTTCCTTGAAGACTTGTGTACAATAAAGAAAAGTAAACATAAAACTAAATAATTTCTCTGTGTTTCTGAGCGGGATCCGGAAAGAGCCTTTTCCTTTGCTACCCCCATCATGCAGACAGGCCGCGGGAAGCCCCCCACCGCCTTCAGGGCAGGGCGCCCGGGAGTGAACCTCCTCTCATACAGGGTGGCAGCGGCGAATCTCCTTTCCCCACGGTCGCTTCGGGTTGCCAGGAGCCTTTAGGCTGCAATCCTATTAGCCACTTATCTGGGAGTAAGCTCCATGGAACTCAAATGGGACTCACTTTGCACTTGCATATGTCTACTCCAATGTTAGTCCTCTGTCGAGAAGGTCCAGTGAAATGAGAGGGACTTACCTTGACTAACTTAAGTCCCATTCATTTCAATGGGTCTACTCTACGCGGGGCTATTGGATTTAGTCTACAAGCTGCAATCCTAAACGCACTTGCCTGAGAGTAAGCTCCATTGAATTCAATAGCACTTTTTCTTCTGAGTAGACAAGGATTGTGTTGCTGCCAACTGCTTAACTTCTTTCTCAAGGCATCCTACCTGACCTGGCGCAGAGTTTGGGAATTAGCCTCTTAAGCCTAGGCATGTGTCTACTCAGGAGTAAGCCACATTGACACTAATACGGCTTGCCACTAGGTAAGTTTTAAAGAAGCTTCAGGCCTTCTACAATTCCGGAGTTTCTTTGGACCCATTAAGGCTACAATCCTACACACATTTACCCTGGAGTAAGCCCCTCTGAAAACAGTGAGACTTATATCTGAGGAGACCTACATAGAATTGAGCTGTTGATGAATTATATAAAAATACATTTTGAAGTTGCAAAGTGTTGTTGTAGTTGTAAAAAAGTTCATTTTAGAGTAAGTGAAGCAACTATTTTTTGCAAACAAATTGCCTTTCTCTCTGATTTTGGCTCGCAAAGAATTAAATTGACTTTAACAATCCGAATACTTCGACTTTGCTGGATTGTGCCTCCACCCTGTGAACGCATTTCTTTTTTTCCTTTCGTGACATGTCCCGCCAGCTCCCACTCCTAATCTTATGCATGCTTACTCGAAAGGAAGCCCAACTGAGTTCAATGGGATTGACTCCCAAGCAAGTCCACACACATATCTTTGCAACTTTCAGCAGCCCAGCAAGGAATGGAAATCAAGCTACCGCGCCCCCAACATGCAAATATTCCACGTCCGCAGGAAAAAAAAAATACATTTAATAAGATAAGAACGCAATCCTATGCATGTCTACTCAGAAGTAAGTCCTCTTAATTTCAATGGGACCTACTCCCAGGTGAGTGTGCATTGGTTAATGGTTTGCCTAAATCACTTTGGCTGCAATCCTGCACTCACTTACCTGGAAGTAAGTCCCCTTACCCTCAATGGAGCTTACTTTCGAGCAGACAGGACCGAGCTATTGGGAACTTTTACGGTAAACCGCCACAGGGAAAGTTTATGTTGAAGGGCAGCCGATGCATTCTTAAAAGAAAAGGAGAAGATAGACGATTTTTAGAACGATTTATTTCTCTCCGTTTCTACTACAGAGAACCACCAACCAAAGAAAGAAAGAAAAGTAGGTGTGTGTGTAGGAAGGGGGGCTGGAAGGCAGGCTTCTTATACACACAGGAAGCAGTTCCAACTGGAAATCAATCAAACTATCTTCAAAGAAAATGTATTCGGGCGAGGGTAAGTATCAGTTAGGCCATTTTTGCATTCACCTCCAGCGTGCTCTGCCTCTGCGCTGCCAGCACTTTCACTACTGAGGAAAGAGAAAGTGGTTGCAGAATAAAGGGACCCCCTGGCCTGGAGTTTTACAGCTGTTGTCTCTTTCACCTTATATGCGCTTTTTTGTTTTGTTTTTAAACTGTCTCCCCCCCCCCCCATTATTACTGGGGAGACCCAGCGGGAATCTACAGGATAAAAAGGGTTATCATACAAGGTCAACCCCCTTCATCATCCCAGCGTCTGATTTTCTTCCGTGGCCAAGCTCCAGGTATGGACACCTCTCTGCATACCACGCCAGGGGCATGGGTTGAGTAAGGCTGCAATCCCGTGAGTGTCTACTCAGAGGTAAGCCCCATCGAGTTCAATGAAGCTTACTCTCCCAGGTAAATACATCCATGGCATATATCAGACGGCAGCCTAAAGACTTCATTTTGTCGTCTCTCTGTGAATACACCTGCGATTTTTATTTTATTATTTTTGGTGGGGGAAGAAAAACGTCTCTTATCGCAGTCTATGCTGCAGCGTTTTCCAAGCTCGGGTCCCCAGATGCCGTTCGACTTCAACAGGCCCCCCCCCGCCCCCAGACCATTAACCATGCTGCCTGGGGATGATGGGACCTATAGTCCCAACAACATCGTGGCTCACTCTATGGGGAAGTGAATGGTGAAGATTTGAAACAAACATTCACACCTAAGAAATAGATCAAGTAAGTAAAGGGGGGTGGGGTGGAAGAAGCCAAGCCATCTCTGTCACAAATACACCCCCCTCCAAAACAAGCAAAAAGAACTCAAGAGACCATATCTTCGAAACGTTGATTCAGATGGCCGGATGGACTCCATTTGCAAGAATATTCTTTTCTGTTTGTAAAGCTCTTCTTGAACTGTGACTAACCCTCGTGCTAAAGTGGAGCAGTCGTCTAATAAAACTGCAACTTGTAACAGAAACGCCTTCTCTCCCTCCCCCCTCCATACCAGTCACCCGCTTGCTTACTCACCTGTTATAATTAGTTTCTTGTTCAAACTTGTATCCAGAGCTGGGCTCCAGGATACAAACGTGAACTGCTACGAAATAATTCTGGGTTGTTGGCTTCCCCTGAAAAGAGTTTCTTTTTCCTTTCTATTTCCAGCCCGCCTCTCCCGCTAGCGCGCGCGCGCACACACGTTTTAAAAAGGGCTTTGCAAATGTCTCACTTCGTGCATCTGATGAAGTGAAGTGGACGGTGCTCACGGAAGCTTGTGCCACAATAAATGTGTTAGGGGACAATCCTAGGCATGTTTAGACGGGCGGGGGGGGGCGGGAAGTCCTATAACTCCTAGTTTTCCCCAGCCTGGCTGGGAATTGTAGGACTTTTTTTTTTTTTGCTATCTAAACATGCCTAGGATTGCGCCCTCAATCTTTGAGGTGCCGCAAGACTGGGTTGTTTTTGCTGCAACAGACTAACACGGCTACCCCTCTGGAAATTGTTACTTTTTGTAGATTTTGTTTTAGGGTCGTGTGTGTGCCTGTGTGTGTGTGTGTGTGTGTGTGTGTGCGTGTGTGTGTGCGCGCGCGCTTTCTCCATACTTGTCTCCTTGGATATCTTCTCTCCTTCTCCTACACACCCCTTGCCGCTTCGCTTCCTTCGAGGAACGAGAAGACCAAAGGAGAAGCAAGGGACTTAAGAAAAACCAATCGAACAAGGACAGTATCAGAGGCAGTGCGCCCTCTGGACTCCAGTTGCTGGGGAACATGGGCGGGAAGGTGCCCTTGCACTCATGTCCCGCTTGTGGGTTTCCCGTGGGCTGCTGGTTGGCCACTGTGTGGACAGAATGCTGGACTAGATGGACCCTTGGCCTGATACAGGCAGGGCTCTCCTTATGCTCTTATGACAATTCCAAGCTATGGGGCGTGGTTGTGTATGGGCGTGTGTATTTTTGCAAAATACATCTGTTTACAGAAGGACCTTTGCGCTGCCCCCCCCCCACGCTCTTGTCTTGATGGATACAAATGTAAATGTGCACTTATTTAATTGGATCAGGTCCCGAGATAAAAGAGATAAACGGCTCCCCTTATGCCAAGTTATTTTCAGAAGCCGGCAGTCATGCGTAGAAAGAAAGTTAACGACGAGGAGAACTTAAAATTACACCTCGGCTCTAGTCTGCTGCAGAGGAAGCGGTCATGGGGTTTCTATTTAAAATAATAATAATAATAATAATAATAATAATAGATGATGATGATATTATTATTATTATTATTATTATTATTATTATTATTATTATTATTATTATTATTATAAAATGAGGTATGCTACAATCCTGTAACTGGGAGCAAGCTCCATTGAGCTCAGTGACACTTACCTCTGAGTAGACACAGCCATAGGATTGTCCTGTAAGTTGATCTTACTGGGCAAGGAATGTTTTGTTGCTGGGGGCTGCGGCTTGTAGACCCTCTTAAAACATGCATTGGCTAGCTCCCTGCCTAAATAGATTTTCTCATAATTCCCTTTTGACATCAGCAGGTGGGACCCTCCCTGGAAAGCGTACTGAGTAGTATACTGCAGCTTTATTATCTAGAGGATTCTAGCTCTGGGCACTTAATGTATGCCTTTTTAGTGCCTCCTCCCTTAAGCAGGCAATTAATACTCTCCCTCCCCAATTTCTCTCTCTCCGCTTTCCCTCTTTTTGCCTTGTTCCTCTCTGTGTTGTACATACTTATGCAGGAAAAGCTAACAGATGGTTATTGATACAAACATGGTTTCTGTTGCTAAAGGCCTCTCCAAAACAAATTTTGCCGGCTGAATGCCAATGTATGCATGTTGGCTGGTGACAGCTGATTAGTACAATGATTTACGGCCAAGTCTCTTCTCCCTTCCCCCACCAAAAGCAGCAGAAGAAGGGATGATACTGTCAAAGGAAGCA
Organism: Shinisaurus crocodilurus; assembly: GCA_021292165.1. NCBI lineage: Eukaryota > Metazoa > Chordata > Lepidosauria > Squamata > Shinisauridae > Shinisaurus > Shinisaurus crocodilurus. Next base: position 29,151,884 of record CM037887.1, read on the forward strand.
ATTGGGGTGGGGGTGGGGGACGGGTGTGGGTGGGGGACGGGTAAGACAGCACACACCCCGGAGCCTTTCTGTAAAACCACCCAACAAATTTAAACCTACACTACAAATACCTGAAACACTGGAGCAATCAATTGGTCGCAGATTAAATACAGTCTCTATTACGGGCTTTCCCCGGTCATCTGTTACTCCTGACAATAGCAGCCTCTAGATTTATGTAACCGCCCCTCACCTGTCCACATGGCTAACAGTGTGTATATTTCAAAGCGCACACCGGCAAGGATAGAATTGGTTGTATTGCTATCTGTTCCTCCTCTGCTGCAGAGCCACTGGAATGAGATGAAGGCTACAATTCGGAAAGCTGATGAGTAAATCTCCAGTTATTTTATTTTATTTTTTTTATTTTTTTGGAGGGTGGTGTGTGGGGCTGGTGTCCACAACTCCCAAGTGCACACAGGCATAACAAAGAACCAACCGGGCTGGACAAGAGATCAGCACAGCTGTGCTGGGTCAGAATGGTGGTCTCTATATGGTGGAATTCCAGGAGCATCTTCTATGAAGGATAGGAGACCATGATCCTCCTGTATTTTCAGATCACATACATGCGGTTTTTGTTTTTCCCTCCAGAAGAGTTATTATCAGGTATTAAAAAAGCAATCACAATAAATGTTCTTTTTTAAAAAAATTAAAACACCACTGCTTTGGGGCAATTTAATTCTAGGTTAACACAAATCAACTTAAAACAATCTGGATTCTAACTGTGACACAAGCACAAAGCAAAAAACACACACTAAAGAACATAGGAACATAAGAAGAGCCATGTTGGTTGGATCAGACCAAGGGTCCATCTAGTCCAGCATTCTGTTCACACAGTGGCTAACCAGCTGCCCATGGGATCCCTCAAGCAGGGCTTGGAGCACAACAGCACCTTCCCGCCCATGCTCCCCAGCAACTGGAGTACATAGGCACACTGCCTCTGATACTGGACGTGCTTCATGCAAGCTGGTGAACCCAGCCACAGATTACATGTTAAGTCACTTCATGCACAACACCCAAGAGAAGGCCTTTGAACCTTGCTCACCCACTGAAACCTTGCTCACCGCACTCTTATCCACCACTTCCCCCAAATGAAGCCTGAAATTGTACTCCTCAGCAAGGCACAGTGGTGAGCTCTATCTCCTGCTGGTAGTCAGAGACACTATTCATCCTCCAAACGTGAAGACTGAGGTTGCCATATGAATTGCTTGGCCAGATGATGCTAGGGGAGGGGCCATTGCACAGAGGTAGAGCATGTGCTTGGCATGCAGAACATCCCAGATCCAATCCATGGCATCTCCAGTTAACAAAAGCTCATACAGCAGGTGGTGTGAAAGACCCTAGAGAACCACTGCCAATCAGAGTCGACTGCACTCAGCTAGATGGACTAATCATTAACCGGAGCTGATTGGAGATAGGAGCTTTTCCCTGCCTGGGGAGAGGCTAGCAGGCCAAATGTGGAATCCCTGCAGGCCATATTGGCCCATGGACCAGAGGTTCCCCATGCCTGGATTAATGGACTGACTTCCCATGTTCTTTAAGGCCTGGACTAATGGTCTCTTCTTCCTATGTTATTCTCTAAGGCAGTTTCCTGTGTTCTAAACCACAGTTCAATCTGGTTCAGCATTCTGTGCTTCCAAAGGACAACCTCTAAGAAGTCTATAAGCAGAGTATGATGGTCATAACCCGGTTGTTTGTTCCCGGTATGGGGCAGTCAGAGGAAGGGTGCCTGTGTTTGTGGAAGCTCAATTTAGCAATTACAGACAATTGCTTTGGCAGACCTGTCCTCCAAGCATTCAACACATTCTTTCTCAGAAGCTGCCTGAGCTAGTGGCCGTCACTGCATCTCATGGCAATGAATTTCACAAGCTCATTATGGGTTGTACGAAGAAGGCCTTCTTTTTATTTAGCCTGCCGATCAATTCCAATGGAAGTTTCTGCATTTGAGTATCATGCAAGAGAAAACAGAAGCTTCACAAAGCATTCATACTCTTATAAACCTCCATGTAATCACGAAGTTGTAATTTCTAAAATGAAAATGGCAAGGGTTAAATCCCCATGGAAGGGGTGCCCATTGATCCTAGGCACGTTTGTGTTTTTATATGTGGCAGGGCGTGTGAGGTGTTTTTGGATTCTCAACACGGAGAGAAGAAATATCTTACATTTTCCAGGACAGCACATCAAAAAATCAGCTTTCAAATGGTCTCAGATTCATCCCTGGGTATCATGCCAGTAGCCACAGATGGAAGTGCCTCCATGTAGTCATCTAATCCTTTTTTTTGTTTTTGTTTTTTAAAGAAAATTGGAATTCATGCAAGTGGCCCTCACAACTTCTGGAGGCAATGGACTACACAAGTTATGTCAGCCAGGTTTTCATCCCTAAGAGCTGCCTCCAGAATCGTACCTGTCCTCAAGTCTCTTGTAATTCTTCTGAAATTGCCAGCAGGTGTGTCAAATTGATGGTAGACAGCATAGTTTGATGGTCATCACTAACAGGGAAGGGGACTCTACTCAGTTTTTCTTTTGTCCCATGGATCCAATGTGTGTGTGGGGGGGCAGGATGAGGCACCTGGAGTGCCGCTCTTTTTGGTGGAAAGGCAGGATATACACAAACAAATAAATGAACAAATTAATTTTTTAAAAAATAAATAAACAGCACTATAAAAGCTGGCCTGATATTTTGTTGCTGGTGCCCTAGGACAGGGGTGTTGAGCCTCTTTCAGCCTGAGGGCCAAATTCAATTTCAGAGAAGCTCCCAGGGGCTGCATTCCAGTGGAGGGCGGGGCCAAAGGCAAAAAGGGGTGGGGTCAAAGACAAGCACATTTCCTCTTAAAGCTCTCACTACCAGTCACTAAACCTTAGGGGAGGCATTTAAATCTATTGGAATGTGGAGGAGAGGGTTGTGCAAAAGCAACGGAACCACCAAATGACCAGCAATTGGAGAGGAGGAATGGAACCACCTGGTGAAGGGGACGTGGACATCTGAGGGTGCTGGATTGGGACCCCAGACAAACTGGATTTGACCTGCGGGCCTGAGATTTGACACCCCTGCCGTAGGAGAATTCATTGGATGTGTTCTACTCCCTTATCTCATGCCAAAGAACCATCACAGACAGACTCACATGAAATGATCCAGTGCGTACAATACTAGAAGCCTAGGTTGTCTCTCTGGGAGGGTGCAGTTCTCACCAACCTTCCAGAAATCAGTTTGTGGTCTCCTTGGGGTGGGAGGGAAGGCCCCTTGATGTACTTCTGGCAGCTGCTGTTCAGTCACATTGGGAGTTTTACCATTTTCTCATTTTCTTTTTTTTAAAATGTCTGTCATCCCTTTACCAAAGAAGTGGCCTTAGCTATGTATGGTCCACAATCCTATGCTACTGGCTTGAGAGCAAGTCTCGTTTAACTCACTGAACTCCAGGTAAAGCAGCAGGAGGGTAATCTTGTACTGCTGCCCCACTTGTGGGCCTCCCATTGGGGCCTCTGATTGGCCATTGTGGGAAACAGAATGCTGGACAAGATAGACCTTTAGTCTGATCCTGCAAGGGGTCTTCTTTATTTATTTATTTATTTATTATTCATTCATTCATTCATTCATTCATTCATTCTATTTTGAATCGCCCATCTGGCCAGTCATCTGGCCACTCTGAGCGATTGTACAGTCTAATTAAATACAAAACAAAACAAAAAACAAGAGCGTCGGTTAGCCCTGGGGGGGGGGGCACCCTCTATATGGTACAGCAAATAGTTTACATGCAGAAGGTCCCAGGTTCAATCCCTGGCATCTCCAGGTAGGGCTGGAAAAACTCTTGCCTGAAAACCACAGAGAGCCATTGCACAGAGAGTCTTAACAATATTGGGGCTAGATGGACCCATGGTCTGACTCGATCTAAGGCAGCTTCCTGATGTCCTGTCTTCTTATGTGCATAGGACTGGGCAGTAAATGTCTCAGGGAGAATGCGGCCTAACTTTTGAGGAAGAGCACGAGAGGCTCTTTACTTCCTCCAGTTTGCACCAGTGCCTATGCCCCCCCCCCCCCCGGCAGCTAATGGATACAGATCAGAAGGAACTCAGTCCTGTCCCTTGGAATGCAAGGGAGATCACCCAGCCAATGAGTTGTGAAAACAGCCTCTGTGCTCCACCCAGGTTGGGGGAGGCTGGGATTGGTGGGCAAAGAGCTCCCAATATACCCTTTCCTGGATCCAACACTCCCTAGGGCCCCAGTGACAAACTGGAGACCTCTTTCCCTTCTCCATCAGCGATGCTCATAAAAAATAATAACAATTCTCCCCCTCCTTCCTCTCCATAATGCCAGCACAATATGCACACAGAGGAAACACACTCTTTTTAACCCCCTTCTTCATAAAGGAAGGTTTTGCTTGGCAATAAAGTCGATGTCACTGGTCCTCAGATCATCCCCCTCTTTGGCTCTTTCCAGCCAAAATCTGCGCAAACTATGTGAAGTCTTTGTTCGCGCTAAGCCGCACTCCGGTTCCGAATGGCCTGATTTATTAGCTTGTCAAGGGAAGCATTGTTGAGGAAGGCAATCAGAAAGCACTTACCTAGCGAAACTAAAATTACTACGCCTTTTCAACTGGCTAATTTGTATAACTCCCATGGAGGAACTTGGGAAGTGTTTGATGAAGGCATAAAATGATGATTAATGAATTTATTGGCCCGTTGCTCATCCAATAGGGGGTAGTATATCTTTCCTCTATTGGGGGTCGGTTCCAGCGGCTTCATGGCTGCATCGAGCAAGGCCGAGACAATCTCCTTTCCTGGGTCTCTCCGCCTTTTCTTTCTTTTTTTAACCTGCCTGACCTGAAGAATACCTTGCGTATAACAGAGGCAACATCAGGGGATGAGGAGAAACAAAAGGCCCATTTGATTTCTGCGGTAAATGAGAAATGTGAAGAAAAAGTGGGGCTGCACAGGGACGGGTCGTCCGCTCAGTTTTCAATCACTTTGACCACTGAAGAGGAGAAGAATGCAAAAAGCAGATAAGGTGTGAGAAGCGAGAGGGAAGGGGAGAGAAAGAAGGAGAAGCGGGGGCAGGCGGGCGGGGGGGGGGGAAAGTCAAACAAATTGTGAAAACTTTCATAAAGAAGCTGGCCAAACCACTTGATTGTCGCTTGGATGAAAGAGGAAAAGGAACAAATGGAATTCTTTGGCAGAAGCTCCATTCTCACAAAGTGTTCTTCTAGGATGTCAGAAAACCCTGCACACCTCTGGCCCAAATCTGAGGCCAGATGAGGGAGGGACTGTAGACTGCAAGGCGCCCTTGGATGAGGCCCTGGCTCTGTGCCTTCTCCTCGTGGCGGTGATGCGGGCAGGGATCAGTGCTGACCCCATTTTTTAAAAAAAATTCTTTGTGGGCCCTTGGGCAATGGGCCCTGTCCATCAGTGAGTCTACCTTCTCACTGCCATTGTCAGCAGCTGCGCTTGCTCCTCCTCCTCTTTCCCATCATTGCTCCCACTTGCTTGCTTGACAGACAGAGAGCCAGTGAACAAGGAGGGCAGCGGCAATCGACTGCCCCTCCTTCTCACCACCACCACCGTTGTCTGGGCAAGAGAGAGAGGCAGGTGAACCAGCAGGTTGCAATGGTGAAGAGGAGGCAGCAGGTCCAGGAGGGTCCCTACTGGGATGTGCCCAACCATGCCTACCTTTGATGCTGGCTTATCTGCGTCTCCTTCATCCCTGCTCTTCTTTCTTGTCTTGTAGTAGCTGCCAAAGGGAGGGATAAAAAAGACCGCTGGGGTAGATTGCTTGGAATCCCTCTCCGTCTTTGGTGTGCTGTATGCATCAAACGTCTACAACTCCACCAGCCCTAGCCAGTATAGCCAATGGTGAGGGATGATGGGGGTTATAGGCAGACCGCCGGCGGGATCACATCACTCCAGTGCTCAAGGAGCTGCACTGGCTACCAGTTGCTTGCCGGGCTGAATTCAAGGTGTTGGTTTTGACCTTTAAAAACCCTATACGGCTCCAGTCCAGTGTATCTCAAGGAGCGTCTCCAGCACCACCAAGTAGGGCCGCTAACAAGATACTGCCACAGACCGCCTTCTCCTTGTCCCTTCAGCCAGAGCAGCTAGACTGTGGGGACTAGGAAGAGGGCCTTTTTCTGTGGTGGCCCCCATACTGTGGAACTTTCTCCCCTAGTGACCTCCGCCATGCCCCCATCTCTGCTGAGCTTCTGCCGCTCACTTAAAACATGGCTATTCAGGGCGGGAATATGGGGTGGGCTAAGATTTTTAAAATTTTTATACTGTTTTAAATGTATTTTATGCTGTATTTTATCGTGTTGTACATCGCCCAGAGTGGCTGGTTTGCCGGACAGATGGGCGTCATCCATAAATGCGGCAAACAAACAAACAAACAAACAGGCCAAACATCTGGAGGGGCCACAAGTTGCCCACTTCTGTAATAGGATGACTCTCCCCAGATGTGATCAATCACTCACTTCCTCCCCTTGCAGAATGCCTTTGGGAGAATAAAAGATGATATTTGAAGCACACACTCCTGCCACTGCCTCTCCTCCTCCTCCTCCTCCTCCTCCTCCTCCTCCTCCTCCTCCTCCTAAGAAAAGGTTATGGGCATGCAAACCCATGGTATGGCCTTGCTAGGCATTTGGATAACTTAATAGTTAGAGACTTGCCAATCTTCCTACCAACCTGGGAAGTGGAGGGAGATGAAGCAAGTTCCTTTCAACTCCATAGGAACTGGACTAGGAGACATGCCTACCTACGGAACTCACCTTAGCTGAGAGTTTTTCAGTAGAGATGTTCTGTCAAGGGGGAAAAAAGTGGTAGAGCCTTTCTCAGACTGTACCACTTCCAAATACAGATGGGGAAATTACACATTTGGACACAGATCATCATCATCATCATCATCTCATCCATCATCATCATCAATCATCATCATCCCAACTTCCTTCACATAGAACAGGGGTGGGCAGACTTCAGGCTCATGGGAACGCTAGAGCCCAAGATTCACCAACCAGAGCCTGGTGCAAAGAGATACAAGAGACTGAAATAATTCTGAGCTCAGGATGAATTGAATTGTTCTGAGTGCCAGAACTGAATGGGCTCACAGTCCTTCCGCTGCTGGTCATACAGTATTGTCTCCTCTGCCTGGCAGTAGCTCCTCAGAACACAGAGACATTCTTATTTCAGGGTATAATTGTGGAGCTGGAGGAAAAAATCAATTTTGTTCTTAAAGTGGAGTCAGAAATCCTTGCCAATCTACTGCAATCACCCAGAGATCTACAAGTAGATCTCAACCTACCTTCTGCTCACCCTGGCATAGAAAGCCAGCATTTCAGGGAGAAGGGCTAGTTATTTATTTATTGTATTTCTAAAATCGCCCATCTAGCCAGTACCCGGCCACTCTGGGCATGTACAACTACAATGAAACAAAACAGATTAAAATAC